>JALGBA010001951.1:0-140000 GCA_023970755.1 Azemiops feae
GTCCCGCCTTAGGTATGAAAGCTGGCTGGGTGACTTTGGGCCAATCACCAGGAGACGGTGAGTTCTAGTCCCGCCTTAGGTGTGAAAGCTGGCTGGGTGACTTTGGGCCAATCACCAGGAGACGGTGAGTTCTAGTCCCGCCTTAGGTATGAAAGCTGGCTGGGTGGCTTTGGGCCAACCACCAGGAGACGGTGAGTTCTAGTCCCGCCTTAGGTATGAAGGCTGGCTGGGTGACTTTGGGCCAATCACCAGGAGATTATGAATTCTAATCCCATTTTAGGCATAAAAACCGGCTGGGTGACTTTGGGTCAGTGATTCTCTCAGCCCAACCCACCTTACAGAGCTGTTGTGAGGAAAACAGGAGGAAGATGGAGTATTAGGTATGTGTGCTGCCTTGGGTGACTTACAAGGTTAAAAAGGAGGGATAAACGATAAATAAATAAATAAACAAGCAAACTATTTCTACATTCTGGTGACAAGGAGTCTAGCAAACTGGGCTCAAGCAAACTCAGTCCTAGGACCCGGTGGCGCACCTCACAACTGTGCGACAAATGTTGTGGGAGAACTTTTAACTCTGATGCGAGAGCCTCAAATGAAAAACTCAAAATAGGTTTGGAAGAGAAGGAGGCAAAAGCGTTCAAGCAACGAGGCCTCTTCTTTTCATCGTTTGCCAAACACGGCACTTTTCCACTTTTTACCCCCCACCCCCACTCCGGTGGCTATTTTTTTCCCTTTTCTAAAACTCCCCAAATCCTCAGCTGGTATTGTCCAAGGACAGCCCGATTTGCACGGCTGAAGGTTAACTTCTAGGAAGAGAGACCAAAGGACACACACACGGTGCCGCCAAAGGCTAAAAACGACAAGGATCCACAGGAGGGGAGTTGCTCACCTTTTTCGCCCTGCCTGTTGAAGTGCAAGAGAGGGACAACGGCCTGGAATTGAGGTCCCACCATGATCTCCTGAGGGGAGGAAAGGAAAATGGGTAGGATAGGATAAGCGGAAGAACGAACGTCTTTGAGGAGGGAGCTGCTCAACTCCCTCTGCAAAAGGGATACGTTTTTGCCTTAACTGACATCTCTGCCTAAGAAGCTTCCGTGCTACAGGCAGTCCTCAACTTACGACCACAGCTGAGCCCCAAATTTCTGTGGCTGAGCAAGGCGGTTGTTAAACGAGGTGGTGATAAAAGCGTCAGATACTACAGCACTGGGGGGGGGGGTGCAGAAACAAGCCAAATGGACCAAGGAAGCTAATAAACTGCAGGTAGCCCTCGACTTGAACTTGAAGCCTGCTTATGATAATAATAAATAATAAAGTTGGAAGGGACCTTGGAGGTCATCTAGTTCACCCCCCTGCTCAGGCAGGAAACCCTATATACCAGTGATGGAGAACCTTTTAGAGGCCGAGTGCCCAAACCACAACCCAAAACCCACTTATTTATCACAAAGTGCCAGGGCATTGTGGTGCCCTCAGGGGGGGCATGAGGGTGTGGCCCACTGGGTGGGCATGGCCACCTCGAGGCTGCTCATGAGGGGAGGACGCCTGTGGGGGCCGGGCAGGGTTGGGGGAGATCCAGGGGGTCTCTGGCGGGTGGGGCGGTGGGCAGGAGGCCCAGCATAGATGGGGGAGAGGCATGTAATCCTAGCTGGGACTGTGGGGCCATGGCGCCGATGGGGATCAGGCTTTCCCTGCTTGGGGTGGCCTTTGGCTTGCTGGGTGTGGGCATGCTCTACCACCTCTACTCGAGCTTGCTAGCTGGCTGCTTCGCTTCCTTTGTGCTGGGTGCGGCTGCCGCAGCCTAATGGACCTGCGCAAGCTGCCGGCAGCGGCGGCACGTGTGCCCACAGAGAGGGCTCTGAGTGCCGCCTCTGGCACGCGTGCCATAGGTTCGCCACCACTGCTATATACCATTTCTGACAAATGGCTGTCCAGTCTCTTCTTAAAAACTTCCAGTGTTGGAGCATTCACCGCTTCTGGAGGCAGGTTGTTCCACTGGTTAATTGTTCTAACTGTCAGGAAGCTTCTCCTTAGTTCTAGGTTGCTTCTCTCCTTGATTAGTTTCCATCCATTACTTCTTGTCCTGCCCTCAGGCGCCTTGGAGAATAGCCTGACTCCCTCTTCTTTGGGGCAGCCCCTGAGATATTGGAACACTGCTATCACGTCCCCCCTCGTCCTTCTCTTCATTAAACTAGACATACCCCCCAACTGGGTTGCGGGGAGGGACCTTACAGTCAGAAATCAATCCAGGTTTGTTAGTGTGAAATTGGAAGAGGGCTCAGAAATGGGTCTAGGGAGCCACATGATCCCCCCCCCCACCCAGCCCCATTTATAAGCAACCCCTGAGTCCCCATTCCACAGCATTTTCTCCAATTTCCAAAGGTAGCAGCCAGCCGCATCCTCTCTGGAGCATCTCCATCCAGGGAGTCCTTGGGTTACAACTGTTCGTTTACTGTTCGAAGTTACAACAGCCTTGAAAAAAAAGCGACTTAGGACCATTTTTCACACGGCCGTTGCAGTATCCCCCACAGCCACACAATCAAAATTCGGACGCTGGGCAAACTGGCTCGTCTTTATGACGGTTCCTGTGTCCTGGGTTCATGCGATCCCCTTTGACGACCTTCTGACAGGCGAAGTCAATGGGGAGAGCCGGATTCACTTCCCAATTGTGTCACTAATTTAACAACTGCAGGGACTCGCTTAAGAACAGTGGCAAGAAAGGTCGTAAAACGGGGCAAAGCTCGTTTAACGAGTAATAATAATAATAATAGTAATAATAATAAAGTTGGAAGGGACCTTGGAGGTCATCAAGTCCAACCCCCTGCTCAGGCAGGTAACCCTATACCATTTCGGACAAATGGCTGTCCAGTCTCTTCTTAAAAACCTCCAGTGTTGGAGCATTCACCGCTTCTGGAGGCAGGTTGTTCCACTGGTTAATTGTTCTGTCAGGAAGTTTCTCCTTAGTTCTAGGTTGCTTCTCTCCTTGATTAGTTTCCATCCGTTGCTTCTTGTCCTGCCCTCAGGCGCTTTGGAAAATAGCTTGACTGTGTCGCTTAACGACAGAAATGTTGTGGTAACAAGTCGAGGACTTGTCTATGGAGATTCTCAATATATCCCCGGTCATGCTTGTCCCAAAGGTGCTTTTTCAGGAGGCAACTGAACTTCCTTGTTTTTCCTGTGAAGACGTTTCGCTTCTCATCCAAGAAGATTCTTCAGCTCTGACTGGAGGGTGGGGAACAGAGGACTTCCTGTATAATCCAGACTTCCAACCCTAACCACTGTCAGAAGTCACCTTGCTCCAAAAAAAGGGAAACCTAAACCGGTGATATCACTGACAGGATTTCCACTGACCATCCAGGACAGCTCAAGCCGGTATCCAAATTCCACTGTCTTTTTCCACAGCTTCCTGGGGATACCTGGCTATCCGCTGCCTTGGGTAAGAGTGCTGAGATAGATGGACCTCTTAAGCCAACTTCTGCTGGCTGCTGAAAACACGAGCAGGGTCTTCAAACTTGGCCCTTTTATGACTTGTGGACTTCAACTCCCAGCTGAGGAATTCTGGGAGTTGAAGTCCACAAGTCATAAAAGGGCCAAGTTTGTAGACCCCTGAGTTAGATGCACCAATATTACAGAATTGAAGGCCTCCATTTTACCAGTTCTTTTTCTCTCTCCAGTTTCCAAGTTCTCCTTTTCACATTCCCTCAAACAGCTCCTTATCTTTTTGTCCTTCATCTTCAGCCCACCCAAGTTCCAGCTGCCTCCACCTTCTCTCACTCATTTCCAATTATTTTTTTTCTTTACCTTGCAAAACCTCTACCAAGGCCACCATGAAGCAGATGTAATCTTTGAAGCGCTCCTTTACTTTAATTCCCCAATGGTCTGTGGACATTGCATCATTGCCATTTCAGAAAATCAGAACTTTTCATCTTGGCCATTGGACGACTCAATTCCTGGCTGAGGAATTCTGGGAGTTGAAGTCCACGAGTCATAAAAGGGCCAAGTTTGAGCTGGAGCCTTAAATCTTCTGCGGCCATCTTGAGCCGGAGAAGAGCAGAATTTGCCGGGCACCTGTGCTAACGAGGGATGACAATTATGGGATGCCAAAGCCTTACCTTCTTGCAATCATTGGGCGTGATGGAATCTTCTTCGGAGTCTTCAGCTGAGAAGGAAGCACAAGGAGAGGAGCAAGGCGCCTTGTCTCCGTCGGCCACAAAATTAGCTTGGAGGGAAAAAAAAAAAGAAAGACAAGGTGACCATCACTCTTTCCGCTTTAAATTGAGAAAAAAATGTTTTTCTGGGGGCCCTGGTGGTCTCTGAAATTGGTTGCTTTTATCCCCCCCAGACTTTTCATGACTCGACTAGATAACCTCTTCGATGCTAGATGAGCGTGGGGTTTGCTGAGAGCATGTGAGCGGAGAACAAATCCTACAGCCTTCGCGCGCTGATGGTATTACCTAGTTGGGTTATGAAACGTCTGTAAAAAAAAAAGCAACCCACGAAGAACCTCACAGCTCAACCCTGAGTTACCAACTTTTTCTTCTAAAATTGGTTTTGTCGACAATAGAGCAGAGAACAAGCCAAGGGACACTGAACAACTGTTCTAAAGCAGATAAGGACAATTGGGAGTCGAACCGAATAACTATTTTGTCTAGAAATGAAAATATCGACTCTCTTCAGGTAGATATTTTCTTTGGTTTTTTTAATCTTGTTTTTAGTCCGTTTTTAATTTGATGTTTCTTCCAATTCTTTTACCATTGGTTCTGTAATGGTTCTATAGCTATTCTATAGCTATAGCTTAACTGCTGTATATTTGTATACAGTTTTTATGTTTTTATATTTCACTTGCAGATTGCAGAGATTTGGCCTGTAAAGGAAATGGGTGGTTTTCTCTCTCTCTCTCTCTCACACACACACACACACACACCACACAAAAAATTGTAAGCAGCTGTAGTATTTTCAGCTATGTCCTATGTGGACACAGAACATAGAACATACATAGAATATAGAATATTCTATATATAGAAATATATTGAATAAACACCATAAAAAGTCGGATGAAGAAGTAAACGTCCAAAGCATTCACCGTTTTACTTTTATAAAAAAACAGCACGCACCCCTCTTTTAAAGCTTCCTCAACCCCAAATTTGCAAATTGTAATTTTGGACTACAATTCCCATCAATCCCAACTGTCATGCTGGCTGGATATTCCTTGACAAAATGATCCAACACTCATTCAGGAAAGGTGAGAAAACCAGCTGTATTATCTCCCCCCCCCCCAATATTTTATTAATTTTTTTATAGTCACAAATCCTTAATATTTTATCAGCAACATATTGTCTGAGTTCCAATGTTTAGTTTACTAATACATGTTAAACTCCTTTCTCTCTACCTCGTTTTTCTAGCCATTGATAAAATGTATCCCATGTTCTAAAGTAATCTGAATCTTCTTTCTCTTTCATTTTTAGTGTCAGTCTGTCCATTTCTGCACAATCTAAAATTTTCTTAGTTATCTCTTCTTCCGCTGGTAATTCTTCATCCTTCCAACCTTGAGCAAATACAGTTCTTGCTGCAGTTAACACATGTAACATTAAATATACACATTCCTTCTCATAATTTCCTACAATTATACCCAACAAAAATAATTCTGGTTTAAAATCTGTGTGTTTTTTAGTCATTTTCTCTAACTATATATGTATTCTTGACCAAAACCTTTTGGCTTTAGGGCATGTCCACCGAAGATGATAGTATGTGCCTGGTTTTTGTCTACATTTCCAACAATTGCTAGACATATTTTTAAATATTTTCACTAAACTCACAGGTGTATTATCTTGTCAGTGCAGTTTCTCTTAAGTGTTCTGCATCTGGATGAGGTTCTTTCCATTATGTGTCATCCATTAAACATCTGCAGGAGCATTTGATTTGAAGCCTGCATGTTACCTGCCTTTTCTCTCAAAATACAGGTAAGTCCTCAACTTACAACCGTTCATTTAGTGACCGTTCAAATTTACAACGGTGCTGAAAAAAGGGACTGATGACCGTTTTTCACAGTTAGGACCATTGCAGCATCCCCATGGTCACAGGATCAAAATCCAGCTGCTTGACAAATGGCTCCTACTTATGACGGTCGCAGTCTCCCGGGGACAGGTGATCCCCTTTTGCGACCTTCTGACAAGCAAAGTCAATGGGGAAGCGAGATTCACTTAACAACCATGTTCCTAACTTAGCGACTGCAGTGATTCACTTAACAATTGTGGCAAGAAAGTTCGTAAAATTGAGCAAAATTCGCTTAACAAATGTTTCAATAGAGCAACAGAAATTTGGGGCTCTACTGTGGTCGTACGTCAAGGACTACGTGTATCTATTTGTAAGCACACTTTTAAACCCCAAAGCCCATGAAGTTTGTCCCCTGTTGCAGCAAATAATAATAATAATAATAATAATAATAATAATAATAATAATAATAATAATAATAATAATAATAATAATAATAATAATAATAATAAAAGTTGGAAGGGACCTTGGAGGTCATCGAGTCCAACCCCCTGCTCAGGCAGGAAACCCTATACTATTTCGGACAAATGGCTGTCCAGTCTCTTCTTAAAAACTTCCAGTGTTGGAGCATTCATCGCTTCTGGAGGCAGGTTGTTCCACTGGTTAATTGTTCTGTCAGGAAGTTTCTCCTTAGTTCTAGGTTGCTTCTCTCCTTGATTAGTTTCCATCCGTTGCTTCTTGTCCTGCCTTCAGGCGCTTTGGAGAATAGCTTGACTCCCTCTTCTTTGGGGCAGCCCCTGAGATATTGGAAGACTGCTATTATATCACCCCTAGTCCTTCTCTTCATTAAACTAGGCATACCCAATTCCAGCAACCGTTCCTTATATGTTTTAGCCTCCAGTCCCCTAATCATCTTTGTTGCTCTTCTCTGTACTAGTCAAACTTCATCCAAGGAGACCCTTAAGCAAGACGTGTGAATGTTCGCCCACTCACACAGTTGCTCCATAATACAGATAGTGCTCAGCTTACAATCAAAATGGAGCCCAAACCTTCTGCTGGTAAGCAAGGCAGTTGTTAAGGGAGTTTGGGCCCATTTTATGACCTCTTTGCCGTAATTGTTAAGCAAATCACTGTAGTTATTAAGGGAATTATGTGGCCACTAAGCAAACCTGGCTTCCCCCGTTGGTTTTGCTTGTTGGAAGCTAGCTGGGACGGTTGCCAAGGGGGGTGTCACACGACCTCCGGACAGGGCAACTGTTATAAATATGGATAAATATGGATAGGAAGCGAAACATCTTCAAGGAAAAGCAAAGGAAGTCCGGTTGCCTCTTGAAAAAGCACCTTAAATGGAGTGTTGGGTTTTAACTCTTGCATTTTGTACTACTTGTGTTATTTGTTAACTGTCCAGGGTTTGTTTTATGTAACGTATAAAGATTTTCAAGTCAAAAAAAAAAAAAATCACAACTGAAAGAAAATAAAAAAATAAATAAAATAAAAGTGGCGGACGGATTTGTTTTCTCGGGCTGACGTAGAAATGAAACGGGAGGCCTGCTGGAGAAGGCGAGATGATTAATCCCAGGAAACAAGGAAGTGGCCAATTTAGGTAAGATCATGAAGGGTAAGCATATTTCTATGACAACCAGGATCAGAAGAGTTAAAGCGACGGTCTTCCTAGGAGTAACGCTCGGCTGCGAAAGCTGGACATTAAGAAAGAATTAGAGGAAGGAAACAAGACACCTCTGAGTTATGGATCTGGAGATGGTTACTAAGTTACCGTGGACTTCAGGAAGAGTCAATCAATTGGGGCAAGAGGAAATAAAGGTTACCCTGAGGTGATTATTAGCAAGTAGAATCTCACATATTTTGGACATGTGATGCGAACAGACCACCAAAAAAAAAAAAAAAACAGTTCGAAGGGGCCTTGGAGGTCTTCTAGTCCAACCCCCTGCTTAGGCAGGAAGCCCTACACCAGGGGTAGGCAACCTTGGCTCTTTTATGACTCGTGGACTTCAACTCCCAGAATTCCTGAGCCAGCCATGCTGAGGGGAAAGGGAGAGGTTTCCAAGCTGAGCCATGCTGGCTCAGGAATTCTGGGAGTTGAAGTCCACGAGTCATAAAAGAGCCAAGGTTGCCTACCCCTGGCCTATACCATTTCAGACAAATGGCTGTCCAGTCTCTTCTTGAAAACCTCCAATGTTGGAGCACCCACAACTTCTGGAGGCAAGCCGTTCCACTGAATAATTATTCTGTCAATTTCTCCTTAGTTCTAGGTTGCTTCTCTCCTTGATTAGTTTCTATCCGTTGTCCTGCCTTCAGGTGCTTTGGAGAATAGCTTGACTCCCTCCTCTTTGTGGCAGCCCCTGAGATATTGGAACCCTGCTATCATGTCACCCCTAGTTCTTCTCTTCATTAAACTAGTCATTACACCCACAACTTCTGGAGGCAGGTTGTTCCACTGGTTAATTGTTCTCACTGTCAGGAAATTTCTCCTTAGTTCTAGGTTGCTTCTCTCCTTGATTAGTTTCCATCCGTTGCTTCTTGTCCTGCCTTCAGGGGCTTTAGAGAATAGGTTGTGGTAGCTCCTTAGATATTGGATGGACTAGAAAAACACAGCTGTGATTAGCAAGCTTGAATGAAGGAGAAAGAAGGGCAAGTCAACAAATAAAATGGATGAAGAAGATCAGAGATGTCTCTGGAATGTCTTCAGAAGAATTGTGGATCATCGCTGGGGAGAGGGGAAGATGGAGATCATTGTCCATAACTTTGCCAAGAGTTGGGCCTGAATTGAAGACACCTAGTTAATTTATCGTATTTATCTAAATCTACCACCATTAGATTGTTATTTTTATTGATTTGATTTATTTATAAAACTGCCCCTTCCAACTACATGATACTGGGCAGCTTATAATATTAGAATACGCCTATGTACATGTATAGGCGTGTTATTTTTATTATGATTTATTAAATTTATTTGCTGCCCATCTGGTAACAAGAGGACTGTGGGCGGCTTGTGGCATAAAACATATACATATATGTTTGCACAGGCAGTCCTCGCTTAATGACCAGTCACTTAGAAACCATTTGAAATTACAATGGACACCCCCCCCCCCAGAATTTACAATCTGTTTTTGAACTTCTGATGGCCCCTGCAGTCACGTGTTCGCATTTTGGGTGCTCTGCAACCGGTTTGCATTTATAAATATTTGCAGCATCCTGCAGCCACATGACTATGGTTTTTTTTATGGGTTTTGCTTCTTTTGGTTTCGGGGGGGGGGAAATGCCCACGGGAGGTGGGGAAAACAGGTGGGCTTAATGACTGCGGCATTTGCTTAACGACTGCTGTAAAAATAGTTGTAAAAACAGGCACGGTCACATGGTGATCCATTTAGCGACCACTATGACTTATGATTGTCATTCTGGGCTCAGGTATAGTGGTAAATCAAGGACAAACTAGGTTGGTCTAGTGGGAGAAAGTGGGAGACCATGAATCCTAGTCCCGCCTTGGGCAAGAAAACTGATTGGGTGACTTTGGATCAACCACTAGGAGACTGGGAGTTCTAGTCCCATCTTAGGCCTGAAAACTGGCTGGGTGATCTTGGGCCAGTCGCTCACTCACTCACTCTCAGCCCAACTCACCTCACAGGATCGTGGTTGTGGGGAAAATGGGAAACTTAGTGAGGTGTGTGAATCCAACGTCTGTCTTGAATCCGGCCTTTGTGAATTCAAAGGAGCTCCTGCTCCACCTGTGTTCTGGAGATGACACCCACCCCCCCCCACACACACAAATACTGACTGGGTTCTCCTGTTCTCCTGATAGACTAGCGCAGGGCTCTTCAAACTTGGCCACTTTAAGACTTGTGGACTTCAACTCCCAGAATTCCTCAGCCAGCCCTGGCTGGCTGAGGAATTCTGGGAGTTGAAGTCCACAAGTTTTAAAGTGGACAAGTTTGAAGAGCCCTGGACTAGCGGAACAATCTTTGAGCCTGTTAAATGAGTTGTATCAATAAGGCCTCGACCACTGACCACAAAATTCGCCGGATTACTGGATTACTGCAGTTGTTAAGTGAATCACAGAGTCATTAAGCTAGTCCAACTTCCCCCATTGACTCTGCTTGAGGGAAGCCGGCAGGGAAAGTTGCAAATAGCGATCACCTGTCCCCCGGGATGCTATAACTCGCATAAATACATGCTGATGGCCAGCACCCGAATTTTGATCGCCTGACCTTGGGGATGCTGCAGTGAACGTGAATGTGAGAACCAGTTGTAAATCACTTTTTTTTCCAGTGCTGCTCTAACTTTGAACAGTCGCTAAAGCAACGGTGGTGAGGCGAGGACTATCTGTGGGAAGAAGCACGCTGTGGACAACCTCTTATTGAGGTGCTGCAGCCACCAAACTGCAGCCTGGTGTACCCACAAAGAGCTGAACAATTCCTTCTTCCTGTTTGCCCGCCTCTGGAAGTCCTAAAGATGCTCAAAATCAAACTTACAGCCGGTCTGATTGGGGAAAAGGTCTGAGGCATCGTGAGAAGTGACCGAAGGGGTCAGGTCATCTGCCGAAGACTGCGTCTCTTCCTCTTCTTCTCCAGAAAGCAGATCCTTTGCTATCTGCTCCTTCATTCAACAATCAGAAAAAAAAAGAGGACATTAAAAAAAAAAAGAAGAAGACAAGATTAAGTAGAGTCAAAGATTGGGTTATCTAATTGTTCCGGTGTGACTGAAATTTGTGTCTTGACTACACTAGGTTGTTTCCGCTCTCCTGGACCTCTGATTGAAAGGGAGGATAAAAACACACACACACAAAATGTTATTTCCGTGGCAAAATCCTCTTTACAATTTTGCATACGAGATGAAGCATCTTCCACTTAAGACTGGGACAATTGGAAATTATTATTTTTTTCGGCGGCCAGCTGCCCAAAACGTTTTACTTGCTTTTTCGTTCAGGGGGCTGAGAGACGTAAAAGGCAGGCCGCGGTGAAATCATGTTCCCAAAAAAGACTGGCAGAATGTCCAGCGTATTCTTTTTCCTCCATGTTAAGGAAAGTTTGGGAAGAGTGGGAGAAACGATTGGGCTTACCAGGAAACCCCTCTCCTCTGATTCCATTTGCTCTAGAGCAGCCTCTATTTCACATAATCAGGCTTCATAAGGGCTGTCAACAATTCTCTTTTCCCATCTCTTCCATTTTATGAATCCTATTTCTTATGTTCGACCTTCTGAAATTTGAAGTTTAAAGGGCAGTGGTTTTTGAGGGAACAAACAGGCTGTTTGGGCTGCTCTCTGGTCGATTGCAAGTAAGCTGTATTGCAATTGACCAGGGAGCTTTATTAATTAACAGTGTTTCTCAATGCTGGCTGGGGAATTCTGGGAGTTGAAGTCCACGCATCTTCAAGTGGCTGAGGCTGAGAAACACTGGTGCAGAAAGAAACATCTAAAAGTCTGGCCACAGAGAGATGAGGCTAAGAAAAGGAGCTATGATAAACGTCTAATTGCAAGATGAACAATTACATTCCAGATTAAGAACGAAGGGCACATTAATCCAATCATCAGAATCCAAGTGATCAAACAGGTTTCCAGGTGAATCTATTCCACAATGAAAATGAAAAACTGTATATTGTGCAGCTCTTGGTGCTCCCTGAGTTTGGTTGTTTTCTTGCAGACATCTCATGACCCAACTAGGTAACAACTTCAGTGGTAGGAGAGGAATGGGCTTTGCTCTCTGTTTATACACAAGTGCCTTGTATTGTCAGTGCTGGTAGAAGGGTTCTTGACAGCTCCTTGATTAGGCTGTTGTTTACTGTTTGATTGCTGGTCTGATTGAATAGTGGCAAGCCACTGTATATAAACAAGAGAGCAAATCCCAAACTCCCTTCTGGTATTGATGATGTTACCCAGATGGGTAATGAAACGTCTGCAAGAAAACAACCAAACTCAGAGCGCACCAAGTACCCCACAGTACAATCTTGAGCTACAAATATTCTCTTATATTGGTGAAATAATAATAATAATAATAATAATAATAATAATAATAATAATAATAATAATAATAATAATAATAATAATAATAATAATAATAATAATGGTAAGTTGGAAGGGACCTTGGAGGTCATCTAGTCCAACCCCCTGCTCAGGCAGGAAACCCTATACCAGGGGTCTTCAAACTTGGCCCTTTTATGACTTGTGGAATTCAACTCCCAGAATTCTGGGAGTTAAAGTCCACAAGTCATAAAAGGGCCAGGTTTGAAGACCCTTCCCTATACCATTTCAGACAAATAGCTATCCAGTCTCTTAAAAACTTCCAGTGTTGCAGCATTCACCGCTTCTGAAGGCAGGTTGTTCCACTGATTAATTGTTCTAACTGTCAGGAAATTTCTCCTTAGTTCTAGGTTGCTTCTCTCCTTGATTAGTTTCCATCCGTTGCTTCTTGTCCTGCCTTCAGGGGCTTTGGAGAATAGCTTGACTCCCTCTTCTTTAGGGCAGCCCCTGAGATATTGGAAGGCTGCTATCCTGTCACCCCTCGTCCTTCTCTTCATTAAACTAGACATACCCAATTCCTGCAACCATTCTTCGTATGTTTTAGACTTCAGTCCCCTGATCATCTTTGTTGCTCTTCTCTGTACTCTTTCTGGAGTCTCAACAACTTTTTTTACATCGTGGTGACCACGACGATTATTTGATTACCATTCAGCAGATACAGCTTCCTGCACCTAAAAACACGTCAAGGAGTGCAGCTTTGAGAAATTTGCCTCTCTGAATTTCCTGTGTGTAGGAAGAAACCATACCTTTGGTGATGGAGGATTTGACCAAACTATTCTGCTGACTGAACAAGTGTAGTAAAACCAGGCAGAACTGGTGCCCTTTGGCTCTCCTCAAATAATGCCCTCTGAAGGCATACCTTGTTGGTGGTGGCACGTGCTTCTGGAATGTTATTTCCCCAGAGATCTTTATAGCTTCCACCTTAATGTCTTTAAAAACTTGACCTTTCAATCCGTGGAGTAGGGTGGTAGTGGACCTCAATTATTCCTTTGTTATTAAATATAGTGTGTGGTCGTTTGAGTACAGAGATTCTTCCTTGCAATATTTTTTCTTTTTTTTTTGTGCAAGCCACCCAGACTTATGCTGAAGTTGGCCAGCCTCTAAATCAGCGTTTCTCGATCTTAGTAAATTTTTAAGACGCAGGTGCTTCAACTCCCAGAATTCCCCAGCCAGCCATGGTTGGGGTATTAAAAGTCTGCACATCTTACAAGTTGCCAAGATTGGGAAACACTGCTCTAGTTCCAGTACATAATAATAAATCTAAACCTAATATATAATAAATGACTGACTACAAACAACAATGGTGCACTGGAAGATCTGCAAGAAATACTATTTGCCTGCCAGCAAGAACTCGTGGGACCGTAAAAATAGAGAAAATGATAGAAAAATGAAAAAGCTAAAAGTGCTTTGGGACTTTAGAATTCAACTGACAGGCACCTGCCGCATAACACCCCAGACTTATCAACTGTCAGTAACAAAGACAAAAAAGTTTGGATAGTGGACGTGGCAGTACCGGGAGACAGCAGAAAAGAAGAGAAAAACTGGAGAAGACTTGGCAAACAGAAATAGAGTGACTGTGGCAAAAGAAAGCAAAGGCAGGACCAACGGTCACAGGTTCTTCGGGTTCAATCCCAAAATATCTGGAGCACCACTTGAAAACCATCGGCACAGACAAATTCCCCATCAGTCAACTGCAAAAGGCAGCTTGGCGTAGAACAGCTGACATCCTGCAACCAGACCTTTAAGACCATCAAACACCCACATCTGCCTATCCCAGGTCCTTTGCAGAGGACTCAACAGGTGTGTAAAAAATGCCAAATCCAGTCTGAACATCTGGCTGACTGTGCGATGAACCAGAACAATAATAACGATAAAGTACAGGCTTTTTTTTTGTCGATTCTGCAAGTTATTCAAAACTGCTTAGGAATATGTAAGAATAGAATAGAATAGAGCTGGAAGGGACCTTGGAGGTCTTCTAGTCCAGCCCCCTGCTCAAGCAGGAGAACCTATACCATCTCAGACAGGTGAATATCCAGTCTCTTCTTAAAAACCTCCAGTGATGGAGTTCCCACGATTTCTGGAGGCAAAGCTGTTCCACTGGTTAATTGTCCTCACTGTCACGAAGTTTCTCCTTAGTTCCAGGATGCTTCTCTCTTTGATCAGTTTCCAACCATTGTTTCTTGTCCTTCCCTCTGGTGCTCTGGAGAACAACCTGGTCCCCTCTGCCTTGTGGCAGCCCCTCAGATACCGGAATATTGCTATCATGTCTCTCCTATTTCTTCTTTTCTTTAGACTGGCCGAACCCAAGTCCCGCAGCCGTTCTTCATATGTTTTAGCCTCGCCTACAAAAAGTAGAGACTCCACTTCACAATTGGGAGCACGGGCTTCCGAGTGCAGCAAATCCCAGTTTTTTTCTTGGCATCTCCGGGTAGAAAGTATCAGCTAGCAACCTGCGCAAAAGGTCTTCTCTTTAGGAAATAACTGAAAAAAAAACCAGCTTGTCCTTCGCTCTTATGAAGAGTGATAAGACTCAAGGAGGTCAAAAGACAAGACAGATGACCCTGGAAGTTCGTAACATTCGGTGAGGTGTTGGTGGGTTGGAACTAACATGCTAGCCTAAGCTAAACTGACTTTAAAGTAGCTGGCAGTTCAGTGTATTGTGGGAAGCAGCTATGATGTTAAGCCATCTATGGTTGATGACTTTGGGCACTGCGTGTCACGTCACCACAGCAATTGTGTTCAGTTAATGTAAGTTTAGGATAGCTATAAAGGAAAAGGGAGTCAGTTTGGTCTAGTGGTTAAGGCACCAGGATAGAAACCAGGAGACGGTGAGTTCTAGTCCCACCTTAGGCATGAAAGCCAGCTGGGTGATTTTGAGTCAATCACCAGGAGACGGTGAGTTCTAGACCTACCTTAGCCATGAAAGCTAACTGGGTGATTTTGGGCCAATTATCAGGAGACGGTGAGTTCTAGTCCCACCTTAGCCATGAAAGCCAGCTGGGTGATTTTGGGCCAATTATCAGGAGAAGATGAGTTCTAGTCCCACCTTAGCCATGAAAGCCAGCTGGGTGACTTTGGGCCAATTATCAGGAGACGGTGAGTTCTAGTCCCACCTTAGCCATGAAAGCCAGCTGGGTGACTTTGGGCCAATTATCAGGAGACGGTGAGTTCTAGTCCCACCTTAGCCATGAAAGCCAGCTGGGTGACTGTGGGCCAATTATCAGGAGACGGTGAGTTCTAGTCCCACCTTAGCCATGAAAGCCAGCTGGGTGACTGTGGGCCAATTATCAGGAGACGGTGAGTTCTAGTCCCACCTTAGCCATGAAAGCCAGCTGGGTGACTGTGGGCCAATTATCAGGAGACGGTGAGTTCTAGTCCCACCTTAGCCATGAAAGCCAGCTGGGTGACTGTGGGCCAGTCACCCTCTCTCAAGCCAACCTGCTTCACAGGGTTGTTGTTGGGGGAGGAGGGGGAATAGGAGGAGGAAAGTCTGGTGGATATGTCTGCCCTCTTGAGTTATTTGTAAAAATAATAAAACGGGATAGAAAAGAAATAGAAAATAAAAACCCAGGGGAATCGAATCCTTACACACATACATCTCAACCTGGGCAAGGCAGTTTGGATCATCCCCTACCTTATCCAGGGTCATGTCTGGAAGGTTGGGTGTAGCGGCATCATTGCTCTCGCTCTCCTGCTCAGAGATGGTGTCCGAAGCCTCATAGCCATACAGGGCCAGCAGCTCTTCAAAGGGCATCTCACTGTTCTGAGCAACAAGAGAGAGAAACACTGATTCAGTTCTGGCAATTGGGAACTTGCAAATCAGCAACACAATATATAGGAGCATACAGGTAATCCTTGAGGCTGAAGAAGCTTCTTGGATGAAAAGTGAAGTGCAACATCTTCAAACCCCCCCCCCCCAAAAAAAAAAAAAAAAACCCCAAGAAAGTCCAGTTGCCTCATGAAAAAGCATAACTATGACCTGGATCAGGGGTAGGCAACCTTGGCTCTTTTATGACTCGTAGACTTCAACTCTCAGAATTCCTGAGCCAGCATGGCTCAGCTTGGAAACCTCTCCCTGTCCCCTCAGCGTGGCTGGCTCAGGAATTCTGGGAGTTGAAGTCCACAAGTCATAAAAGAGCCAAGGTTGCCTACCCCTGACCTGGATGATTGAGAATCTTCACAGACATTCAGGTAATCCTCGACTTACAACCATTGGTTTAGTTCCAAGTGACAACGGCACTGACTTACGACCCTTTTTCATACTTACGGCCACCGCAGTATCCCCGTGGTCACGTGACCAAAATTCAGATGGTTGGCAACTGATAAGATGACCTTTATTGTCATTTTTTTTTACTGCAGGCACACTGGCACACATTAGAAATGAATTTCTGTTGCCTGCTCTCAAAGGTGTACACATACGTAACACATATATAAACAGGCTATATACAACATATGTATATACCTATACCAGTGGTGGCGAACCTATGGCACGGGTGCCAGAGGCGGCACTCAGAGCCCTCTCTGTGGGCACGTGCACCGTCGCCCCAGTCCTAGGCCTTCAGCTGGGTTTTATAAAACCTTTTCACTTTAGGCCTCCGCCGCCGTGTGCAAAAAAAAAAAAAAAGGTTCAATCAGTCAATTTCACTTCTCGCGGAAAAAAAAAGATCTTGCAAAGTTGGAATTGATTGATTGAACTTTTTAGTCCCACCCTGTCTGCCGTTACCACCGCAGCCACGCCCACCCAATTGGCCACACCCAGCCAATGGGCCACACCCACCCGGCACCCGACGATGCATAAGTGGGTTTTGGGTTGCAGTTTGGGCACTCAGTCTCTAAAAGGTTCGCCATCACTGACCTATACCCTTACATATAAATAACGTATAAATATTAATCACTGTCCATCTTGAATACTGGCAAGTATTTAGGACGGTTGCCGTGTCCCGGGGGTCAAATGGTCCCCTTTTGTGACCTTCTGTCAAGCAAAGTCAAGGGGGAAGCCACTTAACAACTGTGCTACTAACTTAACAGCAGGGATTCACTTAACAACAGTGGCAAGAAAGGTTGTAAAATGGGGCAAAATTAGATTAGATTAGATTAGATTAGATTAACCTTTATTGTCATTTTTTTTCCTCTGGGCACAATGGCACACATTAAAAAAATGAACTTTAGTTGCTTCCTCTCAAAGTGTACACACACATTTAAAACATGCTATATACAACATATGTATAGATCTACACCCTTACATATAAGTAACATATAAATACTAATCACTGTCCATCTTGAATACATAACGGAAGGAGGAAGCTTTAGAGTTCACAAGGTTTATATTGTATGGAACAAAACTGGGACTGAATCTGGATGTTCTGCTTCGGATACCACGGAGCCCCCCCCTCCCAGAAGGTAACAAGGAAAACAGGTCGTGAAGAGGATGTGTAGTGTGCCAGACAATCTTGCGGACCCTGCTCAAGCAGCGCTTCTGTGCCATGTCCTGGAGGGGAGGGAGGGAACTGCCAATCATCTTTTCTGCCGTCCTCGCCACTCTTTGCACTGCCTTCCTGTCTGAAGCAGTGATGCTTCCAAACCAGACTGTGATGCTGTATAACAGGATGCTCTCCATTGTCCCCCTGTAGAAAGTGGTAAGGACAGGGGAAGGAAAATGTGCTTTTCTCATGCAACGCGGAAAATGCAGGCGCTGCTGTGCCCGCTTCACCAGGGTCTCGCTGTTGAGCGACCAGGCCAGCCTACTCGTTAGCTGCACAGCCAGGAATTTGATGCTGGTAACCATCTCCACAGGTGAATCATTAATGCACAGAGGAGTGTGCACAGGAGTGTGCCTGCCTTTTCTGAAATCGACAATGATCTCTTTGGTTTTTCCAGTATTTAAAACTAGACTGTTTTCCTTGCATTAAAGTTCATTTAAGAATTGCCTTGCTTAGCAACGAAAATCTTGGGCTCAATTGTGGTTGCATACAAGTAGTTCTCGAGTTATGACTGGAAGTGTAGCAACTGTTTGAAGTTCTGACTGATACCCCACCCCCCACCCCAAGATATTTTATGAGACGGTTCCAAAATTCTGCTCCCCTGCAGTCAGATGACCACATTTTTGAACACTTGGCAACCCCGTTGTGGTGGAATCCTCTGGCTAAAGAGAAAGGGGAATAAAGAGGTGGTCTAGTTTGGAGTTGTTCATGGAAGGAAGAGGCAAAGGCCAGATTGCAGGTGGTCCTCAATTTACAACCACAATTTAGCCCAACGTTTGTTAAGTGATATTTTGCCCCATTTTATGACCTTTCTTGCCACAGTTGTTAAGTGAATCGCTGCAGTGGTTAAGTTAGTATCATGACTGTTAAATGAATCTGGCTTCCCCCTTAACTTCGCTTGTCAGAAGGTCACAAAAGGGTGTTGAAGGAAAAATCTTCACCAGGGTCCAGTCCAAGCCGGGAGTAATCAAAATGGAGACTGCTTTAGAAAGAAGGTTGTAGTTTATTGAAAAGGAGAGCCAGACAGAAAGATGGCTCTGGAAAAAAAAACTGACCACATGTAGTAGGGAGTGGTGGGTTTTTATACCTCCTTGGGCTTTTGTTTGGAGTTGTTCCTTTGGCATGAACCTTGACCTGAGTCTGAGTGTGCCTTTCTGGTATTCTGATGGTGGTGAGTTAATCCTATTATGTCCCAAAGGTCATATCCTGCTTCCCTGGGGCTGAGGGCTGATGAGTGTTGGATTTCTTTGATGTGAGGGATTGTTGATTCTAGGGATATTGTCTTTCTAATCCCAGCTTCCTGGCTCCAATCTTTCTGACAAGATTATCACATCTGCATTTCTGCAGACCTGGTTTCTGTTTGGGGCAGAGAGACTTGGGGGTGGGTGGGGGTTGGTTTCTGCCTTTAAGATCCTTTGAGGAAATATAATATTCTGTCTTTTAACATTCCCAAAAATATTTCTTTCTCTGGGGGGGGGGGCGGGGGGCTGACTTCCCACAAGGGGATCACACGATCCCGGGACCTTGCAAATGCCATAACTACGAGTTGCCAAGCGTCTGAATTTTGATCACGTGACCATGGGGATGCTACAACGGTCGCAGGTGTGACAAACAGTCGTTAGACACGTTTCTCATTGCCGTTGTAACTTTGAATGCTCACTAAATGAACTGGCATTGGCTGTATTGAAGCATTTATCTGCCGGTTGCCAAGAGAATTTTATTTATTTTTATTTACTTTATTGTTATTTATTTTAGGGACCACAGAGAAGGCAATAGAATATGTAGTTAGTCAAGCAAGACTCTTTTAAATAAGTTATCAACAATAAAGAAGCTACTTGGACCTATTGTTGAAGTTATTCTGGTTGACACCAGCCTGCGTTTACAACTGCACGCAAGTATCCCATGGTTACGTGACCGAGATTTACGATGTTCTTCCTGAAACCAAAAAAACTGTGAGAGGGATCTCGGAGTCCTAGTGGACAATCACTTAAATATGAGCCAGCAGTGTGCTGCAGCTGCCAAAGAAGCCAACACAGTGCTGGGCTGCATTAACAGAGGGATAGAATCAAGATCACGTGAAGTATTAATACCACTTTACAATGCCTTGGTAAGGCCACACTTGGAATACTGCATCCAGTTTTGGTCACCACGATGTAAAAAAGATGTTGAGACTCTAGAAAGAGTACAGAGAAGAGCAAAAAAGGATTAGGGGGACTGGCTAAACATATCAGAACGTTTGCTGAATTGGGAATGTCTAGTTTAATGAAAAGAAGGACGAGGGGGGAATGATAGCAGTATTCCAATATCTCAGGGGTTGCCACAAAGAAGAGGGAGTCAAGCTATTCTCCAAGGCGCCTGAGGGCAGGACAAGAAATAATGGATGGAAACTAGTCAAGGAGAGAAGCAACCTGGAACTGAGGAGAAATTTCCTGACAGTGAGAACAATTAACCAGTGGAACAACCTGCCTCCAGAAGCTGTGAATGCTCCAACACTGGAAGTTTTTTAAGAAGAGACTGGACAGCCATTTGTCCGAAATGGTATAGGGTTTCCTGCCTGAGCAGGGGGGTTGGACTCGATGACCTCCAAGGTCCCTTCCAACTTCAATTAATTATTATTATTATTATTATTATTATTATTATTATTATTATTATTATTATTATTATTATTATTATTATTATTATTATTATTATTATTATTATTATTATTATTATTGTTATTGTTATTATTATTGTTATTATTGTTGTTGTTGTTATTTATTATTATTTATTATTATTATTATTATTATTATTATTATTATTATTATTATTATTATTATTATTATTATTATTATTATTATTATTATTATTATGGGTTTGCTTAATGACTCTGGTGTTCGCTTTACGACTGCAGCGTTTGCTATACGCTTAACGCCCCCCACAAAATAAGGTCGTAAAATCAGACTAGTCATTGTGATGATCTGCTTTAATAATCTTTCCTTATTCAAAGAAGAGAATATATTTCACTTTGCTTCTATTGGGAAAATCGCTTCTGGATTTTGTGCTTGTGATGATGGGGGGGGGGAAATGAAACTCTTGATTTTGTTTTTGCTGGTTAGGTAGGTTTGTTGTTACAGAAAAAATATACTTGAAACAAGCAAGCTTAGCAAAATCATATTAAGCAAAGTACAGTTGCAAACTGCAAAATTAAGCACAGCACAGACTTTGGTTCAATACTTTTTCCACGAGGCCTGATTTGGTTCACCTGGGCCCTAAACCTTGCAATAGAAGAACAATAGCCAATATTTTCGTTTTCCACACGTGCAAAAGTAAAAAACCTGAAGTTGTAAATGTTATCTTCTACTGTGCTAAAAAAAGACTTAGAAGTCAATGGTTTTTTTGTTCTTTTTTTCCCTTCCTACCCCAAATCTTCTCTTCTTCCCTTTTACCTTCCCCTAGCTTCCCATTACTTTTTATTTTCCTTTGTATTTTATATTTTGGTAAGCTAGTAAAATTTGTAAAACGAAAAAAGATCATCACGACTTACGACTTTTAATCTCTAGGCTCAATGATGGCCAGTTAGTCTATCTGTCTAAGTCAGTAAAGGCTACCTGCATAAGATAACATATAAAATTTTCGAGATGATCAAAAACCCAAGTTGGGTAAGCAAAGGAGACGCAAGAACAGGCCCCCAAGCCCCTTACCTGGGAGGCATTGAAACTCTTCTCTATCTCTTCCAAAGGCTTCGCTTTCTCCTCGGCGTGATCTGGTTCCTCGTCGGCCTCCTCCGTCTTCTCCTGTACTCCGTAGTTCTGGGACAGGATCTCAGCCAGGTTGAATCGGTGGTCAGCTGAGCCCATAGACACCACTGCGTGGATTTTAGGGGTGGGCGAGGAGAAAAAAAAAATACTGTTAGCCACTTTGGAACTGAATTTTATTTATTTATTTGTAAAATTGATAGGTCACCCATCTTACCTCAAGGTATAAACCTGAAACAACAACAACAACAACAACAATAATAGAGTTGGAAGGGACCTTGGAGGTCTTCTAGTCCAACCCCCTGCTCAGGCAGGAAACCCTATACCATTTCGGACAAATGGCTGTCCAGTCTCTTCTTAAACACTTCCAGTGTTGGAGCATTCACAGCTTCTGGAGGCAGGTTGTTCCACTGGTTAATTGTTCAGGAAGTTTCTCCTTAGTTCTAGGTTGCTTCTCTCCTTGATTAGTTTCCATCCATTGCTTCTTCTCCTGCCTTCTGGTGCTTTGGAGGATAGCTTGACTCCCTCTTCTTTGTGGAGCCCCTGGGATACTGGAACACTTATGACTGGTCCTCACACTTACCATCACTTCAGCATCCCAACGGTCACAGGATTGCCATTTGCAACCTTGCCAGCTAGCTTCCAACGAGCAAAGTCAGTGAGGGGAAGCCAGATTCGCTTAACGGCCATGTGATTCACTTAACAATTGCACTGATGTGCTTAAAAACTGTGGCAAAAAATTGGCCGTGACTTGCTTAGCAAACACAATAGTCAGCAATTGAAATTCTGGTCCCAACTGCAGTCGTTAAGTCGAGGACTACCTGGTAATGTCTTACATCTGGTGGAGATAAAAGCTGCTCTCTCTGGTTGGGCAGCTGCAAAGTAGATCAGCCCACATTTACAGCTAGCTCTAAAGCAGGAGTCTTCAAACTTGGCCCTTTTATGACTCGTGGACTTCAACTCCCAGAATTCCTGAGCCAGCATGGCTCAGCATGGAAACCTCTCCATTTCTCCTCAGCATGGCTGGCTCAGGAATTCTGGGAGTTGAAGTCCACGAGTCATAAAAGAGCCAAGGTTCCCCACCCCTGATCTATAGTGTTTTGATATTTTTTGGTGGATGCACAGCAAGTTAGTTGCAGAGATGGAGAACCAAAGCAGTATGAGGAGGAATATTAACGAACAACCATAATTTAAAATGAATGAAGAACAATAATTTTAAAAAAGAGCAGTCTTAAGACTGGAAGGTCCCCCTTACCTGCCGTGGTATGAAGACTGGATCGCCCAGAACATAGATTATGTGCAGGATAAGACACAATCCTTGGGCTTTGCCTCCCGATCGAGGCCTTCAAAGGAAAAAGAAAATGAGTTATTTCGCAATTTATTATTTATATGACGTAGATTTTATATTTATATGACGTAGATTTCTGTAAAAAGAATTCAGATTGCTTTCTGGCTCATGCTGTTCTAAATTTCTCAGTTGTGCTAGTCTTTATCTTCAAGGTCAGGTAAAAGAATAGAATAGAATAGAATAGAATAGAATGGAATGGAATGGAATGGAATGGAATGGAATAGAATAGAATAGAATAGAATAGAATAGAATAGAATAGAATAGAATAGAAGCTGGAAGGGACCTTGGAGGTCTTCTAGTCCAGCCCCCTGCTCAAGCAGGAGAACCTATACTGTCTCAAACAGGTGACTGTCTTGCTTTAAAAAGCCTTAGTAAGACCACACTTGGAATAGTGCATCTGGTTTTGGTCACAATATGAAAAGATGTAGAGACTCTGGAAAGAGTGCAGAGAAGAGCAACAAAGATGATCAGAGGACTGGAGGCTAAAACATACGAAAAACGGTTGCTGGAATTGGGTATGTCTAGTTTAATGAAGAGAAGGGCGAAGGGTGACATGATAGCAGTCTTCCAATATCTCAGGGGTTGCCACAAAGAAGAGGGAGCCAAGCTATTCTCCAAAGCACCAGAGGGAAGGATGAGAAACAATGGTTGGAAACTGATCAAGGAGAGAAGCAACCTGGAATTAAGGAGAAACTTCCTAACAGTGAGGACAATTAACCAGTGGAACAGCTTTGCCTCCAGAAATCGTGGGCACTCCATCACTGGAGATTTTTAAGGGAATCTGGGGAAGCCAGATTCATTTATCAACTGTGTTACTAATTTAACAACTGCAGTGATTCGCTTAACAACTGTGGCACGAAAGGTCGTAAAATGAAGCCAAAGTCACTTAACAACTGTATCGGTTAGCAACAGAAATTTTGGGCTTGATTGTGACCGTAAGTCAAGGACTACCTGGACCAGCATTTTGATTGTCAAAGGAGATTGAGAATCTTTCCCTCTAGTCCAGGGGTCATCAAACTTGGCCCTTTTATGACTTGGGGACTTCAACTCCCAGAATTCGTCAGCCAGCGTGTCTGGCTGAGGAATTCTGGGAGTTGAAGTCCACAAGTCATAAAAGGGCCAAGTTTGAAGACCCCTGCTCTAGTCATTGTTTGAAATCTCACATTTCCCACTAGGACTTTGGGCATTCCTATTCATCCAAACTGGAGGAATTATCCATCTTTTCTTTTCATCCATCCCTGACACATCTTCAATTTCCCATTCCTGCTTTGTATCTGTGAAATCATAAGAAATCATAGGAAGAAGATTCCATCTCCACTCTGCAGTGTTTTTTTAAAAAAACTTTTAAAAACTCTGCTCATTTTGATATTTGATGGTTTGTGCCTTTCTTTTAATGACGTTTGTAAGCCTCCCAGAGATGCTTGACAGTGAGATGGGAAGCATATACATTTAATACATAAAGAGCAAAACCCACATCTTGCTCATGTACGATATATTTCACTAATTTGTAAAACGCCTCTAATAATAATAATAATAATAATGATGATGATGATGTTGGAAGGGACCTTGGAGGTCATTCTAGTCCAATCCCCTGCTCAGGCAGGAAACCCTACACCAGGGGTAGGCAACCTTGGCTCTTTTATGACTCGTGGACTTCAACTCCCAGGATTCCTGAGCCAGCCATGCTGAGGAGAAAGGGAGAGTTTCCAAGCTGAGCCATGCTGGCTCAGGAATTCTGGGAGTTGAAGTCCACGAGTCATAAAAGAGCCAAGGTTGCCTACCCCTGCCCTATACCATTTCAGAAAAATGGCTGTCCAATCTCTTCTTAAAAACTTCCAGTGTTGGAGCATTCACAGCTTCTGGAGGCAGGTTGTCTTGGCTGCATCTTCCTTCCCTTGGTCCTTTCCATTATTCAGTCCCCCCCCCCCCAATTCCCTACATTTTCTTTATTTTTCTCCATTTTGGCACAGACTTTAGACCTGGCCAATTTTAAGAGGACCAGGAGAAACTGGTGGTCACCTCCCATTCATAGCAACCTATGAACCAAAATGTTAGGAAAGGTAAAGAAAGTTAACAATGATATCCCTCTTAGGAACAACAAGATACAGTGGTGCTGGAGCACTGAATTTTGGGCTGTACCTCAAGGAATAAAGGTAGTTCTCGACTTACGACCACACAATTGATCCCAGAATTTTTGTTGTTAAGTGAGATATTTGTTAAGTGAGTTTTGCTCCATTTTACCACCTTTTTTTTGCCACAGCTGTTAAGTGAATCACTGCAGTTGATAGGTTAGTAAGACGGCTGTTAAGTGAATCTGGCCTCCCTGTTGACTTTGCTTATCGGAAGGTCGCGAAACGGGGATTACGTGACTCCGGGACGCTGCGACCGTCATAAATGTGAGTCGGTTGCCAAGTGTTTGAAATTTGGATCACGTGACCACGGGGATGTTGCAGCAGTTGTTAAGTGAGAAAAACGGTCCTAAGTCACTTTTTTCGGTGCCGCTGCACCTTTGAACGGTCACTAAATGAACGGTGGCACTACCTTGTACAAGCTCATGGTCTATTAGGATAATCTTGTGAGGCAGGAGCACATAAAATAATAATAATAATAATAATAATAATAATAATAATAATAATAATAATAATAATAATAATAATAATAATAATAATAATAATAATAATAATAATAATAATAATAATAATAATAAAGTTGGAAGGGACCTTGGAGGTCATCTAGTCTAGGCAGGAAACCCTATACCATTTCAGACAAATGGCTGTCCAGTCTCTTCTTAAAAACTTCCAGTGTTGGAGCATTCACCGCTTCTGGAGGCAGGCTGTTCCACTGGTTAATTGTTCTCACTGTCAGGAAGTTTCTCCTTAGTTCCAGGTTGCTTCTCTCCTTGATTAGTTTCCATCCGTTGCTTCTTCTCCTGCCTTCGGGTGCTTTGGAGAATAGCTTGACTCCCTCTTCTTTGGGGCAGCCCCTGAGCTATTGGAACACGGCTATCATGTCACCCCTCGTCCTTCTCTTCATTAAACTAGACATGTGCTGTAATGCGCTATTCCCACTGGGCTTATTAGCAAATTGTGGATCTGTTCTCATTAGAGACTGCTTGTTGGCTTGGAGAAAGAATCTAGTGAATGTCAGGAATGGAGAGCAGAACCACTTGAGGGACAATTCAAAATCCTAAACCAGTGACTTAACATACATACACATATATACATTTTGCCTTCCAAATTCTTTTGAATGGTATTGCCCGGGAAACAGAGAACTGGATGCCAATGCCTAGAAATCTTAAATAACCTTTTCGGATCGGTGCCAAAAAAGAATGTTAAAAGCTGGCTCAGTTATTGTCGCGCGTAAGAAATCCGGAGCCAGAGCACTTGAGATGCATAGAATATCTTTATTGTCATTGTGTAACTCAAAACGAAATTAAGTGCTGTCCACTGTGCACACTACACACAAGTAAAAACCACAAATAAGAACATACATTTATATACACACAGCCTTCACATTCTATTTACCATTGCGCTGCCCCTAATATTGCACTTCAATGTTGCACTACACAGTGGCATTTAATATGGTTACAGCTCTGGGATAAAAACTATTTTTCAGCCTATTTGTCTTTGTTTTTATTATCCTGTACCGTCTGCCAGATGGTAATAGTTCAAAAAAAGAATGTCCGGGATGACATGAGTCTTTAAGAATATTTTGAGCTTTCCTAAGACAACGGGAACTGTACAGTTCGTCCGGGGGGGGGGAGGAGAGCCAATAATCCTCTGGGCGATGGTAATGACCCTCTGCTTTCTTATCTGCTACTGTACAGCAAGCAAACCACACACAAATGCAATAGGTTAGAATGCTCTCTATGGAGCAGACGTGTCAAACTCGCGACATCATGTATTGGGACGGTTTTGCCATTGCCGGCAATGGGGTGGGCGTGGCTTCTGGATGACGCGGGCCGGCAGTTTGACACCCCTGCTATGGAGCAACGGTAGAAGGTCACCAGCAGTTTTTCGTTCAGTTGTTGTTTCCTGAGAAGTCTCAAGAAATATAATCTCTGCTGGGCCTTCTTAACCAATGCTATAAAATGAGCACTCCAGATCAGGTCCTCCTTTATGGTAACACCCAGTAAAGCTGGCCAGCTGCTCCATAGAGCCTCAGCTGATGATCAGGGGCTGAATACAGGTTTATTGCATGCTTAACACTCTCTACAAGAATCTGAACTAATCACGGTCAAAACAAATTGGCGGCAGATAAAAGGTCAAGGGAATTCAAGTTCTCCTACACCTGAAATCCCAGCTGATCCTATATAGCAGGAGTCTTCAAACTTGGCCCTTTTATGACTTGTGGACTTCAACTCCCACAATTCCTCAGCCAGGTTTAGATTCTTGTAGAGAGCGTTAGCATGCTCTACAAGGGTTAGCATGCAATAAACCTGCATTCAGCCCCTGATCATCAGCGAAGGATTACCTGCATTAACAAGAGACTCGACGTCTTCCAAAAAAAAGATGCCTGCATCAAATCCTAAAGATTCGCTATTGTGACCATGTTACTAAGGAAGACGTGCTCCAGAAGGGTTTCTCCTGCCAATTACGGGTAATCTTCAACTTACGATCACAAACTGAGCCCAAAATGTATGTATGGGGGCCAACTCACCGCAGGACAACTGTGACAAGAAAGGTCGCAAAATGAGGCAAAACTCACTTAACAAATGTCTCACTTAGCAACAGAAATTTCGCGCTCAATTGTGGCCGTAAGTTGAGGACTGCCTGTGTTCTAGAACAGAGGTCCCCAACCTTTTGGGCACCAGGGACCAGTTCCGTGGAGAGAGGTTTTTCCACAGACTGGAGAGTGCGTGGTTTTGTGTGCTGCCTGCATCCCGCGGATGGGGCTTTGCTTGTTTGTGCGGCCCGGTTGCTGGCATGCCGCGGCCTGGTACCGGTCCACGGACCGGGGGGTTGGGGACCCCTGTTCTAGGAAGCTGAAAGACATTATTGGAGATGGCAATGGCAACCCACTGTTAGCAAGAAAAAAAAAACACAACAGTATCCGCAGCCTCAACAGAAAATAATCAGGCAACATTGCTCTGTATATCAAAGAGGCCATAATATCAAACAAATTGATCAATCTCAAAAGGGATCAACCGCCTGAAGGCAGGACGAGAAGCAAAGGACGGAAACTGACCAAGGAGAGAAGCAACCTAGAACTAAGGAGAAACTTCCTGACAGTTAGAACAATTAACCAGTGGAACAACCTGCCTCCAGAAGCGGTGAATGCTCCAACACTGGAGGATTTTAAGAAGAGACTGGACAGCCATTTGTCCGAAATGGTATAGGGTTTCCTGCCTGAGCAGGGGGTTGGACTAGATGACCTCCAAGGTCTCTTCCAACTTTGTTGTTGTTGTTATTATTATTATTATTATCTTCACAGGATAGGAGTGGCAGTGCCTCATAATGATTTGTTATCAGGGACATGCGATTTTAACCAACATCTCTTTATATGGGAAAGGAAACTAGGGAAGTATCCAAAGGAGGAAATGATACGTTCATGGGTGACTTTAATTACAGGTAGTCCTCGATTTATGACCACCACTTAGCCCCAATTTTTTGTTGCCATTTGTAAAGTGAATTTTGCTCCGTTTGAGGACATTTGCCACAGTTAAGTGAATCGCTGCTGTTGTTAAGTTAGTCACAGGGTTGTTAAGTGAATCTGGCTTCCCCATTGACTTTGCATGTCAGAAGGCTGCAAAAGGGGACCACGTGACCCCCGGGACAGTGCAACCGTCATAAATATGAATCAGTTGCCAAGCGTCTGAATTTGGATCACGTGATCATAGGGATGCTGCAACAGATGGAAACTAACCAAGGAGAGAAGCAACCTAGAACTAAGGAGAAACTTCCTGACAGTCAGAACAATTAACCAGTGGAACAACCTGCCTCCAGAAGCGGTGAATGCTCCAGAGACTGGACAGCCATTTGTCCGAGATGGTATCGGGTTTCTTGTCTGAGCAGGGGGTTGGACTAGATGACCTCCAATGTCCCTTGCAACTTTATTATTATTATTATTATTATTATTATTATTATTATTATTATTATTATTATTATTATTATTATTATTATTATGTGTGAAAAACGGTCCTGAGTCACTTTTTTCAGTGCTGTTGTAACTTCGAACGGTCACTAAATGAACTGTTGTAAGTCAAGGAGTAACTGTACATACTCAAGGATGGGATGAATCCGCATTCCACTCACAAGACAGAATTTTTTTTTACAGAGTTGAAGCCTTAAACCTTGACTGAGACCCCAGTGTCACTGACCCAACTGGAAGTGGTGACACTGTGCCAACCAAATTCAATTTATGCACGAGTGGAAAAAAAAAAAAAAATTTTTTCCAGGCAGCCCAACCCACTGCCTTCCCTCCTAGGCAGGAGCAGAAAGTCCTTGAAAATGAAGCAACTGCTTCAAAAGCGGTTGAAAAGGAAAGTTGAAGGGATCAAATCACTTCAGGATGCTTGGGGGGGGGGTTTTTTCCTGAAAATCACATTCATAGACAATTTACTGCAGGTCAAGAAAGGTACTTGAGTGCGAGAGCTCTCCAAAATGATTAATTAGCATTGTCAAGGAAGCTATTAGAGAAAATGGAAAAGTTGCCAAAATGAGCAAAGAAAGAAAGAAAGAAAGAAAGAAAAAGAATCCATACGTGTGCTAAAAAAAATCCAAAAATCTAAACTAAATAATGGGGGGGGGTGGGAGGATTTTGTGTTGTTTTTTTTAGCAACCTCAAGCAGTGCTTTCCTAACACTGTACAAGGACGATTACTTGAGAATAATTATCAAACATGGCGAAAAGCATTTACTGAGACAAAATTATAAAGTCTATGCCAGGGGTAGGCAACCTTGGCTCTTTTATGACTCGTGGACTTCAACTCCCAGAATTCCTGAGCCAGCATAGCTGGGAGTTGAAGTCTACGAGTCATAAAAGAGCCAAGGTTGCCTACCCCTGGTCTATGCAAAAGCAATTCTTTTTTAATAATAATAATAATAATAATAATAATAATAATAATAATAATAATAATAATAATAATAATAATAATAATAATAATAATAATAATAATAATAATAATAATAAAACGTATCTTCCGAATGGCGAGCCCTCATGTTATTTATCTGAACTTTTGAAAAGGCTTTTGACAAAATCTCTCCAGGGGAAACTTAGGAATAAGAGGTGTATATGAATCAACAAAAAACAAAAGAAGAAATATAACATTCTTACACCGAAAGTGCTTTTCCAAAAGGCAACTGGGCTTCTTGGATGAGAAGTGAAACATTTTCAAAGGGACAAAAAAAAAACCAAGAAAATCTTTTGAAAAAGCACCTTTCGGATGACTGAGACTCTCCATAGACTACAGAACATTCTTACAGTATTGTACAGCAACCTAAAACAATGAAGTATGCAAGTTATACATATTTAAAAATGATGCTTTTCAACTTGTTCATAAATGGCCTAAGCTGAGGGGATTGAGGCGCCCAATTATTTATGGAAGTTAAAACAAGTTGATTTGATAAACATTGGAGAAAAATAGCCTAGCTTCAAACACACCTTAACAGGATCTGTGCCAACAGTAATCAGACAGGATAGGGATATGGGAAAGGGGATAAAGGACTTAATGAAAATATCAACTAGAAATCCGCTTAAAAAAAAAAAAAAAAGGCCGATTGTACAAATGGCATTACTGGGAAAAAGACTGACCAGAAAATGACCAACATATTACTGTAACCTACTCTATATGGGGCTGCCTTTGAAAATTACTCAAGATGCTTTCACTGGTCCAAAATGCAGCAGCCTGTCTACAAACTAGAAGTACAGATTTAGTTATATTACATCTAAAGTTGCTATGTTGGTTAAGCGTTCACTCCCTGATCCAATTCAACATGCTGGTAAAAATACGTGTGCCTCTCAGTCAGTCTTTCTGGAACTACCTGAAGAAGCCCATGAACTGTAAGCATCAACTTTAAAGCCAGTTATATGATTTGGTGCATGAAAAACTGCAGGAGTTTATTTCTCATCCAGATTTGACCTCTCCTCTATAGGGGAGGGGGTATGCCAAAGGATCTCACTCCATGTGCAAACAAGGGACCGTCTCCTGGAGTATCAGTAAGTGGTTAGTAAAAGGATCAAAAGAGCCAGCCTGGTGTAGTGATAAAGGCATCAGGCTAGAAACCGGGAAACTGCCTTCTAGTCCTGCCTTAGGCATGAAAGTTGGCTGGGTGACTTTGGGCTAATCACCAGGAGAGGGTGAGTTCTAGTCCTGCCTTAGGCATGAAAGCCGGCTGGGTGACTTTGGGCCAATCACCAGGAGGCAGTGAGTTCTGGTCCTCCCTTAGACATGAAAGTTGGCTGGGTGACTCTAGGCCAATCACCAGGAGACTGTGAGTTCTAGTCCTGCCTTAGACATGAAAGCTGGCTGGGTGACTCTAGGCCAATCACCAGGAGACTGAGTTCTAGTCTTGCCTTAGACATGAAAATTGGCTGGATGACTTTGAGCCAATCACCAGGAGAGGGCGAGTTCTAGTCCTGCCTTAGGCATGAAAGTTGGCTGGGTGACTTTGGGCCAATCACCAGGAGACCCAGAGTTTGTTTATTTATTATTTATTACAGTAATTCCCAATCTATGGTCTGCACACCATTGGAGGGGGCGTGCGATGTTGTCATAGGGGGGGTCTGTGAAAGCTTGAAAAAATGTTATGATTTAAATCTTGGGGATCTGTGGTCATGGTCCATAGCCACAAAAGGTAATTTAAAGGGGGGTCCGTGGTGAAGAAAAGGTTGAGAACCACTGATCTATGAAATTTCTATAAATATATAAATAAAAAATAAAAATAATAAAGCCAGCTGGCTTACTTTTGGGCCAAAGTAACCGGGGACTGAGAGTTCTAGTTCTGCCTTGGATATGAAGCCAGGTTGGTGTCCTGGGGCCAGTCACTTTCTCTCAACCCTAGGAAGGAGGCAATGGCAAACAAATTCTGAAAAGTCTTGCCAAGAAAACTGCAGGGACTTGTCCAGGCGTCTACAACAATCCAACACAACTGACACACGGAGGGAAAAAAGGAAGTCAACAATCTCATCCTAACAAACTTAAATAGAGCACTACAGTAAATATATCTAGTTATCAACCGCCAAGCCCCTAGCAGCTGTTCATCATGAAGAAATTGAGGCTGTCACAGACTTTTTAATCAAATTTATTGGAAGGGGGGGCTTAGGTTAGAAAAGTCTTGACCGCTTGATATGTTCACTTTAGCACTCCATTTATCTGTAAATTCCCTTAAGAGCCAGCACTTGGGATTCCTGGATCCTCTGGATGACCATCTACAGTGGTTATCCATTTTCACGATAAAAGGATGCACAGATGTTTCCAACCACCATCTTTTTTCTCAGCCTCTGAGAAATTAAAGATAATTTCTTAAACGAGGCATGTTCTAATGATTTTGAGATGATAATGAGGTGTCATTTTTCACTGACTTAACTTGAACAACCTATTAAACCAGGCTAAAATGGAGATGAGGACTGAATATTTTAGCACGTTTTGGATAGAACCAACCACTGTGTGACTAAACCATCACAATGGGTCATGTTTTGCTTGGGTAGAATGTGTGGCGTGAACACAAAACTCTATTTTGTTAACTTGGTATGTGTGAATTCAGCCACTGGCTTAAGTTTAACAGAATAACAGAGCTGGAAGGGAGCTTGGAGGTCTTCCAGTCCAACCCTCGGCTCAAACAGGAGACTCTATACTATTCTGGGCAAATGGCTGTCCAGTCTCTTCTTACAAACCTCCAGTGATGGAGCATCCATAACTTCTGAAGGCAAATCATTCCACTGATTAATTGTTCTCACTGTTAGGAAATTCCTCCTTAGTTCTAGATTGGATCTCTAACTTGATGTTGGCGATTTGTTTAAGGAAGCAGCTGCTGGAGAATAAGTCAAGACCTTCTCCTTTGTGGCAGCCCCTCAAATATTGGAAGACTGCTATGATGTCATTTATTTCATCTGTTGCCATATGAAACCAAATCTAATGGCTAGAGAAATAAGAAATGCAGGCGATCCCTTCCTTTTCGCAAAGGTGCCTTCAATCTCCTGAGTTACTGTATAATAATTCACAACTAAAAAAAAAACAAAACCACCCTCTATTTTTTGCTACTCAAATGAAAGAAGCCAATATTTCAGGAATTCTATTACATAACAATTACAGACCAGGAAGACGTCATAATATTATCAACCGCAGTTCTATATTGCTGGAGTATAAACCTTACATTTATAAAGTACCTAAGGGTACGCGTGACACGTTATTATTGGGTAATTCTGCCTGGCTAAAAGTCTTTGAGTCTTACAAAGAAAATAGGGATGAACTAAAGATGGGATTTACACTCTGAACTTAGCGACGGGACCGATAGTGATCTTCATGTTGTTCACAACGAACTCTCAGTAGAATCTGGTACGGTTGACCACAAAATGGGGATAACTTTAGGGGAAGCAGTTTACTTCAGAAAGCTGTGATATTTAAAAAAAAATGGTTGACTTTCGTTAATCTTGAAAGATGCTGGGATCAGACATCATCACCGATCATCTAAATTTGACAGGAAACACTAACCAAAGATTATTTCCAGTTTCTGGAATTTCTTTTCAAGGAAGACCAAGCTAAATCCATCTTTGTTACACTTTCCCCAGCTTTAATCTTTTTTATTGAAAAGAAATCAGACAAGTTTTGGCAGTTTAACCTGACTTTTTTAAAAAAACTGAAACATATTTTAATCAGTGTTTATTTTTTTGGTACTGTCTTATTCTAAATAGATTTTGTCTCTCTCTCTCTCTCTCTCTCTATATATATATATATATATATATATATATATATATATATATATATATATAAAATATAAAGCCTATTTTATTACTGTGGGCTTCCTGAGCATTACACTTGATGGAAAAGAGCATAAGTTTAATATAAATAAATAAAATCAAGGAGGCATTGAGAACCCCGAGGATGGTTTTTAAAGTCTATTTTCCTATTCAGAGCTGTCTCAAAAACAGCAGCTGCTTCCTTAAACAAATCACCAACATCAAGTCAGCAATGGATAATATTGAAAAAGCAGAGTTGGGAATGAGACAAAATAGGCAGCGATGCTCTGCTTCATACCCCCAATTTCATGCCTCCAGAAATGCTGGACATCAGCTTCCATCATTCACAGGCAATTTCAGCGAGGCCACTCGAGAATCCCATGAGTTCAACACATCTCGGAACCAAGTTGCGGAAAAATATGTTCTAGAATGAGGTCACACTTCATGAGACGCCAAGACCCGATGCCTCCGATTTCCTTGGGGACTTCAAATTTCAGTCAAAAATTGGTATTTAAATCACGATTTGATACATTCACCCTCAAACACTAACCAAAACAAAAGGCAGCGCAAGAGTGTTTCAAATAAAATAAATAAAAAGGTTTGTCCACCCACATTACCATTTCAAAGTCACAATCCAATTTCACAATCCATGCTGTGAATATGTGAATTTCCCCCCTTAAATTGGCACACCAATCTTTCTTCTTAATAGCCCAGAAGTTACACACATTAGCATTAACATCTGGAACAAGGATAGACTTATTTATTATTTATTTATTCTAAATATTTCTAGTTGCCCATCTACCTAGAAGGACTAGGGGTGACATGATAGCACTGTTCCAATATCTCAGGGGCTGCCACAAAGAAGAGGGGGTCCATCTATTCTCCAAAGCAGCTGAAGGCAGGACAAGAAGCAACAGATGGAAACTAATCAAGGAGAGAAGCAGCCTAGAACTAAGGAGAAATTTCCTGACAATGAGAACAATTAATCAGTGGAATGGCTTGCCTCCAGAAATTGTTTTGGTCATGACAATATAAAAAAGATGTAGAGGCTTTGGAAAGAGTGCAGAGAAGAGCAACTAAGATGATTAAAGGCATGGAGGCTAAACAAATGAATGGTTGCGGGAATTGGGTATATCTCATCTAGGGAAAAGAAGGATTAGGGATGATATGATAGCAGTCTTCCAATATTTGAAGGGCTGCCACAAACAAGAAGGGGTCAACCTGTTCTCCAAAGCACCTGAAGGCAGGACAAAGAAGCAACAGATGGAAGTTAATCAAGGAGAAAACCAACCTAGAATTAAGGAGAAATTTTCTGACTGTGAGAATAATTAATCAGCGGAATAGTTTGCCTCCAGAAGTTGTGGGTGCTCCAACACTGGAAGTTTTTAAGAAGAGACTGGACAACTATTTGTCTGACATGGTATAGGGCAGGGGTAGGCAACCTTGGTTCTTTTATGACTCGTGGACTTCAACTCCCAGAATTCCTGAGTCAGCATGGCTCAGCTTGGAAACCTCTCCCTTTCCCCTCAGCATGGCTGGCTCAGGAATTCTGGGAGTTGAAGTCCACGAGTCATAAAAGAGCCAAGGTTGCTTACCCCCGGTATAGGGTTTACTGCTTGAGCAGGGAATTGGTCCCTTCCAACTCTGTTATTCTGCTCATTGAAATTATAATTTAAAATGCAATAAAAACACACAAAGCAATAAAAAGGTGTACGTACTAAAATATAAATCAGCAAATATTGGAGTTGTACCATTCTGACATTTCAAAAATCAAAATGTGGAGGGTTTTCAGGAGTAAGTCATGAACTGACTCCATATAAAGTAGTGGTGTGTATTTTCAGTTCCATGAGGAAGCCAGAAGAAAGGTGGGATGGTTTAAGGAACAGCAGAGAGGTACTGCTGCACTTGTGTGAGATCTAAAACTTTTCCTCCAAACCATCCTTGAAGTGTACATGTATTTGATTTGCAAAATCTGAAATATGATAACTATATTTGACACACCCAGAGGTGTTTCCTATGTTTTAAATTCAGATCCTACATAATCCCATCAAATTCAAAAAAGCTCAAGGTGAAGATTAAGATATTAACGAACAATCCCATCAAAGGAGCAACTGGAAGGAACTAGAAGACCTCCAAGGTCCCTTTTAACTTTGTTATTCTGTTAAGTTAGATCAGGGGTCTTCAAACTTAGCCCTTTTATGACTTGTGGACTTCAACTCCCAGAATTCCTCAGCCAGGCATGCTGGCTGAGGAATTCTGGGAGTTGAAGTCCATAAGTCATAAAGGGGCCAAGTTTGAAGACCCCTGAGTTAGATGCACCAATATTACAGAATTGAAGACCTTCATTTTACCAGTTCTTTTTTTCTCTCCAGTTTCCAAGTTCTCCTTTTCACATTCCCTCAAACAGCTCCTTATCTTTTTGTCCTTCATCTTTAGCCCACCCAAGTTCCAGCTGCCTCCACCTTATCTCACTCATTTCCAATTATTATTTTTCTTTACGCAAAACCTCTACCAAGGCCATCATGAAGCAGATGTAATCTTTGAAGCGCTCCTTTACTTTAATTCCCCAATGGTCTGTGGACATTGCATCATTGCCATTTCAGAAAATCAGAACTTTTCATCTTGGCCATTGGACGACTCAAGATTTAATTTTTTTATCTCTTCAGATGACCCAAAAAAATCAAACTGACCATCTTGAGATCTTTAGATGGGATGTTCAAGCCTTCTGCATGCCTCCAACATTTGTCAGAATTAAACTTTGCTGCTCTCCAAATCCAGGTGTTAGTTTCTAAACAAATACAACTACATCATCTTTTTTCTTCCAAGTGCATTCACTTCCAGTCATTTCCACCAACTGCAACCTTAAACATGGACTACACCAATTTGCCAGCAGCTCCAAGTCCTTGCAATACCTTTTCTCCCCAAGTATCCTAAATGTATTTTTTTCCCATATTCCCTACTCATTTATCATTCTCTGAAACCTGAATCAAGCTTCTTAGAATTCCTGGCTTTCTTCTCAATAGATCCACCATTTCTAGCTCTATTCTCCAAATTTCAGTTCTGCTCCCCTGCCCATTAGAAGGTCACCCCTTCCTCCATTTTGCAAATTCAAAATGTATACCTCCAGGTACTTCATATTTATCACACCAAAGCTTTACACCCTTGTAGATGAACTCTTCCCAATCAGAAGCGTGCCAATCACACCACTTCGCACCTGCACCATTTGACACACCACACTTGCACCCATCCCTGGACTCCTTAATTTGGGGAGCAACTTCTAACCCTAACCCATTCTTTTGCAGCCATCAGATGCAATTCTCAAGTCATTCCCATCTCTCCAAAAAAAGTCACCCCAACTCCGCCGAAGTGCCCTAACCCTGAAATTTTCTTGAATTCCTTTAAACACCACTACTTCTCCAAAGGAAACACTCCTGACCTGCAATATTTAAACCTTAATTTTCCTGGGGAAAAGTCACAAGCCGAGCATCCCCCAAACCCTTTATAAAAAATTTATACATTTATACATTCATAAAATATCCCCCAAATCTTTGCAAACTCCCCAAGAATTCCCGCCGCTTCGCCACACGACCTGTAACCCTTAAGTCAAGCCTGCGCCTCCGGGTTCCCCAATCCTACATTCCTGCCACAGGTCCACCCCTGCACCCCAAATCTTTGCAGGGTGCCCCAACTCAGGCCAATCCCTCATCCGCTCCCCGCCCCCACCCAGAAGGCCTCAACTCTCCCATTTCCATCTCCGCACCCAGAAAAATCCTCCTCCAGTCCCCAAGTTTGACCCCCTCCATCCTCATCGTCCGCACCTGCCCATCCTTGCTGACCCCCCCAAAGTCCCTCCAGAAGTTTCAGCGACCCCTCCTGAAGTCCCCCACCGGCCACACCTTCCCACCTGCCCCCCCCACCTGCCCCTCCGTCTCCGCAAACTCCGACCCACTCGAGACTCATCCCCTGCCTCCTCTCCGACCCCTCGAGCTGCAACCCCCCCCCCCGCGAAGTCCCAACTCCTCCATCCTCGCCTCCCCGGCCCGTCCATCCCCCCCACATCGCCCCCCCAAGAACTCTCAGCCCTCACCTGCCGCCCTGCAAGTCCCACCTGCCCCCCCCAAACCTGCCCTGGGTCCCCACTTCCTGCTCCCCGAGTCCCCCCTCAACCCCACAAGCCCCGCCCCCCACGGGGTGCCCCTTCTCTTCGGAGGGGGGGAGGGGAGGAGGGGGAGGGGGGAGAGAGAGAGAGCCGACTTTCTCCTCCCCCCCCCACACTCACACTCACACACTCACCTCCGCCATAGCCGAGAGTGAGAACGGCGGGGGGGGGAGGTAGGAGAGCCCCGGATGTGGAGGCGCGCGCTGATTGGCTGCCGCGCACGGGAGCGGAGCGGGAGGGGAGGGCCGCGAGAGAGGGGACTGCGAGGCGGAGGGGGGAACGGGGGGCGGCGGTGGGGGGCGGTGGGGGGGGGCGACCCTCGGGGGAGGGCCCTGAGGTGAAATGTGGGGGGGCGGAGGGGCGTGGAAAGCTGAGGTAAAAGGTGGAAGGGCCGCGGAGAGGAAGGGGCAGGTGAGGCAGGTGAGGGGCTCGGAGCCCAGCGGGACCCGGAGGGAGCGGGGAGCGAGCGCCGGAGCCCCGCTGGGAGGGCGAGGAAGGCGGGCGAGGGGAGAAGCTGAGGTTAAAAAAAAAAAAAAAGGGAAGGGAATTGGGGAGAGGACGAGGGGGGGCCAGTAACGCTAAAGGGGAGAGCTGAGGGGGCTTCTTGGAGAAGAAAGGCAGCCGGAGCTGGGGTGAAATCGGGGGAGAGGTGGAGAGCAAGGAAGTGAACCTCGGGTGGGTAGAAAGGGAAAGAGTTAACATAGAATAACAGAGTTGGAAGGGACCTTGGAGGTCATCTAGTCCAACCCCCTGCTCAAGCAGGAGACCCTATAGCATTTTGGACAAATGGCTGTCCAGTCTCTTCTTAAAAACTTCCAGTGTCGGAGCATTCACCGTTTCTGGAGGCAGATCGTTCCACTGGTTAATTGTTCTCACTGTCAGGAAGTTTCTCCTTAGTCCTAAGTTGGATCTCTCCTTGGTTAGTTTCCACCTGTTGCTTCTTGTCCTGCCTTCAGGTGCTTTGGAGAATGAGTTGACCCCCCCTCTTCTTTGTGGCAGCCCTTCAAATATTGGAAGACTGCTATGTCACCCCTAGTCCTTCTTTTCACTAGACGAGACGTACCCAAGTCCTGCAACCGTTCTTCATATGTTGAGAGTTTGGAAAAAGTTCAGAGAAGAGCAACTAAGACGATCCAAGGCCTGGAGACTAAAACATACAAAGAACGGCTGCAGGACTTGGGTTTGGCTAGTCTAAAGAAAAGAAGAAATAGGGGAGACATGATAGCAACATTCCAGTATTTGAGGGACTGCCACAAAGAAGAGGAGGTCAAATTATTCTCCAAAGCACCAGGGGAAGGATGAGAAACAATGGTTGGAAACTGATCAAAGAGAGAAGCAACCTGGAATTAAGGAGAAACTTCCTGACAGTGGAACAGCTTACCCCCAGAAATCGTGGGTGCTCCATCACTGGAGGTTTTTAAGAAGAGACTAGACATTCACCTGTTTGAGACAATATAGGTTCTCCTGTTTGAGCAGGGGGCTGGACTAGAAGACCTCCAAGGTCCCTTCCAGTTCTATTCTATTCTATTCTATTCTATTCTATTCTATTCTATTCTATTCTATTCTATTCTATTCCATTCCATTCCATTCCATTCCATTCCATTCCATTCCATTCCATTCCATTCCAATGTTTTAGCCTCCATGCCTTTAATCATCTTAGTTGCTCTTCTCTGCACTTTTTCCAAAGTCTCAACATCTTTTCTTATATTGTGGTAATCAAAACTGGATGCAGTATTCCAGGTGTCAAAAGGAGAAATGCGAGAGCATCCTTGGGCCAAAAGGGAGCAAGGATAGGTAGCCTATGAGAGTATTAGTCTCTGGAGAAGCTAAAGGGGGAGAAAGGGGACTTGGAAGACCAGTGTGGGGCAGGTTCCATGGTATTAGGTGATGTGTAGGGCTGGTAAGACCTGACATCCTTGGCTCTGGGTGACTTTGGGGAACATAGCCTAATACCATTCTTGCATCTCAACCTACTTCACAGGGTTGCTGTTGGCTGAGGTAAAGAGAGGGAGATGTCCCCTAAGCTGTCTTGGATGGTATGAGGCAAGTCAAAATATATACCTTTAGCAAATAATATAAACTCATAGGAAAAGGTGGGAGTAGGAAACGAACGAACAATGCTAGGACTGAGTACAAAATACAGACATTTTAGGGGAAGTCCATGGAGATTTGGAAGGAGCAGACAGAGAAGGAATGATGAAGTACATTAAAGGCAACACAAGAGGGCAATTTGAAAAGGGTTAAGGTCTGGGGAAGAGTCAGTGGGAAGAAATTGGGAGAATGAAGGCTGGAAATATGCAGAGAGTTAAGATAAAATGGAAAGAGACGGCAAATTTGAGGAAAGCTGGGATGAGAATGTAGCTAGATTTAAGAATTATTTGTATCCTGCTTTTATTATTTTTACAAATAACTTGAAGTGGAAAACGTATCCGACATACCTTCCTCCTCCTATTTTCTCCACAACAATCCTGTGAGGTGGTTTAGGCTGAGTGGGAGTGATTGGCCCAAAATCACCCAGACGGCTTTCATGCCTAAGATAGGACTAGAATTCACAATCAACTGGTGATTGGCCCAAAGTTACCCAGCCACCTTACATGCCTAAAGCAGGACTAGAACTTACCATCTCTTGGTAATTGGCCCAAAATCACCCAGCCGGCTTTCATGACTAAAGTGGGACTAGAACATACAGCCTCCTGCTTTCTAGCCTGGCACCTTAACCACTATGCCAAACTGACTCTCTTTTCCTTAATCGTCATCCTAAACTCGGATTAACACAGTTGCTGTGTTCACATGGCATGCAATGCCCAAAGTAGTAAACCAGACAGGACTAGAACTCACAGTCTAATGGTTTCTAGCTTGGTGCCTTCACCACCAAACTAAGCTAAATTACGGTTAGACAGTTCATGAGTCCACATATTGCATGGCCCATAATGTTACCCCAGCATTTTATGTCAACTGCGCCATCATCTTAAACCAAAGTTTTTCAAACTTAGGAACTTTAAGATGTGTGTAGTTGAACTTCACATATGTTGAGTTCCCAGGTTTGGAAAACACTGGCTTATTCCATAAAATGGACTATTTTCCTGGACATCACTTTTTATTTATTTTGATTATTTATTTATTTATTTATTTATTTATTTATTTAATACTGCCATATTCTTAATACGTTCCCAGTAGTTTATACATAAACTAAAATGCCACCAATGAATTGTTAAAAATAGTTAAAGAATAAGTTAATCAACAAGAGCCATTGGTGTCCAAACCCAATAATAAATGGGTACTTTAAGAATCCATTCACATTATGAGTTTATAGGACAGACTATTTCTATTTGAAGGAAATACTTGGGGGGGAGGGGGCGCTACATGTTAAAATTAGCATTTTGAATTTTACCCAGAAACATACTGGTAGTCTATGCAGCACCTGCAAATCTGTTTTACACTGGAGAAGGGGGTCTGTATTTAGTACCAATTGTAGTTTCAAAGGCAGCCCCATATAAAGCACATTGCAATGTAATCCAGTTTTAATGCAGTAAGGATGTGAATTATTATGAATACCCAATGGAGAAAAGAATGGCCATGATTAAATTAAAAGAAAAAATAGGCAAAATGTAGGACACTTAAGAGAAATAGTGGTAAGAACAAAATGAAAAGAGAGAAATTTAGTGGATTCAAGTATTGGGTATGATGCCATCACAAAAAAGTAAGCATGTGGAATAGAAAGTGGGAATAAGGCAGAATTTTAACGAGCAGGAGAATAAGGAACATCATTGGGCAACATTAAAGTATATTGAGTGTGCAAAATATGATGCAGTTCACATGATCAAAGTTGAATGTGGGAAAATTAGTAGGTATGACATGAAAGTCAAAATGGGCTAGGGGTTAAAAGAATGTAATGAAATAACAGAGGAACAAGAAGTGAATAGTGGGGGAGTAAAGAGTTAAAGAATTGTAAAAATTAACAGGAAACTGATGAGGACAAAGCTAATGTAAAGGATGAATACCATGACATGTTTCCAGGTATCTATACAGTTAGTCCTTAACCAACAACAGTTCATTTAGTGACTGTTCGAAGTTACGACACTAAAAAAAGTGACTTACGACAGTTTTTCACACAACCATTGCAATATGTCCATGGTCATGTGATCATAGTTCAGACACTTGGCAACTGACTCATATTTATGATGGTTGTAGTGTCCCAGGGTCATGTGATTACTTTTTGTGACCTGACAAGCAAAGTTAATGGGGAAGCCATATTCACTTAAATCTGTTGCTAACTTAACAATTGTAGTGATTCACTTAACATCTATGGCAAGAAATGTTGTTAAATGGGGCAAAATTCACTTAACAACTGTCTCACTTAGCAACAGAAATGTCAGTGGTCATAAATTGAGGACTACCTATAGTCTTTTTTTATCCAGAATCTGAAATAGACTGCTTAGCTTTTCTGTGGCTAAATTTATTGTTTTTAATATATGAGATATTATTTGGGTTCATCCATGTTTTGATTTGATTTATGTGTGGTATGCATCCCCTTATTATATTTTATTTAATAATGCACAGATAAACTATACAATGCAATATGTGGAATCAGTTACTGTATTGTGCTGAAAAGGAGCAAGCAATGAGGCAAAAGTTAAGGATCTAAGACCTTTTGGGCACCAGGGACCGGTTCCGCAGAGAAAGGTTTTTCCACGGACTGGAGAGTGTGTGGTTTTGTGTGCTGCCTGCATCCCATGGATGGGGCTTTGCTTGTTTGTGCGGACCGGTTGCTGGCATGCCGCGGACCGGTACCGGTCCACGGACTAGGGGTTGAAGAGATTAAAAAAATGGAGATACAGAAATAGTGAATGAAGGATCTGAATGGAAAAGTTTCATTGTCCACACACAATTCAGCACAATAAGATGTAAAATAAATGGAATAAATCATTCCATAATTTACTTCGGAGCAGGGATAGGTAGACTTTAGGTTTATAGAACCTAATTTATTAATAGAGAGAATCCTGAAGTCCTTCAACCAGAGTTAGGGACAAAATAGTGAAGTTATAATGATTCACGTGAGGAATTTGTTTTATGTATGGGCTTGAGGTTCACACACAACTTTTTTCACACAAAAATGCATTCCCATTTTTCTTGATTTCAGCAGCTGGATTCCACAACAAAAAAACTTTTTTGGTAATTGTTATTATATTAGTTGAAATTAATTATTAACAGTCACATGTTGAGATGGGCAGCCCTACAAATCGAATGAATGAATGCATGAATAAATAAAATAAAATAAAACACTTTCTCATCTACTGAAAATCACCCAGCTTCTGCTTATCTTTGGTCTAAAGATTGCTGTCTTGACTTGACTGCATAAGATCATACCTGCTGGAAGCATACTTTTTGATATATGTCCTGTCCCCTAAATCTGTCCATATGTGGCCCCCAGGTTTTCTTTTACAATTTCTAGACACTGTCAAAGTGGATGGAACCAAACATTTTGGCTCATCTTTTTATATTTTAAGGAATTTGGGAAAGTTAAGGGGCACAATTGGTTTTCTAAGCTTTATAGAGACTAAAACACTCTTTCCATCCTTTAAATCCTTCTCCGCACTTCTTCCAAATTGATTGTTGTGCAATCCAGTTTGGAGAAAACGGTCCTAGACAGTCCAGGGTAGCCTTTAAAAGTTGCACACTTGACTGTAAACTAAGATTTACAGGATCTAATGTTATTCAGGAATGAAGGAATGGCACTTGTAAGTTGGCCAGAGATATTTAATTGTCTACTGTTTAAAGTTAATAGAAACACGGTGTTCTATATTTCTTACGAGTACTATCTGACCCAAGTTGGAATATTTCAAATTTGATTCTAAACATAAATGTAAACCAACATATCAGTGTAAACATGGCATTTTGCAATAGAATTGGCTTATAGAACAGAACAGTTAAGTTTAAATGATGCATATATTAATCAGCTATTAGATGAAAAGGACATCATGGAGGCAGTATTCCTAAAAGCACTAATATGTTTAGTAAAAGAAAAAGGAAATTGTGCTAATGGAGATTTTAAATATTTAAAAACATATCTGATGTAACACAACATAAATGTTTTTGCTTTGTTCAAGAGTAGGACAAGAAAGAACACAATTTTAAGTTCTGGGAATGTAGGTTCTGTTTGTTTTAGTGCAATATGAAAGATTTGGATTTTAATGTCCAGTGGGTCCTTTTGTAATAGAATCTAGGCCTAATCTGTTTTTTTTTTTCTTGCTTGCTTCTCTTACTCTAGTTGTAAAATTAAATTGCCCCTATACCAGTGATGGCGAACCTTTTAGAGACTGAGTGCCCAAACTGCAACCCAAAACCCACTTATGCATCGTCGAGTGCCAGGTGGGTGTGGCCCATTGGCTGGGCGTGGCTGCGGTGGTAACGGCAGACTGGGTGGGACTAAAAAGTTCAATCAATCAATTCCAACTTTGCAAGATCTTTTTTTTCCCTGCGAGATGTTGAAATTGACTGATTGAACCTTTTTTTTTTTTGCACACGGCGGCGGAGGCCTAAAGCGAAAAGGTTTTATAAAACCCAGCTGAAGGCTTAGGACTGGGGCGACAGTGCGCATGCCCACAGAGAGGGCTCTGAGTGCCACCTCTGGCACCCGTGCCATAGGTTCGCCACCACTGCCCTATACAATAGTTGGAGGATTTGTTATGTTCTTATCAAGTGGAAAAAACGATAACTCATATATATTCTACATCTCAAAATAAGGTATTGAAACATCTATCGCAGCCAGAAGCTGATTGGCTTAAGCAAGGATTTATGTGATCTAAGATATTAACTTGATTCCAAAGAACCAGCAATGTTTCTGGTAGATGGAACTGTGCTGGAAATCAAGCTGAGGAGAATCTGTTTAAGGTCATCAGGCAGAAGTAGCCAGGGGACTAACCAGAGACCCACTGACGAGGTATATGATATGCAATGTACAGTCCTGAGAGATGCAAAATCCTTTAATTGGTTTGCCAAATAACATAGAAGCAAGGAAAACCAACATAATTCAAACGGTTTTTCCTCGCACTCTTGCTGAACGACTAATTTCCATAATGCGAGGAGAAGGATCGTATTTGAGAGCAGCCTTGGAAACTTTGTACGGGTCGTGCTCTTCAAAAATATAGATCCGGGGTCTGGAGAGTTCTTCTAATTTTTCTGCTGTAGGAACAGGACGACGTTTTTTACGGAGCTCTGCAAGAACAAATCCAGGAGAAGCAAGTGTTAAAAGGCGAAACTGATCATGCTCAATGTTATTACAAAAAAATAAATAAATACAAAGATAAACTAAAACGATGCAAAATTCCTCCAATGGTCAAGATTTCAAATAATTCAGTAGTTTTAAGGAATTGACTTTATAAATGCAGCTTTTCTCTCCTGAGGTACCTCGGATGCTAGAAAGAACCGGATCCAAGGGTTTTACATTGCTGTCCAGCAGTTTAGCAAAGAAAGGGCTTCCACTTCATTATATAGATTGCAAGTCAAGAAGACTTTTTTTTTGTGTGTGTGCATGTTTGCTCTCCTGTGTGAGTTGGGCGCCAAAAGTAAGGACATCTTAATAGTTAAAGTCCTTTTGTTAAGCAACAAGTATTTAATATAGAGGATGCTTTTTGGCTGCTGGATCTCCACATTATGAGATGAATTAATGATGCCAAGGTTGCAATCAAAATTTCAGAAATTGCAATAGACTGAGGGGTATACGTTAATACCAAGGGAGCAGAATGAGAGAGCAAATTTATTATAATAGTCATATTGAATCTGTAGCAAATTGTCCTGGTACTAGTGATTGTGTTAAGGATGCAGTCAGCCATGCATCTTCCAGGATACCTTCATTCTGGTCCCTGCCCCGCCCCAACTGCTTGCTGCAGCACAGTTCTATGGATCTTCCCACTGCTAGGTTAACGTGTTCATTCGTCCTTGAAATCAGCAAAAAACGTACTAGTAGGAAATTTACTATCCCTAGCCTGCCTCTCTCACCTCTGTTTTAGGTCACTGCATTTACAAATGGGGAAAGTCCTTATGTCCACTGAAAGTGGACCTTTTGGGTTTAATCACTGGACCCCCTCTGGAAGACAGACTAATATTATATCAGAGCCCACAATGAGAGAACCCTCAGTTTAAAGTCATATGCAGAAGGTTGTGGATATAATGATAAGAACTGGAAGATTTTCAAAACCAAGCTGGAAGTTATTCTTTACAAATTTTGCAGTAAGAATGTTAGAAGAATTATTTCTTATACTGACATTTGTTTAACCTCATCTTGGCTTTGATCAAGCTATTTGATCAAGCTTTTATTTAGTTAGTACTTTGCAATCAATTGAATTGACAGATTGCAGTGTATATGATTTGCAATGTATGGCTGCGAAAGTTGGACCATAAGAAAGGCTGAGCGCCAAAGACATGAGGCCTTTGAACTATGGTGCTGGAGAAGACTCCTGCGAGTCCCTTGGACTGCAAGGCGATCAAACCGGTCAGTCCTAGAGGAGATCAACCCGGACTGCTCTTTAGAAGGCCAGATCCTGAAGTTGAAACTCAAGTACTTTGGCCACCTAATGAGAAGGAAGGACTCACTGGAGAAGAGCCTAATGCTGGGAAAGATGGAGGGCAATAGAAGAAGGGGACGACAGAGAAGGAGGTGGCTGGATGGAGTCACTGAAGCAGTAGGCGTGAGCTTAAATGGACTCCAGAAGATGGTAGAGGACAGGAAGGCCTAGAGGAACGTTGTCCGTGGGGTTGCGATGGGTCAGACACGACTTCGCAACTAACAACAACAACAACAATGTATATGATACAATTGCAATAAAACAATGAAAAAGAATACATAAATACTTCATGTAGCATTAAAAATTACAGTGAAAAAAAATCAGAGCTCATCTCCAGTTACCATAAGCAAGCACTCTGTGGTTAGCAGATTTCAGAATGTTAACACTGCGGGACAAGTTTGCAAGAAGACTGTTCCACAACATAATGGTGGTTGCTGACAGACAAACCCTTGCGAATCTTAACCACCCACAACAGTGGGTCTCAAGCAGTTTTTCTGACATGCATGTATCAGATGAGTCAGTGATAACTTGAGTAGCCAAGCTATGTAGGGCTTTATAAAGCCAAACATTTTGAATTGCACCCAGAAGAGAATAGGTTAGTTCAGGGCCTGAAGCATCAGTGCAACAAGCTTATGGCGATGAACACTGCCCCCAAAATAGTCTACTGCATTCTGAAATGAAATTTCTGGGAGGTTATCAAAGGCAACCCTGTATGTACAGAGTGAAGTGCAGTGGCACTTAGTGATGAAATAATAATAATTAATAATAATGTTGGAAGGGACCTTGGAGGTCATCTAGTCCAATCCCCTGCTCAGGCAGAAAACCCTATATACCATTTCTGACAAATGGCTGTCCAGTCTCTTCTTAAAAACTTCCAGTGTTGGAGCATTCATCGCTTCTGGAGGCAGGTTGTTCCACTGGTTAATTGTTCTCACTGTCAGGAAGTTTCTCCTTAGTTCCAGGTTGCTTCTCTCCTTGGTGAGTTCCCATCCGTTGCTTCTTCTCCTGCCTTCTGGTGCTTTGGAGAATAGCTTGACTCCCTCTGCTTTGGGGCAGCCCCTGAGAGATTGGAACACTGCTATCATGTCCCCCCTCGTCCTTCTCTTCATTAAACTAGACATACCCAATTCCAGCAACCGTTCCTTGTATGTTTTAGCCTCCAGACCTCTAATCATCTTTGCTGCTCTTCTCTGCACTCTTTCTAGAGTCTCAACGTCTTTTTTACATCGTGGTGACCAAAACCGGATGCAGTATTCCAAGTGTGGCCTTACCAAGGCCTTGTAAAGTGGTATTAACACTTCACATGATCTTGTTAATACTTCACGTGATCTTCTGTCTCCAGGGTCTCCTGTTTCACAGCTAGTGGACCAGCTACCTGGGCAAAAGGCCCTCTGCACACAGCCTCCATCTGAGGCTATACACAGTATAGCAGTAGCTTTGAGACTCAAGTTGCAATCTGCTCCTCTGGGATTGTACCATCCAGTCCATAGGCAATTCCAGAGCTATCAGAGGACCTTGCTGTACAAATAGGAGCTCTAGCTTGCCGAAGTTCTACTTCAGTGTATTTCATCCTAACCGGACCTAGACGGCCTCTAGAACTGAATCAAGACATTGACAGCATTTCTCGCGCTATTTAGGGTAGTAAGGTTCAATCCATGTTCTGATGACACCGTACTCTGAATCACACCCAAAGTTTGACTTTCCTCAGCAGTTTCATGTAAGGTGCCTTATTTCCATCAAGATCCTAACAAAGACGGTCAACAAGAGCAATCAGTGCTGTCTCTGTCCCATACACTGGCCTACGCCTTCTGAAAAGGATGCCGATTATCTGCTTTCTCTGAAGGTGCTTCTAGAAGGCAAAGCCACATCCAACAAGGGTGAACGTTTGGTCCCTTACGTGTGTTGGTTTGAGATTACCCGGGCCACTTTCATGGCTACTGTGGAATCCATCAATTCCTGAGTTCTTCCTCAGGAGATTGGTGTCACCCAACAATAACAAAAGGACTGCAAAACCAGCTCAGAGACTAAGCTGAGCAGCCCAGAAAGGGATCCTGCCAGGTACATAATAGGATGGAAGGTACACCAAGAGGACCCCCAGATTGCCCAGTGTAATATATGGGCATTTATATCTTGTTCTTTGAGGAGCAGAATCCACGATCACAGGTGAAGTGTTTTTAAAGACCAACATCATCATTTCTCCCTGGTTTTTTAGGCCTTGAAAGAGGAGGACAGATTTCTGGAAATATATAATCTCTACTTACAGATCTGGATATCCACCCACTGCTAAACCGTAGATGATTGAGGTTTTACTAGATATGGACTTGGTGTTCGCCATTAGCATTTTAAAGTAACCCAACTGGAAATGGAGATTAAAATCAGATTTTTAATCCTTTTGTAATGGCCACAATAACCTGCGACATTCCCCTTGACTTCTGCCAACCTCCTTAATTACATGATAAGAATTTCCCAACATACTAAACAACTCATTATCTCGAGTGCCAGCAATTTGGTGCAGCCAATTCCATTTCCAAATTCTCAGAAAGCCCTGAGATTCCCAAGTACTCGTCCTAATCTCAACACTTTCAGAGGCTTAATCTTGAGCTATCCCACCTGTTCCTCAACTGCCCTGCCTTACGGTAATGGCAACTGCTATGTCCTGGCACTCTTCTGTTACTGCAACTCAGCCAGTCAGTGAAGATCTATTGGGATCCTCTGCTATAATTGTACCACACAGATAGAACTAAACTGTTAAAGAAGAGGATTTGTTAGCAGTGATCTGTTCTAGGAGCCAACTACTTTCTTCCTCCTAGGGCAGGGGTAGGCAACCTTGGCTCTTTTATGACTTGTGGACTTCAACTCCCAGAATTCCTGAGCTAGCATGGCTCAGCTTGGAAACCTCTCCCTGTCCCCTCAGCATGGCTGGCTCAGGAATTCTGGGAGTTGAAGTCCACGAGTCATAAAAGAGCCAAGGTTGCCTACCCCTGTCCTAGGGTATGGGGTACTGAGTAACTGGATCTGGAAATGGTTCTTTCTTGAAGGTTTTTGCCAGATATTTTGATGGAGAAGATAATGTGGCTTTTCTTGAAGAGATCTACCGGTAGCTGTATTGGACAACGTTCCACCTTCTCCTTTTAGGGAAGGTTATTGAGAAGCTAATGGGCCTTCAGTCAGAACTGAAAAAGCTTCTTGGATGAGAAGTAAAACGTCTTCAAGCCAAATCCAGGACGTCCGGTGGCCTTTTGAAAAAGCACCTTTGGAATAACCATGACCTGCATGAATGAGAATCAACATAGACTCTTAAATTGGTGGCATTCTATATCCTCAACAATAGTGTCCTTCTAAGTGCTTCAAAGTGTTAAGACAGAAAGTGCCGTTCTGCAGTTATTCTACTTTTCTCTTAAGTGGGTGATGCCAGTCAGTTTTGGGGGAAATGATGGATTGGCCTGATTGATATTCCCAGTGGTGGGCCACAAAGTTTGGTCTACTTACCTCTGTTTTATAACTCCTGCATGAGACTGCAGGGAGATATTACCTGTCAATTTAGGATACAATATCATTAGTATGCTGATAAATGTCCAGATGAATATCTATAGCCTGGGTTAAGCCAAAGATGCTGTAGAATTCTTGATTCAGTGCCCAAGGGCTGTGAGGGTCTGAATAGGACAATACAAAAACAGCCCTACCGAGACATTGTTTCTCTTTGTGCAGTAATAATTTCTTTTTAAGTTCCAGTCAGCTCTAGGGTTAGGGTTTTGCTCTCCTTGATAGAGCAAGTTTACAACTTGGGGATTCCTGGGCTCCGTTCCTGCTGGTTTCACAGGTGGGAAACAGGGCACGGACAGAGGAACGTTTGCTCAAATTCAGCTAGTGGAAGCAGTTCCTACTTGGAGCAAAAGGTCTTGGTGACATGACTCAAAAATCTTCTCACTACTGGAGTAAACGGATGCAACCGATTTGCCACCAAACGGCCTTTGAATTCTATTCAGAAATGGTGTAAAATGTAGCAAAACCAGGCCCTAGAGATGGCAAGAACAAACAAATCCATTTTTTTCAAAAATTTGTTTACATAAATAAACAATCAACCTAATTTATATAATTTGTAATTTGCACCTTTTGTGTGATGTAATGCTTTATTGTTATTTGGAGCAACTTAATTTGGATTCAATAGACATTCGGATTGAATGGATACCTTTCTCCTAAAATGGTTTACTAAATAAAGTCCTTGACTTACAACCATTCCGACAGGTGATTTGCAACCTGTCTTCAAAGTAATGAGTGTCCCATCAACCCCCCCCCCACCATGGTCACGTGACCACAATTTGGGTCATTGGCAACTGGCTCCCATTTATGACTTGTAGACTGTCTTGTAGCCATGTGATTGTGATTTGTGACTTTCCCATCCAGCTTCTGAGAGACAAACGCAATGGGGGAAGCCAAAGTCATTTAACGACTGCATGATTCACTTAACCACCATGCAATTTGCTAAATGACCACAGTAAAAATAATTTTAAAATTAGGTCCACTCCTATGGTGACTCGCTTAATAACTACATCGCTTAGCAACTTAAAGTCCAGTCCCAATTGTGGTCATAAGTCAAGGACAACCTGTACAGTATTAACTGAGAATACAGTTGAGTGTAAAACTATTTTACATGCAGTTGACACATTGGACGACTACATTTCCAGTCTTCTTTCCTTAATATAAAATCTCAGCACCCTATTTAGTTATTCTCTACACTATTGTAGACATGATAAAATCTCCAGCTTTTGTGTGTGTGTGTTTGTGCGTGTGAAGAGAGGGCAGAGAAAGTGGCACAGGCCTTACCTCCCTCAAATTCCCTGAAGCTTTATCTGACCATTCCCAAGAGAATATAGTCAGTCCGGTCAGATTCTTGTAAATACAACAATATCTACAGTTATTCTTTACTGTTGTTATGCCTGACAGTGTGGGCCTGGTTCCTTGTGCCTTGACAGTAAATAAAATTTGATGCTTCTGGATTCCTGCGGAAATAGTGGTATGTTAAGGGTTTGAAGTTTGAGATGGCATTTTATCTTGACAAAATTGCCTCCAGTCAGGTTTTTTTTTCTCAGTTAATTTAAATTCTAGAAAGTGGCTTGCAATTGGCACAGATTTGAGACGGTGGTTTAGAATTTCTAAGAGCAGTAGTCCTTCCAGGCAATAAATGCCAAAAAAAATTGCAATCTCATAGGATTTCAGTGATCGGTTCCCCAAGATCTTACACATTCATGCTTAAAATTGCAAATGGCTTCAATATGTTCTCTGATTGACATCCTTCTGGGATTTCAGCCCTTTTTAATAACGATAAAAAGATTAATATAATTTTGAGGTTCCATGAGGTGTTATAAACACCCTGGTATTCATAGGTGCCACATAGCCTATCCTGTTTTAGAGTATCTGAACTGAACATCATTAAACCTGAGTTATATAAATATAGTTCTCCCCATTTTTATTGCATCATAACACACCATTCAAAATAGTCATTGGCAAGGACATCTAAATCAGTTTTTCAATACTCAAATTCCAATTAACAACTGGGAAATGTGGGTTTAATTTTCTCTGCTTTCATTGGAATATATTTGGCTTTGATAATTGGCTGGAATAAATAGTTTTAAAATTCAGTTCCTTTTTATGGCTAAATCTGTAGATAATTATTTGACTCCGTTAAAGCTAAGCAGTGAGGATTTTTATTTTTTGGGAGATCTATTTTATTATAGTTGTATATTAATTATTATATTAACCTATTGAATTATAGTTAATCCTACTCTAGTTGGAAAGTACTGATTCAGCCATAGTTTTAATTCTTTTAGTCTCAAGAAGCTTAGCTTAAAAACAGTTTAGGAAACTTTGGGGTAGCCTTTGGACTTCACATAATATTGTCAGCATGAATCAATGTATCTTAACTTTTTAATACTTAGTAGCTGGGTTTAATTAACTTTATAAAGTATTTTGTGAGAATACATTTATTTCAACAATAATTGTCTAAACTTTTGGTCTAGATGCCCAAAGTGGTTTTACTAGTTACATTGCGGTATTTTGAAAAAAATATTGAAATCTTTATCTTTTGTTAGATCTTAAAATGAAATCGATATTAACAAAATGTTGTTTAGCATCTACAAGCAGTCCTTGACTTAACAACTGTAACAGAGCCCAGAATTATGGTTTTAAGTCAAGGCATCCATGTGACCGGAAGTAATTTTCGTTAAGCAAACCCATTCATTTGAATGGGTTTTTTTGGTCAGAAATTGGCAAAAAAAAATATACGCCAGAAATTGGCAAACAAATTCTCAAATTGCAGTCACATGATTGCAGAACGCCACAACTGTTCATAAAGCTGACCCATCTGCCATGCAGTCACATGACTGTGGGGGGCTTATGATGGTTTGGGAGGGCTTTATGGGTTGTAAAGCATCCATTCCATTGCCATTATAATTTAGCATAGTCATAAGCGGTCATTAAGCAAGGACCACCTGTACTGGATATTTCAGAATACGTTTAATAATTCCATTGCTAAATTGGCATCTAAATGCAAAGGACTGTTAATATGACTTCATAACAATGACTGTGTCAACGCTGCTAACATCGGATGTTTTTGCATTGACAACAGATGGAAATGTAGCCATCTTTTTCCCTTTTGCTTTTAGAGTTAGATGATGCTGGGAGGGGGGGATGTGAACGAGAGTCCAGCTAGACATAACAACACTAAACTTAGCGTGAGAATCAAGGTTATTGAGCCCAGAGCTGATAAAGAATTGGCGGGCTGGAGAACTGGAGAGGAAGCCCGTGCTTCAAGCTAATTGGGGAATGTGATTTATGACTGTTAATGGGAAGAGGGAATTGTGCTTTGATACTATGTGCTCAGGGGAGGGGAGTTCAGTTTTTGGCTTCGATTATGTAATGCCGATATTATGCTACTCAAAATAAAGATTCTTTAAGGTAAAACAATGCCTCGAAGTTCTTTTGAAGAGTTTCATCTGTCGGAACCATGACAGACTGTTCGTCAAGGATGCCTCTGTTTCCCTAGACTTTATTCCTAGCTATATGGATTTTAATTAATAAGCAAGAAAAATCTGTATGAGAGGTCCTTGGTGCTCTCTCAGCTTGCTTGTTTTCTCGCAGATGTTTCATTATCCAAATGAGGTAACATTGTCAGTGCATCAGGGCAATGAAACATCTGCAAGAAAACCACCAAACTCAGAGAGCACCAAGAACCCCTCATTTCAACCCTGAGCTACAAATACTTTGTTGGAAAATCTGTAGATCGGGCATAACTAAGAGGAATGCAGGAATCCCTGCCCTGCTTAGAGCAATGGATTATTATTTTCTTGATTCTTTCTGAAAGATTTTCCAGTTCTTTGGTCATATTTCTGTAAGTTGCTTAGTCTGTAGTTATATATATATAACTAGAGACTAATATATATATATATAACTATATATATATAACTAAGAGACTAATATATATATATATATATATATGTTTTCTGAGGTTTTCACGGGTGTTTGTATGTAGGTCTTTGGTAATTCGGGTTTTCTCCCGTGTAAAATTGGAATTTTACACGGGAGAAAACCCGAATTACCAAAGACCTACATATATATATATTCAATAACACAGTCCTCGATCTCCGGGAGAAATATAAACCAGCTGTTTATTGTTAAAAAGTTTAAAACAATAAAAACAACTATTTACAATATTAAAACAACTTAGCTTTCGCTGGTCCTCTGCCAGCGTCCTCAGAGTAAAGTTTTGGGGTGGAAATTACTTTTATAAACCTTGCTAGCCTAACTGCTTACTCATTGACCGTGTGATAGGGCCATCCGTCCTGGCTGACCGTAATTGCCTTAATTGTCCCGCCTCCTCTTTTTTGCACTCCAGTTCTCCAACCTTCCTCCCTCCCATCCTTGTCAATCCCCTCCTTCCTGGCGTTGCCGCCGTTGGCTTGCTTTCCAGCTGCTCCCCCGTACTCGTTCTGGGCCTTACACCCAGATCCGGTGTCTTAGATGCCTTCCCATTGCCGCTCCCCTCCTTTCCATCCCGTTTGTCTGCCCGTTGTTCCTGTCTTCCACTATCTATCCCTATTAGTGCTATTTCCTCCGATTTCCTTCCGCGCTTGGATGTGCGTGCGCACAGCTGTATCCCGTCCCTCTGCCTCGTCTGCCTACGATCAGCTGGGCTTTACTCTGAGGACGCTGGCAGAGGACCAGCGAAAGCTAAGTTGTTTTAATATTGTAAATAGTTGTTTTTATTGTTTTAAACTTTTTAACAATAAACAGCTGGTTTATATTTCTCCCGGAGATCGAGGACTGTGTTATTGAACAGATATGCCCGGGATTCGTATTTTTGCAGTTATCAAAGACATATATATATATATATATATATATATATATATATATATATTGTGTGCTGTGTTTGTAAGAGGTATTATTTTTCAGTAACGTTTGATATATGGCCAGTACTGTACGCGTTGAAATACGGATCAGAACAGACATTTCTTTATATATTTTTTTCCTTTTCTTTTCCTTAATCAAGAAAAATGTTTATAGAGGAGAGGGAATTGATGTCTGCGATTTGATCATCTTCATCCAGCTTTTCTCCTGGGGAAACGGGGAACCATTCCTGCACAGTGTAGCGGTGGAAAGGGAATCTCGGGAGCTGTAGGGAGTTATTCAAGCCAGTGCACAGAGGCACCTATGTTTGTACAGCTCTATTCTCCTGTTACTAATCTTCCAAAACTTGGAAGGTGATTTATTATTTAGTAAGCAGTGTGACACAGCTCCCCCTGCTCTGTAACTAAGAGCCCCCCAGAGGATCTGCAACTAAACTGATGCAAAGAGCAAGCTTATCTTGTCAGTAATAGGGAGGATAGGAGCAGATTCTTTTAAGACCACACCTGGAATATTGCATCCAGGTTTGATAACCACATAACGAAAAAGATGTGGAGACTTTGGAAAAAGTGCAGAGAAGAGTAACTAAGATGATTAAAGGCCCGGAGACAAAAACACATGAAGAACCGTTGCAGGAATTGGGTATGGCCAGTCTAGAGAAAAGAAGGACTGGGGGGGGTGACATGACCGCAGTCTTCCAGTATTTGAGGGACTGCCACAAAGAAGAGGAGAGTCAACTTATTTTCCAAAGCAGGCAAGACAAGAAATAATGGGAATTAATCAAGGAGAGAAGCAACCTGGAATTAAGGAGAAACTTCCTAACAGTGAGAACAATTAACCAGTGGAACAGCCTGCCTCCAGAAGTTGTAGGTGCTTCATCACTGAAGATTTTCAAGAACAGACTGGACAGTCGCTTGTCTGAAATGGTATAGGGTAGGGGTAGGCAACCTTGGCTCTTTTATGACTCGTGGACTTCAACTCCCAGAATTCCAGAGCCAGCCACGCTGAGGGGAAAGGGAGAGGTTTCCAAGCTGAGCCATGCTGGCTCAGGAATTCTGGGAGTTGAAGTCCACGAGTCATGAGGGGGCCATAGTTCTCCCATGCTGGCTCAGGAATTCTGGGAGTTGAAGTCCACGAGTCATGAGGGGGCCATAGTTCCCCCATGCTGGCTCAGGAATTCTGGGAGTTGAAGTCCACGAGTCATAAAAGAGCCAAGGTTGCCTACCACTGGTATAGGGTCTCCTGCCTGAGCAGGGGGTTGGACTAGAAGACCTCCAAGGTTCCTTTCAGCTCTATTATGGTTACTTACGCTCTGAAGTTGTGGGACTGCACTTTGGTTTGGCGAGAGCAATTATCCGTGGTGTGGGAACTGCAGTTAAGGCTCCTTTTCTCACCTAAAGAGAAGAAACAAAGCTATCCTTTTCCAAGAATGAACTTAAAAGTCCCCTATCACCACATCCAAACTGAGAACAAGTACAAATTAGCATGAAGATGCAGCCAATCAAATTTCACCAGAGCTTAATCATCACTCTTCTGGATCAGATTAAAGACCTATGACGGGGTAGGCAACCTTGGCTCTTTTATGACTCGTGGACTTCAACTCCCAGAATTCCTGAGCCAGCATGGCTCAGCTTGGAAGCCTCTCCCTTTCCCCTCAGCATAGCTGGCTCAGGAATTCTGGGAGTTGAAGTCCACGAGTCATAAAAGAGCCAAGGTTGTCTACCCTTGACCTATGAACTGTTTATACCACATGCTTAACCTGTACCCCCACATTAGCAAAAACGTCCGTTCACATATCAAGTGATACAGGACAAGCAATGTAGATTTACACATTTTTTCAAGACAAAGTCTTAAGTTCCCACAATTTGAGGAATCACAATTGCCTTAATCCCAGCCTGCTGCCTCTCCTCTTGGAGACAGCCTATCATTGTTAGAAACTGCTGATGTTCCCACACACCATGAGCTTGTCCCATGCCACCTTCAAGCCATGTCACTTAGTGCCTGTAATTATAACGTGTGGCAGCTGCTGTGTAGGTTTAGTATGTGAAAACAACTTTTGGGGACCTAAATCTTCTATTGTTCAACACTGTTGGATGACGCGTGATGTTATACAGGTAGTCCTTGACAGTTCAGTTAAATTAAAGTGACTTATTACCATTTTTCATACTTACAACCTTTGTAGCATTATCCCCATTATCATATGATCAAAATTCAGACTCTTGGCAACTGGTTGATGCTTAAGACCGTTGCTGTGTCCCAGGGTCATGTGATCACCTTCTGACAAGCGAAGTCAATGGGGAAGCCAGAGTCACTTAACAACCATGTTATTAACTTATGAACTGCAGTGATTCTCTTAACAACGGTGGCAAGGAAGATCATAAAATGGAGGGCAAAACTCGCTTAACAAATGTCTCACTTAACAACAGAAATTTTGGGCTCAGTTGTGGTCTTACGTGGAGGACTACCTGTATTATTTTGAGACAGAAAAGTTTTGCCTATTTCCATGTTTTTAAGCCATGATTGCGACTCTCCCCCTTTGCATTTTTCTGCGCCCTTCCCTTTACCCTTTGGGCGCTTTCTATGTCCTTTCATTTAGCCATTTTCGAAGTTGGTTTCCTGCTTCTGAAGCATGTAAAGACATTCTCAGCGTTGTTTTTGATCAGTGGTGGGATTCAGCCGGCTCGCACCAGTTCGGCAGAACCGGTAGCTAATTTTTTGTTGCCCAGGCCCAGAATGGACTTCCGGAAGCGGCATCCACACAAGAGAACCGGTTGTTCACATATTTGAATCCCACCACTGGTTTTGATATTTTTCAGGATGTGTTCAGAATTTTTATTTTTTGTATGCCTGAGTGAAGCTTATGTATATTTCTTTATTAAATTTATATGCTGCACATTGCACTATCAAGCGGCTCTGGATGGCTTACGAAGGTGTTCCTTTGTGTTCTCATTTGGACATCTTCTCTTGCAGTGCCTTAGCAAAATGGATTTTGCTCCTCCTTAGGGGACTGGCTGTTCTGTTTAAGAATGTACAAGGAATTATTGCGAAACTAGTGGAAAAATAACTACAATTCAGCTTCTGTCTTGAAAGTAACTGCAATTTAAGAGCTGTCTAACTCATTTTCAGGTTTGTGAATGCTGCGTGGCAGATTAGTTCTATGGGGAATGTATTCTCTTAGGGTATAAGTGAGCAAGAAAGAAAGGATGGAGAGAACAGAACAAAAGAGACTAACACGCTACAAAAACATGGAGGAGACAGAGGGCAAATACATAGAACAGAGTTGACTAAATTCTGGGGTTCACACAATAAAAAAAGCCAACAAAGGATGGTGTGATGCATGAGCTACTTATCAGGGACATATCAAGGACCACACTCCAAAAGAAGATCACAATGAAAAATACATTAGATTTTGTTCAAATATAGTTAGGAGCAGTGGTGGGATTCAGCCGGTTCGCACCACTTCGGCAGAACCGGTAGCTAATTTTTTGTTGCCCAGGCCCAGAATGGACTTCTGGAAGCGGCATCCCACACAGAGAACCGGTTGTTCACCTATTTGAATTCCGCCACTGGTTAGGAGTTTGCAGAACTCTTCAAAATCAAAGCAGTCACTTTGATTCAAACTGTATGGTTCCAGCCTATGCTGTTTCAACTGCTGCAGAAAGGTGTTAAGTTTGAAGTCGGTGTTTTGTAGTTGACCCAGCCCTTTTGCGCTCAGAACATTTCCACAACGGTCCAAACTGAGTCAAAACACTTCTGGTAAAGCGTCCCTAAAGCCCAGCTGTTTTGAACCTAGAATATTGAACAGGATATCATAATCTAGTATGGAAGGTCTGAGTTCAAAACATTTTGAATTCAAAAGGTTGTGCACCATTAATTAACATGTCACCCTTTATGGGAGACAGATAGCTACATAAATGTGATTAATGAATAAGAAATAAAATGTAATTTATCATCTTAAAAATAGTTTTGTGGCCTTGCTGAGTAAAGCTGCTCTGATGACTGCATTCATACAGTAAGTTAGACGAGACTAATATAGAATTAGTTCATTTGTGGTTCATTGTGTTGTGGCAAGAACTCAACTGCAAGTAGTCCTTAAATTATGACTACAATTGAATCCAGTATTTATGTTGCTAAGCAAGACAGTTGTTACGTGAGTTGTGCCCCGTTTTGTGACCTTTCTTGCCACAGCTGTTAAGTGAATCACTGCAGTTGTTAAGTTAATAACACGGTTAAGTGAATCCGGGTTCCCCATTGACTTTGCTTGTCAGGTCACAAAAGGTGATCTGGATACTTGGACCATCATAAATATGAGTCAGTTGCCAAGCGTCCAATTTTGATCACATGATCATGGGGATGCTGCAACAGTGGTAAGTGTGAAAAACAGTCATAAGTCACTTTTTTCAGTGCCATTCTAACTTTGAATAGTTACTAAACGAATTGTTGTAAATCAAGGACTATCTATCTGTATGGTCTTAGCATGTCATGTGGTCCAGGCTCTTACATTAAGTCGCAACTTATTTGTTTAGGTGTAGCAGGTTCTCTGAACATGATGGTTATATTCAGGATTTAACTTGTGTGAATTTGCTACTAAATCATGCTATTGCTCCATCTGCCTCTATGCTGGCTGTACTGACCGATAGTGGTGGACTTGCAGGTTCTGAAAAGAATTTTAAACCAGTCCATTCTGGAGTTGCAGACACTACACCAGAAGAGAAACAAACCTCTTGAGGTGTCCTTCAGAACACATATGCACATACTACACATCCCATGTTGTAATGTCATCATATTGACCAAATTAATTTATCCTGACACATGATGGACTTTCAATTAGCAGGTTGTACAAACCTAGCTATTGCGATTGATAAGCTATGACAAAAATACGTTGTCAAAGTCAATTGTGGGTTAATCAAAAAGGATAATTAAACAAATGCTAGTTTAGCAAATGCTATGAATCAAATCCTGAGCACAGAGAGATCAGTCAGGAAGAAACGGGAGGAAAATAGGCAGTTAGGTGACATCATGAGATCTTTGCTGTACCAGGAAAGATAAACCACAGTTGCACTTGATGGCTATGCTCCATGTCTAGAAATTAACAGTGCCGTACAGAAGATTAGGCTACTGTTCACCCTTCCCAGCCTAATAAATGAGGATAAACCAGCATAGTTCCCATGATCATGGCATCCTTTCATAATAATTACTTTAACATTGTAGTAATATTTCTAAAAATAGTCTTTTTGATCAAGACCCAATTCAAGCATGATAATGGCGGAGGAGAAGGCCCACCTGGTTTGGGATAGTGCATCCATCCTGGGCCTCCTTGATTTTTCAATGGATTTTGACACCATTGATCATGGTATTCTTCCGGATCAGCTCAGGGGAGTAGTGGTGTGAGGCATGGGATTATGGAGGGTCTCCTTTCTTTGTAGCTAGTTTCAGTAATTGTTGAAGGATGGAAGATCTGTTTATTGGTCCTACTTTGCAGGATGCCTCAGGGCTTCGCTGTCTGTTCTTGTTCAACAGCTACATCAGGGGTGTCCAACCTTGGCAATTTTAAGACGAGTGGACTTCAAATCCTAGAATTCCCCAGTCAGCATGTGTTGGAGAAACCCAAATGGATGATATCACTCAGTCCTTATGTAGATCAGGGGTGTCTACATGGCTGGCTGGGGAATTCTGGGAGTTGAAGTCCGCACATCTTAAAGTTGCCAAAGTTGGACATCCCTGATCTACATAAAGACTGAGTGATGTCTTTGGACTTGTTCAACACATTCTACATGTCCTTGAGGAGTGTTTGAAAGCTGCATCTGGCCAGTGGTGGGATTCAGCCAGTTCGCACCGGTTCAGGAGAACCGGTAGCTAAATGTTGTTGAATTCAGAGAACCGGATGAACCCACCTTGCTTCCGGAAGTCCATTCTAGGCCTTGGAGGCCTGGAGGAGGCCTCCCAAGCCTAGAACAGCCCACAGGAAGTGCGTGTATGTCACTTTCAAAAGTCCGTTCTAGGCCTGCGAGGCCTGGAGGAGGCCTCACAGGCCTAGAATGGCCCACAGGAAGCTCATGGATGTCACTTCCGGAAGTCTGTTCTAGGCCTGGGAGGCCTGGAGGAGGCCTCCCAGGCCTAGAATGGCCCACAGGAAGTGCGTGGATGCCACTTCTGGAAGTCCATTCTAGGCCTCGGAGGCCCAGCCCTGTATCCACGCAGAGAATTGGTTGTTCAGGTATTTGAATCCCACCACTGCACCTGGCCCAGAATTCTATGGCATGAGCAGTTTAGAGCATGTCCCAATGCAATCATGTAACCCCATAGCTGCATAACGTGCATTGGCTTCCAGTGGGTTTCTGAGCGCAATTCAAGGCACTGGTTGTCACCTATAAAGATGTACATGGCACAAGGCCAGATTATTTGCAGGTTCCCTTGTCTCGGATCATTTCTGCTAACGCCAGATCCAGGTCTCATTTGTGAATCAGTGCCATCAAACACAACCTGGGAAATATGCTTTCTCAGTTGTGCTGCTTATCCTATGGAACAACAACATTCCCCCTCCCCCCCCCCCAGTAAATCTGATCACCCCAAGCCTGTTAGCATTCCATAAGACTAAGGACCTGGCTATCCCCTTAAACAATGGGGCTTAGATGTTAGATTAGCATGGTTAATTTGTTGTTTGTGTGGCTTTTGAATTACAGCAGGGGTCTCCAGACGTTACCAAGAGAACATTTAGTACAGTCAGCATGGCTGGCTGAGGAATTCTGGAAGTCCACAAGAAAGTTGGCAAAAGTTGTCCATACCATAAACCAGTTAAGATTATTTAGCTCCGAGATATCTGTGACAGGCCGGGGCCGTGACAGCTTCTTTAATCTGGGCGATGCCACCCCATTCAGAGCTGCGTGTGTTACTGGCGTCTCAGTAAAAAATCTAGTTTGGCATAAAAAAAAAGTAAGAAGTAGAAGAAAAAACAACAACTAAGGAGACTAAAAGGAAAACATGCAAAGTTCATTATGCCAATCCTATTCTGATCATAGCATAACTTATTTGACTTATTGTTACTTGATAATAGTATAGCTTATTTGACTGTTAATTTACTAAATTGACTTGTGTTACGAATCCAACCATTGTCAATTGAGATCTATTCTATTCTATTCTATTCTATTCTATTCTATTCTATTCTATTCTATTCTATTCTATTCCATTCCATTCCATTCCATTCCATTCCATTCCATTCCATTCTATTTATTTTATTCCATTCCATTCCATTCCATTCTATTTATTCTGTTCTGTTCTGTTCTGTTCTGTTCTGTTCCGTTCTGTTCCGTTCCGTTCCGTTCCATTCCATTCCATTCCATTCCATTCCATTCTATTTATTTTATTCCATTCCATTCCATTCCATTCCATTCTATTTATTTTATTCCATTCCATTCCATTCCATTCCATTCCATTCCATTTATTCTATTCTGTTCTGTTCTGTTCTGTTCCGTTCCGTTCCGTTCCGTTCCGTTCCATTCTATTCTATTCTATTCTATTCTATTCTATTCTATTCTATTCTATTCTATTCTATTCTATTCCATTCTATTCCATTCCATTCCATTCCATTCCATTCCTTTCCATTCCATTCCATTCCATTCTATTCTATTCTATTCTATTCTATTCTATTCTATTCTATTCTATTCTATTCTATTCTATTCTATTCCATTCTATTCCATTCTATTCCATTCCATTCCATTCTATTTATTTTATTCCATTCCATTCCATTCCATTCCATTCTATTCTATTCTATTCTATTCTATTCTATTCTATTCTATTCTATTCTATTCTATTCTATTCTATTCTATTCTATTCTATTCTATTCCATTCCATTCCATTCCATTCCATTCCATTCCATTCCATTCCTTTCCATTCCATTCCATTCCATTCCATTCTATTCTATTCCATTCCACTCCACCCCACCCCACCCCACCCCACCCCACTCCACTCCACTCCACTCCACCCCATTCCATTCCATTCCATTCTATTCTATTCTATTCTATTCTATTCTATTCTATTCTATTCTATTCTATTCTATTCTATTCTATTCTATTCTATTCTATTCTATTCCATTCCACCCCACTCCATTCCATTCCATTCCATTCCCGTCCTGTCCCATTTATTATTATATCTTATCTCAATGCAATTTTGGCATAGTGGTGACAGAAATCACTGCTGAGTTCTAATCCTGACAGCTGGATGACTGAACCAGTCCCTCTCTCTCAGTCCCAGGAAGAAGGCAGTGACGAACCAAATCCAAAAATGTTGCCAAAAAGACCACGTGGACTTGTTGTGGCAAATCACCAGGAGTAAAGAACGATTCAAAAGTGCGCGCGTGCGCGCACACACACACATACTGAAGCAATATAGATGGCTGCTCACCTCACAGCAGTAACTCTGGGTGGTGTATAAAGTTAAAACCAGAGACAAACAACCCAAATAATAAATGTCCTAGGACGGTCACAAACAGCAAATTCCAACTTATACTAAAAACAACATCAGCTGACCAAGTTCACTTAAACTCCTAACCCAAATGTGTGGGGAAGAGCCATGCCATTCATGCCTTATGAAAACAAGTAGGTCTTCATGATGTTAAAACAGCCAATTGTTATTTAATAAGAAGTCATGATGAAACAAACCATGGTTTAGGAAGGGCAGAGTTTGACTCTCATCACCCTCAGTCTCAGAGGAATCTGGTGAGGTCAATTACGTTTCTATGCCTGGTTGTTGTTGTTTTTTAGCCTGCCTTGTATTTTTTTTAATTAAACTTTATAATTTGGAGAGACTTTGAAATAAAATAGAGGGTTGTGAAGACCATGTGGCCAAGTCTGAATATCCCACTGGAAGAAAGATGGACAATCACAGGCCCCGTAGGAATTTTTTTTAATAACCTGTAAATTATCCAGCTGATCTGCAGATCGTACAGGAAGGATATGAATACCAGAACTGGGCTGCAAATCTCTACGCAGCTGCTAGATGACACAGGTCTGATGTTTGTATAGCTCTTTGCCACCAACTTGTCACCTAGAGTTTGGTTATATTTTGTTTATTTATTTATATCCCGCCTTTATTATTTTTACAAATAAGGCAGCGAACACACACAATACTCCCTTCTCCTATTTTCTCCACAAAACAACTCTGTGAGGTGGGAAGGGCTGAGAGCAGAGGAACTGGCCCAAAGTCATCCAGTTGGCTTTCATCCCTAAGGCGGGACTAGAACTCACCGTCTCCTGGTGATTGACCCAAACTCACCCAGTTAGCTTTTACGCCTAAGGTGGGACTAGAACTCACCATCTCCTGGTGATTGGCCCAAAATCACCCAGTTGGCTTTCATGCCTAAGGTGGGACGAGAACTCACCGTCTCCTGGTGATTGGCCCAAAATCACCCAGTTGGCTTTCATGCCTAAGGTGGGACGAGAACTCACCATCTCCTGGTAATTGGCCCAAAATCAATCCAGTTGGCTTTCATGCCTAAGATGGGACTAGAACTCACCATCTCCTGGTGATTGGCCCAAAATCACCCAGTTGGCTTTCATGCCTAAGGTGGGACGAGAACTCACCATCTCCTGGTGATTGGCCCAAAATCACCCAGTTGGCTTTCATGCCTAAGGTGGGACTAGAACTCACCATCTCCTGGTAATTGGCCCAAAATCAACCCAGTTGACTTTCATGCCTAAGGTGGGACTAGAACTCACCATCTCCTGGTGATTGACCCAAAATCACCCAGTTGGCTTTCATGCCTAAGGTGGGACGAGAACTCACAATCTCCTGGTGATTGGCCCAAAATCACCCAGTTGGCTTTCATGCCTAAGGTGGGACTAGAACTCACCATCTCCTGGTAATTGGCCCAAAATCAACCCAGTTGGCTTTCATGCCTAAGGTGGGACTAGAACTCACCATCTCCTGGTGATTGACCCAAAATCACCCAGTTGGGACTAGAACTCACCATCTCCTAGTGATTGGCCCAAAGTCATTGAGCCTGCACTCATCCCTAAGGGAGGACTAGAACTCAACATCTCCTGGTTTGTAGTCCAGCATCTTTATCTCTGCACCAAACTGGCTCTATGAATCCAGTCAACTCCACTTTGTTCAGGGAGATTTGGCTAACTAAACCATGACCATTAAAAGTACTTTTCCCTCACCTGTTATATTCGTAGCTTGAATGGACCCTCTTGAATTCAGACAACTCTTCCTGCCTGGAAGTCATAACTACAAAAGAGAATCGAGAGGGGAAATGAAAAAAAGTGCAGGTTAGACTAGCATCCCCAGGATGTAACGTCCTTCATTTATACTCTCTGGAGACATTCCTACTAAAAGTATTCGTGATTCAATTCATTTTTTAAAAAAGAAATTCTGAATGTCTCAGTGCATTTCTTTCTAGTACTTTTGACATTATTTCACGACCCTCACTTACAATATAATGTTCCTTCTTTGTTATGGCAATTCCAGCATTTATTATTACAATATACGGTTTATCCTTTTGGCAGCTGGTGAAGTTATAGATCATTTATATCAATTTAGCTTGGAGTAAATTTAACTGGCTTTTTCTATAACGCTTCTCATTGATCCACCATGATTACCTCTTTGAAATTTTTCTTCCCTTTTATTACATTTTTTTTTAAAAAATTTGCCCTGTCTTCATATTTCAGTAAAGATTTTATAGATACAGCCTAATAAATGAACTTAGTTTTGTATAAGTATCTAGATTCACCTTTGGCAAGAGTAGTATATAAGTTTAACAAACAAATACGAATATAAATAATGTTACCATCTTTTTCAAGGTCCCTCCGTTTTTATGATCCCTTTTTATGTGTTATCATTCTTCAGCTTTCTAATTATTTGCCGATACATTAACTACGATAGATTCCTTCGTTCATGGGTTTTTGTTGTGTTGTTTATCTGTTTCCTTAATCCAAAAGTGTCATGTTGGCATTTGTCATTAAATCTTTCTTACTTAGAGAAAGTAAGAAAGTAGATGTCTTTAGAATAACAAGCTTTTGGCAGCTATGCTGATGGTGAAATGCTGGCTGGGGAATTCTGGGAGTTGAAGTCCACACATTATTTAGAGTTGCTAAGGCTGAGAAACATTATCTACCTAGTGTTGAAAGAAAAATCTTCATCATGGTTCAGTCCAAGCCGGGAATAAACAACATGGCGACTGCTTTAGAAAGAAGGTTGCAGTTTATTGAAGAGGAGAGCCAGACAGAAAGATGGCTCTGGAAGAAAAGAGAGAGAGCACATGTAGGGAGTGGGTTTTTATACCCTCTGGGGCTTTTGTTTGGAGTTGTTTCCTGTTCCTGTTTGAGGTTTTGTATTTCCTGTGTCATGTATTCTGACCTGAGTCTGGATGTGCCCTTTGGCATCTGTTGGTTAATCCTATTATGTCCTGTCTTAGAGTTTGGGTGGGGTATGTAGATTTTAGGTGTCTTTGTCTTCTTAATCTTCTAGCTTCAATCTTCCTGAATGGTTTACATCTGCATTTCTACAGAGCTGGTTTCTGCTTGGGGGAGGGAGACTTGGGGCTATTAAGAAAACTGGGGATGCTTTTCTGCCTCTTTAAGATCCTTTGAGGAAATATATTTTTCTGCCCTTTTAATATTTCCTTCTCTAGGGGGCTGACTTCCCACACTAGAGAAACCTAACTGCTCAGTAGGTGGGAAATTACAGTATATCTACACAGGGTTGAGGAAAATGAGCAATATTCTTGTGGCCTCTTAAAAATAAATGAGATCGATGGATAAATGGCCAGTGATATATTATGATGCCATGAAGTCACTAGAAAAAGCCAGGGCAAAACTTTCAGCACCTATTGTGTCCTTCTAAAGTGATTAAAAATGTTGGTCCATCCGATCCTTAGATATTTTAGGAGCTGTCAGAAGGGTACAATGGCTAATGTGGAGATCACAGTCCAGGCACCTTTGCTTCGGAACATAAATTCTGACTAACTTGCCTGGAATTGTGTATCTCGGCTGCTCTTTGGGTATTTTATCTACCCAGTATACAGAAGGTCTGCAGAGAGAAAAAAGAGAAATCAGATGAATCTAAATTAATCCTCATAATTTCTGCCTCCCTAGCCCTTCCGACCCCTTAACATATTGGCCATCCCAATTCATCTCTTTTGTCCTCATCACAGGATATCACAAGAAAAGCCAGTTATGTCCCCCTGGAAATACTAAATACTAAAAGGAGATATTTGTTCCAAGATCTGTGGTCTTAAGAATGCTTGAGCTGTCAACGCTGCTAACATCGGATGTTCTTGCTTTGACAATATATGAAGATGGAGCCATTTTCTCTTTAACCTGTGTATTACTTTTAGAGTTAGAATTAGATGGTGCTGGGGGGAGGGGGAAGAATGTGCACGGGGATTAGTTAGACATAACAATATCGCAGTAGAGTATTCTTCAAGGTTGTTCGAAATAAGAGCTGATAAGAAATGGCGGGTTATGAAACTGGAGGGAAGGTTTGCATTTCAAACTAATTGGAGAATGTGATTTATGACTGTTAATTGGAGGAGGGAATTGTGCCTCGATACTATGTGTTCAGGGGAGGGGAATTCAGATTTTGGCTCCAACCATGTACGTGCCGGTGCCATGTTATTTTGAATAAAGATTCTTTAAGGTAAACAATGCCTCAAAGTTCTTTGAAGAGTAACATCTGTCGGAACCATGACATGAGCTATAAATTTGACTCAATCTGTGGCTTGCTACATTTCATGGCAGTATAAAGCAAACAGCTTTATGGATGAGGATGAGGGGTCCTTGGTACTCTCTGAGCTTGGCTGTTTTCTTGCAGAGGTTTCATTACCCAAACTAGTTACCTAGTTTGGGTAAATGAAACATCTGCAAGAAAACAGCCGAAGCTCGGACAGCACCAAGCCCTCATTTCAACCCTGAGCTACAAATATTCTCCCTTATTGGTACCTTTACAGATGCATGACTGAGTCAGACAAATTTCTTCCCGTGAAAAGGTCAATCTTCAAAATTAAGAAAAATCCCAACCCTTAATGCCGCCAACTGGTGCCGGCAAATTTCATAACTATAGCAGGAAGCGCTTTAGGAGGAAAGGCCATTAAACCAGAATGATCTGCCCTCTGTTGCCCCTTGTGGCCTGGTGATGTCATTGCATTTGGATCTCCAACTGTTGGGATTTGCTCAGATCAAGCCTGCCCACCCACCCCAGAAAGCCTGAGAAAAATGTACCCAATGGGGGAATTCAGTGGGCGGGCACAGGTTGCTTCACCTCTTCCCATACTCAAGGCAGAGAAACAGAGATATTTCCACCGCCTCTGCATTTCACCTGTGAACATGCTTTCAATCCCAGTGAGTTTTGAGAAAATAGGAATTCTAACCTGGAGAAGAGCACCTGGTGGTTGATTTTTGGTCGGGCAAGGATGCTGAGCCGATCCTGCTTGAGCCCCCATTCTGAAGACATCAGTTACCAAAGCAGCCAGCCCTGCAGGCTTATGGAGGAGGGGAAAATTGACGTGATGTTCCAAGCGAGCAACTGATGACCAAAACTCACTCACGTCTGGTGAACGGGGACATAGATGTCTCAAGGATGTTCTGGCAACAGGAAGGACACGTGGGAGGGGGGTCAGGGGTGGGCAGAGAAAGGAACATTATTCAAATCTCAACGTGTCTTCTAGGGGCAGCGACTGTAATTCAGATTCAAATCTAGCCGAGATGGCGTGTTCCTATTGCATCCTACTACAGATAGTCCTTGACTTACGGCCACAATTGAGCCCAAAGTTTCTGCTGTTAAGTGAGATACTTATTAAGTGAGTTTTTACCCCATTTTACAATGTTCCTGGGGAGGAAAGCTATGGCAAATCTAGACAGCATACTAAAAAGCACAGACATCACCCTGCCAACAAAAGTGCGTATAGTCAAGGCCATGGTTTTCCCAGTTGCAATGTATGGCTGTGAAAGTTGGACCATAAGAAAGGCTGAGCGCCAAAGAATTGAGGCCTTTGAACTATGGTGCTGGAGAAGACTCCTGCGAGTCCCCTGGACTGCAAGGCGATCAAACCGGTCAGTCCTAGAGGAGATCAACCTTGACTGCTCTTTAGAAGGCCAGATCCTGAAGTTGAAACTCAAGTACTTTGGCCACCTAATGAGAAGGAAAGACTCACTGGAGAAGAGCCTGATGCTGGGAAAGATGGAGGGCAAGAGAAGAAGGGGACGACAGAGAATGAGGTGGCTGGATGGAGTCACTGAAGCAGTAGGCGTGAGCTTAAATGGACTGCAGGAGATGGCAGAGGACAGGGAGGCCTGGAGGAACATTGTCCATGGGGTCGCGATGGGTCGGACATGACTTCGCAACTAACAACAACAACAACAATGTTCCTGGACACAGTTGTTAAATTAACCACTGCACTTGTTAAGTTAGTAACATGGTTGTTAAGTGAATCCAGCTTCCCCTGTTGACTTTGCTGGTCAGAAAGTCGCCAAAGAGGATCACGTGACCCCGGCATGCTGCAACTGTCATAAATACATGCCAAGCATCTGAATTTGGATCACGTGATCATGGGGATGCTGCAACGGTCATAGGTGTGAAAAACCTTCATAAGTCACTTTTTTTCAGTGCCATTGTAACTTCTCACTGTCACTAAACGAACCCTTGTAAGTCGAGGACTACCTGTTTAGGTAGTTCTCGACTCGCAATTATTCATTTAGTGATCAAAGTTACACTGGCATTGAAAAAAGGGACAATCAGTCCTTGCCCTTTCAACCATTGCAGCATCCCGACATGATCAAAATTTGGGCCCTTGGTAACCAGCATTTATTTATGATGTGTAGGGAGAACTCCACATCCCCCCTTTAATATAAGAAAGCCCCATATTAGCAAAAAAAATGCCCCCCCCAAGAGAAAAGGCTTCCTTGAAGAAAAGCTACTCACATCTCTTCACGGAAAGCGCTGCAAGCAAGTCTCTCTGGAGGCTAAGTTTAGGAATGACATACGAGGACAATTTGGAAATAAACCTCCATTTGGTTATTAATGACAGACACTCGCAGATACAGTACTTTTATTATGTACATTAGAAAACTACATCACATTACTTTTCGACCTAATCGCCATTCAGATTGAGGCACTTGTCATAACGTCTTACAAGGTTTGAAATTCCTTAGTAGTCGTTGCTCGGCGCCAAATCTGGGCTATCGGATGTGTGTGTGTGTGTGTGTGTGTGTGATCAAAAACATCCCCCATGGAACTGCTTCAAAAGTTCTGGGGGGCGTCTAGCGGTTTGTGGGTGAGCATTATCGTGAACCAACAGTACACCGGAAGTGGTGCCATAGAAAATCCCGCCAAATGTGAAGATGCCAAAGGAGTAACTGCTAGTGAAGTTCATGGAGCATGGTTCGACCGTCAGTTCAGAAGTCTGCTGTGAAACCTTACGAAAACTCAGACGAGCCATCCATAACAAGCGTCGGGGCATGCTGACTTCCGGTGTGGCGTCGGTTCACGACACTGCTCGCCCTCACACCGCTAGACGCACCCAAGAACTTTGGAAGCAGTTCCGTGGGGATGTTTTTGATCACCCCCCCATAGCCCAGATTTGGCGCCGTGTGACTACTACTAAGGAATTTCAAACCTTGTAAGACGTTATGACAAGTGCCTCAATTTGAATGGCGATTATGTCAAAAAGTAATGTAATGTTGTAGTTTTCTAATGTGTACAATAAAAGTTCTGTATCTGCAAGTGTCTGTCATTGACAACCAAACGGAAGTTTGTTTCCGAATTGCCCTCATTACTTTGAATCCTTTCAGGAGACCTAAGCACTCCCATTCAAGCGGCTGGCCCTGTGAATGGATATTTAGTTTCCATTCATCAAGACAAACTATTCCGTTCATAAACAAAACAGCCTCCACAGAAGGCTGGAACTGATCGGATTAAAAGCAGAGAAACAAAGACACCTAAAATCTACATTTCCCCCCTAGCTCCAAGGACAGAACACAACCTCTCAGCCACAATAAGAGTCAGGCAACAACAATTAGAATATTAAAAGACACAGTCTTGTACAGATTGAAGTGCATTTCGCAACGAATCTGGACATCTAAATCACAAAGCCCCCAAATCATATAAAAACCCATCTGCTCTCCAGACCACTTTGTTAGCTGTCCCAGAACTGATTATTGTGTCACTTCACTTTTGAACTTGAATAAAGGGTCTTCCTTTCCAGCAGCTGGCTTCATGTCTCTATTTCGCTGTGGCGGTACTGTCGTTCATTCTCCCGGCTGGAGAAACTAGCCCAATGTCTTCTAACAAATGGTCCCAGGGTCATCCACACTTAATAATAATAATAATAAAGTTGGAAGGGACCTTGGAGGTCGTCGAGTCCAACCCCCTGCTCAGGCAGGAAACCCTATACCATTTCAGACAAATGGCTGTCCAGTCTCTTCTTAAAAACTTCCAGTGTTGGAGCATTCACCACTTCTGGAGGCAGGTTGTTCCACTGGTTAATTGTTCTAACTGTCAGGAAGTTTCTCCTCAGTTCCAGGTTGCTTCTTCCTTGTAGTTCCATCCATTACTCTTGTCCTGCCCTCAGGCGCCTGGAGAATAGCTTGACTCCCTCTTCTTTGTGGCAGCCCTGAGATATTGGAATACTGCTATCATGTAACCCTAGTCCTCTTTCATTAAACTAGACATACCCAATTCCAGCAAACGTTCTTGATATGCTTTAGCCTCCAGTCCCCTAATCATCTTTGTTGCCCTTCTCTGCACTCTTTCTAGAGTCTCAACATCTTTTTTACATCGTGGTGACCAAAACTGGATGCAGTATTCCAAGTGTGGCCTTACCAAGGCATTGTAAAGTGGTATTAATACTTCACGTGATCTTGATTCTATCCCTCTGTTAATGCAGCCCAGCACTGTGTTGGCTTTTTTGGCAGCTGCAGCACACTGCTGGCTCATATTTAAGTGATTGTCCACTAGGACTCCGAGATCCCTCTCACAGTTACTACTATTGAGCAAGGTACCCCCTATACTATACCTGTACATTTGGTTTTTCTTGCCTAAATGTAGAACCTTACTTTTTTCACCATTGAATTTCATTTTGTTAGATAGCAACCTTCCCAGCCAGTTTTTGATAAGGAAAATCCATGGGGGAAACCTGATTTACTTAACAACTGCACGATTCACTTAATCACTTCAGTGATTCGCTTAACATCTGTGGCAAAAAAAGGTTTTTACAAATTCCAATCCCAATTGCGGTTATAAATTGAGGACTGATTGATTGCACCCAGATCCATCTCTTTCTGGATTCAGTTCCCAACAAAGTCCAGATTTCTGCCTAATTTGTTTGTTTCCCAACTTTCATTTAGTTTTCTCTGAAGTTTTTGTACTTCAGAAAGGACTTTTTTTCCCTTAAAGCCCAATGAGTCAGATAATTAGTTCTGTCTACTTTATGAAATTTATAGCTCACCATTTTCTTCAAAAAGAAATCAAGGCAGCCTGAATTCCTCTCCTTTCTCCAGATTTTACCACTACAACAGACTTGTGAGGTAGGCTAGGTTGAGGGGCAAGGACCAGGCCAAAGCTGAGCTTCTATGATTGAGGGGGATTTCCTAATCTAGCGCTTTCAGTACTCGGTCACACTAACTTTTATTTTACTTGTGTTATTGTTTATGTCCAGAACTGGGAATAATCTAAAAGAAATCATTTGGCAGTACTCCTGTATATATTTCCAAAATTTGATTCTGCCTTCCTGTATAAAATATGCTAAGCAGGCTTCCTAGTGACTTTTTGTTTAAATTACATTACAGCTAGCTCTCAACTTACAACCGCAATTGAGCTCAAAATTTCTCTTGCTAAGTGAGACAGTTGTTAAGTTAAGCCCCATTTAATGACTTTTCTTGACACAATTGTGAAGTGAATCTTTGCAGTTAAGTTAGTAATGTGGTTGTTAAGTGAATGTGGCTTTCCCATTGACTTGGCTTGTCAAAAGTTTGCAAATGGTGATCGTATGACCTTGGGACACTGCAACAGTCACACATATGAACCGGTTGTCAAGCGACTGAATGTAAATCACGTGACCATGGGGATGCTGCAACAGTCATAAGTGTGAAAAAATGGTGATAAGTCACTTATTTCAGTGCCCTTGTAACTTTGAACTATCGCTAAACAAATTGTTGTCGGTCGAGGATTATCTATACTAGGGGACAGCTCCAGAAATCAGATTAACATGAGTTTTGGGAAGGTAATATCAATTATCACCACATGAGGGTAGCCTTGCCCCAGAAAATGGTGTGTGATATTTACTTAGGGGAAAGCTTGTACAGAAAGTGAAAAAAACAGACAGCTGAACAATTAGAGATGCTCCAGGAATTAGGTAGGTAGGTGGGTGTGGGGGTGAGTGGGTGAGTGGATGGATGGATGGATGGATGGATAGATAGATAGATAGATAGATAGATAGATAGATAGATAGATAGATAGATAGATAGATAGATAGATAGATAGATAGATAGATAGATAGATAGATAGATAGATAGATAGATAGATAGATAGATGAGAGAGTAGGTTAGAGAGAGTAGTAGATGATAGACGATAGATAGAGAAGGTAGATGATAGATAAGTTAGATAAGATAGATAGATAGATAGATAGATAGATAGATAGATAGATAGATAGATAGATAGATAGATAGATAGATAGATAGATAGATAGATAGATAGATAGATAGATAGATAGATAGATAGATAGATAGATGAGAGTAGGTAGAGAGTAGTAGATGATAGATGATAGAGAAGGTAGATGATAGATAAGTTAGATAAGATAGATAAGATGGATAGATTAGATAGATAGATAGATAGATAGATAGATAGATAGATAGATAGATAGATAGATAGATAGATAGATAGATAGATAGATAGATAGATAGATAGATGAGCGTAGGTAGAGAGAGTAGTAGATGATAGACAATAGAGATGATAGATAAGTTAGATAAGATGGATAGATAGATAGATAGATAGATAGATAGATAGAGAGAGAGAGAGAGAGAGAGAGAGAGATAGAGATAGATGAGAGTAGGTAGAGAGAGTAGTAGATGATAGACGATAGAGAAGGTAGATGATAGATATGTTAGATAGATAGATAGATAGATAGATAGATAGATAGATAGATAGATAGATAGATAGATAGATAGATAGATAGATAGATAGATAGATAGATAATCAAACTGATATACTAGGGGTGACATGGTGTCCCTATAAGGGGCTGTCACAGAGAAGAGGGGATTGACTTCTTCTCTAGGGTATCAAAGGGCATGAAGCGACGGGTGGAAGCTTGTTAAAGAGAGATCCAACCTGGAACTAAGAAGAAATTGTCTGACAGAACAATTAATCAATGGAAAAGCTTGAATAGACTGGACAACATTTGACTGGGTAGGTGTGAGGTCTCCTGCCTTGAGCAAAAGTCCCTTCCGGCCTTGTGATTCTGTGTTCTATTTCATGCCATTGTTACGATTATGTAATGATTGTTACATCAGCCTTTGCATCCCTCCATTGTTGTGAAAAAGTCCTTTTCTAAAGAAAATTCAAATACTGAACCTACTTCGAGAGATAATTTTCACACACGTGTATGTAAAGCCTTCCATTTGTATTTCAGGACATATCCCTCTCTGTTCCAAAATATTCTGTATTCTGTGTTCTGCAATGATTTATGAATTATGCACACAGATTTCATTTTGCATAAAATTTCCGTGATTGTATTTGTGTGCACATTTTGAGCCAAAAATGCATTGCACAGCTCACTGAAGTGCAGAAACATGGTTTTTCAACACAGATATTCCTCCAATACAAGGGTGGGTAACTACGATTTCAACTCCACATGTATGGCTGGCTCAGGAATTCTGGGAGTTGAAGTCCACAGGTCGTAAAGAGCCTATAGTTGCTCACCGGCATTCCAAAAAATGAAAATTAGAAGAGTTTGCTTCAATACGTGGACCCAATATATTTAATAATAATAATAATAATAATAAAGTTGGAAGGGACCTTGGAGGTCATCGAGTCCAACCCCCTGCTCAGGCAGGAAACCCTATACCATTTCAGACAAATGGCTGTCCAGTCTCTTCTTAAAAACTTCCAGTATTGGAGCATTCACCGCTTCTGGAGGCAGGTTGTTCCACTGGTTAATTGTTCTGTCAGGAAGTTTCTCCTCAGTTCCAGGTTGCTTCTCTCCTTGACTAGTTTCCATCCATTACTTCTTGTCCTGCCTCAGGCGCCTTGGAGAATAGCTTGACTCCCTCTTCTTTGGGGCAGCCCCTGAGATACTGGAAGACTGCTATCATGTCACCCCTAGTCCTTCTTTTCATTAAACTAGACATATCCAATTCCAGCAAACGTTCCTGATATGCTTTAGCCTCCAGTCCCCTAATCATCTTTGTTGCCCTTCTCTGCACTCTTTCTAGAGTCTCAACATCTTTTTACATCGTGGTGACCAAAACTGGATGCAGTATTCCAAGTGTGGCCTTACCAAGGCATTGTAAAGTGGTATTAATACTTCACGTGATCTTGATTCTATCCCTCTGTTAATGCAGCCCAGCACTGTGTTGGCTTTTTTGGCAGCTGCAGCACACGGCTGGCTCATATTTAAGTGATTGTCCACTAGGACTCCGAGGTCCCTCTCACAGTTACTACTATTGAGCAAGGTACCCCCTATACTATACCTGTATATTTGGTTTTTCTTGCCTAAATGTAGAACCTTACTTTTTTCACCATTGAATTTCAATTTCATAATCCCAGACCAGTTTGGGGAAAAATACTTACTAAAATGTGATTCCAATAGTGAATGGCTAGACTTCTTCATCCTTTTCTATAGTACTTAACGGCTAATGGGTGATTTGGAATTTAGATACTTTGTGTGTGAGAAAGCTGAATAATTGCTTCAAGAACAGGGGACGTTTTCTCCAATCTTCTACCACCTTCCCAAATTTTGCAATCAACAAGTGCAAAATTGTTGCCATAGCATCCTTGCTGCTAGGTGGACAAAATCCACACCTCAGAGAGTTAGTGTGTTTCTGTGCCCAGGAGCAGAAACAGAAGCAAAACACACCCATAAAAGTTGTATTCACAAAACTACTGGTAATAGATCATTGTAGGTTAAATTGGGGCCGGGTCTTTTGTAGCAAATTTTGACAACTTAGCTGTTGGTTGAGTCCCACTAAGTTTGGCAGTTGTCATGAAAGAGGCTGAACAATTCTCTCCCCCCCCATGAAGGTTTCCTGCAAGTCCCAGGGTCCTTAGCCAACATGGGAGTTGGGCAGCACATAAATTTGATAAATTATTATTGTTCTTAAGACTCTTTTTTTTTCTGCAACCCCTAGAATTCCCTTCAAACACAGCCCAGCTAGGGAGGCCCACAATTGCTAAGAATTATGTCAGTTTCATGTCATTTTGAGCAGGTGACCCCTAAGATCGGCTTCATGGAATTGAAATAACCAAGACTAACAGAATTACAGAGTTGGAAGGGACCTTGGAGGTCTTCTAGTCCAGCCCCCCCACCCAAGCAGGAGACCCTATGCCATTCTGAACAAATGGCTGTCCAGTCTCTTCTTAAAAACCTCCAGTGATGGAGCATCCACAACCTCTGAAGGCAAGTTGTTCCACTGGTTAATTGTTCTCCCTGTCAAGAAATTCCTCCTTAGTTCTAAGGTGAGAGCAATTGACGTCTTAAAAAGATGGGACTGGTGCTACTTTCCCCACCATTTGGTTTCATCTCCAGTCACACTACAAACTTCAGACAATCCCCTGACTTCCCAAAGCTGCTCATCCTGGTTCTATCAACAGCCAGCCTGAAGCCCTAGAACAGTGGTGGCGAACCTATGGCACGCGTGCCAGAGGCGGCACTCGGAGCCCTCTCTGTGGGCACGTCCGCCATCGCCTCAGCCCCGCCTCCCCCCGTGACCCCCTCCTCACCAGCAGCCCCCCTGGAGGAGAGTCGTCCCCGAGTGTGGCCCACGCGGAGCAGCGCAGCCAAGGACATGGCAGCCAGGCAGCATGGACAAGACTCTGCCCTCACGCCCCGTCGCACGTAGATGATGCTGCGGGGCGCGGGCAGAGGGCGTGGCCGCCATGGCTCTGCTGGGCTGCCTGGGCGATCTGCAGCGGGCCCTCGAGGCGGTGAGTGGCCCTGCGGGCAGGCAGGGCAGGGGATGGGGTGGGGGCGGAGTGGGGGCAAGGCAGGGGGTGGAGCGGGGTGGGGCCAGTTTTGGGCACTCGGTGTCTAAAATGTTCGCCATCACTGCCCTAGAAATTTCCTTGGGTGGATAAAAATGTAGAGACATCTTCAAGTTGAGTCACCTTGAGTGATTTCATACCCAGTTATCTTGGCAATACTTTGGTGAGGTTTGGTCAACAAAATCAAGATAATGTCTAGAGCTAGTCCTCAACTTACAACCATTTGTTTAGCGATTGAAGTTATATAACATCACTGGAAAAAACAACAACTTATGAGCAGTTCTTGCACTTACAACCACCACAGCATTCAAATTTGGTCAGATTTGGGCACTTGGTAACCAGCATGCATTTATGATGGTTGCAGCAAAGGCAGGAGAAGCAGCAATGGATGGAAACTGATCAAGGTGAGAAGCAACCTAGAACTAAGGAGAAATTTCCTGACAGTGAGAACAATTAAATCAGTGGAACAACCTGCCTCCAGAAGTTGTGGGTGCTCCAATACTGGAGGTTTTTAAGAAGAGACTGGACAGCCATTTGTCTGGAACGGTATAGTGTCTCCTGCTTGAGCAGGGGGTTGGACTAGAAGACCTCCAAGGTCCCTTCCAGTTCTGTTATTCTGTTATCCTAGTGCTCTTCTACCCATTGACCTTATTTGGATGTTGAGAATAAGACAAGGTTTATTACCGCTGCCCGGAAGTATGCCATTGTGCACAGCATAGAAGAAATTATTATTATTTTTCTTTTTAGAAATTTAAAATTTGATAAACTGAGCTGGGGGTAGTAGGTAATTAACATCCTTAATTTTGTGTAGGAGAAGCTCAGTTGAGCTGTTTCTTTTGACTCTAGAGTCTTGTTGCTGTTGGTGATGAGGCTTCATCCTCTAGAGTTGGGTGTGTTTAAACACACTTAACTCACTTCTGGAATTAATCCATTTTTCTGAGTTTGCACACTGAGCCTTACATGACCCAGAGAGATTTGCAAACATGCTAAGACATACATACATATCCATTTATACCCACAGAGGCTAGCCATGATTATCCTCGTGTGTGAATCTAGTTGACCGATCGGTAAATGGTCTATTTCAGAGATCTTCAAACTTCGCCCTTTTATAACATGTGGACTTCCAACTCCCAGAATTCCTCAGCCAGGCACGTTGGGTGAGGAATTCTGGGAGTCGAAGTCCACACGTCATAAAAGGGCCAATTTTGAAGACCCCTGGTCTAGTTCAGGGGTAGGCAACCTTGGCTCTTTTATGACTCGTGGACTTCAACTCCCAGAATTCCTGAGCCAGCCATGTTGGCTCAGGAATTCTGGGAGTTGAAGTCCACGAATCATAAAAGAGCCAAGGTTGCCTACCCCTGGGACTCTAGTTGAACCTGTGTGAACTCAGCTACTATATAAATTTAAAACTTTTTTTATTTTCTCTTCCATCAGGTCGGTTGTGCCCAACAACCAGGTTCCTGAGGGGTCTGACCAGAGACCTTTATGAGGACTAGCTGGAAAAAAAACCTCATTCAAAAACAACTCTGAACTCTACTTCCCAGTACTTGCACCCAGTAGGAGCAGCTTCCTAAGTTCCTGTGCCTCTGAGTAATTTTCCTTCCTGGACCTTTTCCTAATGTCACTCTACCCCCTGTGGATACCAACCTGTTTTGAGTCTCTGCATGGCTTAAGCAATCAGAGTAAGGCGAGCGATGTTGCCAGGGAGATTATGACTGCATCTTCCGTTGCCCGGGCAACCTCTTTGGACCGAACGCCTCGGATGCATTCCGAGAAAGGCCGCTGGGACAGAAGAACATTCAAAGAGATCTGCTGGGTACGATAACATCAAACTCCTGGCTTAGAAGACCCTCTCGCTCTTAAGAAACAGGCCACCTTCGTCAAAATCTTTCAGCGTTTGTAACCAAGGCGAATTTCACCTGCAGCACATTTACTGTGTCCTGAACTCCTTGTTTTTGCAATTGTTGAGCCCCCACCCCACCCCTTCCCAACCTCTGACTTCAGTTGTCAAAAATCAACGGCACACTCTCCTGGCTTTCCAAAGTGGGAACACACAAAACGTGTTGTGTAAACCTTAAAATAAAATTGAGGTGGTTATTTTTCTACATTTAGGCAAGAAAAACCAAATGTACAGGTATAGTATAGGTAGTACCTTGCTCAATAGTAGCAACTGTGAGAGGGATCTCGGAGTCCTAGTGGACAATCACTTAACTATGAGCCAGCCGTGTGATGCAGCTGCCAAAAAGGCCAACACAGTGCTAGGCTGCGTTAACAGAGGGATAGAATCAAGATCACGTGAAGTATTAATACCACTTTACAAGGCCTTGGTAAGGCCACACCTGGAATACTGCACCCAGTTTTGGTCACCACGATGTAAAAAAGATGTTGAGACTCTAGAAAGAGTACAGAGAAGAGCAACAAAGATGATTAGGGGACTGAAGGCTAAAACATATGAAGAACGGTTGCTGGAATTGGGTATGTCTAGTTTAATGAAGAGAAGGACGAGGGGGGACATGATAGCAGCCTTCCAGTATCTCAGGGGCTGCCCCAAAGAAGAGGGAGTCAAGCTATTCTCAAAAGCACTGGAAGGCAGGACAAGAAGCAACGGATGGAAACTAACCAAAGAGAGAAGCAACCTAGAACTAAGGAGAAACTTCCTGACAGTTAGAAGAATTAACCAGTGGAACAACCTGCCTCCAGAAGCGGTGAATGCTCCAACATTGGAAGTTTTCAAGAAGAGACTGGACAGCCATTTGTCCGAAATGGTATAGGGTTTCCTGCCTGAGCAGGGGGTTGGACTAGATGACCTCCAAGGTCCCTTCCAACTTTATTATTATTATTATTATTATTATTATTATTATTATTATTATTATTATTATTATTATTATTATTATTATTATTATTATTATTATTATTATTAAAGAAAAGCCAACAAAAACTAAAAAAACCTTCTTTTAAATTCGGGGGGGGGGAACAGAACATCTGGACTGCAGCCGTGTGCGCAACAAGGCCCCCCCCCACTCCTCTGCATTTTTATAATAGGCCCTGAATGTCCTTCTCTCACATAGGCGGAAATGTTGAGCGCGGTCTTCAGGCACCCTCAAAGCCCTGCCTGGCTTCAGCCTTGTACGAGAGTACAGGTAGTCCTTGACTTATGACCACGATGAGGATCAGAATATCTGTTGCTAAGCAAGGCAGTGGTTAAGTGAGTTGCGTTTGATTGTACGACTTTTTTTTTTTTGGCCAGGGTTGTTGAGCAAATCCCTGCAGCTGTTAAATCAGGAGTGTCAAACTGCCGGCCTGCGCCCTGTGCCCCATGGCCGGCAATGGCAAAAAAGCCGACACGTCACGTAACGTTGTGAGTTTGACACCCCTGTATTGTATGAATCACACAGTCGTTAAGTGGATCCGGCTTCCTCCATTGACTTTGCATATTGAAAGCCAGCTGGGAAGGTCACAAATGGTCACATGAGAATAGAATAGAATAGAATAGAATAGAATAGAATAGAATAGAATAGAATAGAATAGAATAGAATAGAATAGAATAGAATAGAATAGAATAGAATTATAGAATAGAATTACAGAATAGAATAACAGAATAGAATAGAATAGAATAGAATAGAATAGAATAGAATAGAATAGAATAGAATAGAATAGAATAGAATAGAATAGAATAGGACAGGACAGGACAGGATAGGATAGGATAGGATAGGATAGGATAGGATAGGATAGGATAGGATAGAATAGAATAGGATAGAATAGAGCTGGAAGGGACTTTGGCGGTCATCTAGTCCAGCCCCCTGCTCAAGCAGGAGAACCTACACCATCTCAGACAGGTGAATGTCTAGTCTCTTCTTAAAAATCTCCAGTGATGGAGCGCCCACAATTTCTGGTGGCAAGCTGTTCCACTGGTTGATTGTCCTCACTTTCAGGAAGTTTCTCCTTAATTCCAGGTTGCTTCTCTCTTTGATCAGCTTCCAACCATTGTTTCTCGTCCTTCCCTCTGGTGCTCTGGTGAACAACCTGACCCCCTCTGCTTTTATAGTTAAGGCAGGATTAGAACTCACAGTTTCCTGCTGATTAGCTCATAGTCACCCAGCCAGCTTTTATGGTTAAGGCAGGACTAGAACTCACAGTCTCCTGCTGATTGGCTCAAAGTCACCCAACGGGCTTTCACGCCTCAGGCAAACTTGACATATTCCTTCTTGGTTTTGTAACAGCACTGGGGCGGGGGGGGGAGGGGGAAGCAAGAAGGGTCAGATATTTAAAGCAGTGTTGCTGTATCACAGGGCAAACCTGCACCCTATAGGCCAGTGGTGGCGAACCTATGGCATGCGTGCCAGAGGCGGCACTCAGAGCCCTCTCTGTGGGCACACGTGCCATTGCCCCAGCAGAGTTCGCCAGAGTAGCGAGCACGTGGCGTTTGGAAGCGACAGGGCAGGAAGTGAGCGAGCAAGCGGCGTTGGCTCCCCGGGGATGCCCCGGAGATGGCGAGGGACTGGCCCCAGCCACCCTCACCCAGTCTGCCGTGACCATGGCAGCCACGCCCACCCAGTGCCCCCCCTCCCGCCCCGCCCCCCTGAGGACACCACAATGCTGATGCAGCCCTGGCACTTTGCGATAAATAAGTGGGTTTTGGGTTGCAGTTTGGGCACTCGGTCTCTAAAAGGTTCGCCATCACTGCTATAGGCCCACACAAAAGGGAGAACGTGTCCAAATGCAAAACGTGCAGATTGCATGGTGGCTTTATCATAAACGGGAATCCTACCTGAAGAGGCCTTGGGGCAGCCCCACACAATTTATTGTATTGCCTTAGAAAGCACTGCAAGCCTCTGAGATGAAACGTTCGGTGCTGTGAGGAGGGAAGGGAACGTGAGGAACGCTGACTGAAATTTATGCAGCTCTAAAACACATTGTTGCCATTTTGGAAGAGGCATCCTCTCCTTTCCCAAAGCAAAAGTGGGGAATGCTTTTTCTAATCAAGACGATAGAATATAGAATAGAAGATGGAATAACAAGAGTTGGAAGGGATCTTGGAGGTCATCTAGTCCAGTGGTTCTTAACCTTTTTGAACGAATCGCCCCCTTGAGCCAATGAGGAAGTTGTCATCGCCCCCCTCCCCCAACATGCTCCAGGCGGCGGCCTACCGGCGGCACGGCAGGCTCCAGCGTTGGTCCTGGCGGGAAGTGAATCGTTGCCCCGGTTCCAACCGAGGACGCCGGTGGCGCGGGAGAATGTTTGGCGACGCAGCCGACAGGGGGGGCATTCCGTGGATGCCCTGCGGCCCACGACTTCAGCCTGGGGACACCGGTGGGGCGAGGGGAGGCTTGGCGACGCAGCCGACGGGCGAAGCGTTCTGCAGATGCCCCGTGGCTTGGTGACGCAGCTGACGGGGGGGCGTTCTGCAGATGCGTCGCCAAGCCTCCCCTCGTGCCGCCGGCGTCCCCGGGCTCAAGTCGCAGGGCATCCGCGGAATGCCCCCGTCAGCTGCGTCGCCAAGCCTCCCCTCGCGCTGCCGGCATCCCCGGGCTCAAGCCGCGGGGCATCTACAGAACACGCTGCCACCTGGAGCATGCTTCCCCCCCTTCCCGTGAATGTCGAGCCCATGGGGGCTTGACAGTGTAGCCGGCTCGGCTGCCCAGGGAGCGGCCCGGGGACGGCCCCCTCTCCCCCCCATATTCTGCTCACCTCACCTTCGCCGACAAAGCAGTCGGGACTCCGGCGCACCTTCCCGGTCAGCTGGGCCAACGGTCCCGCTGCTGGGGATCGCAGGGACTGCTCTCCCTCGGGGCCGCAGCTTGCAGGAGGGCCAATCAGGAGCCCTGCATGAGAGAGAGAGAGAGACAGAGAGGGGAAGCGCAAGTGCCTCTCTCTGTCTCTGTCTCTCTCTGCAAATGGCGGAGGAGGCTCAGAGCCGCAGGAGAAGACTGAAAAGTGTCCCCAAAACGTCTCGCTCCATCGCCCCCATATCGCCCCCTTTTCGTTCCTTCGCCCCCACGTCGCCCCTTTTCGTTCCATCGCCCCCCTGAAAAATGAAATCGCCCCCTGGGGGGCGATATCGCCCAGGTTAAGAACCACTGATTTCTAGTCCAACCCCCTGCTCAGGCAGGAAACCCTATATCATTTCAGATAAATGGCTGTCCAGTCTCTTCTTAAAAAACTTCCAGTGATGGAGCATTCACAGCTTCTGGAGGCAGGTTGTTCCACTGGTTAATTGTCCTCACTGTCAGGAAGTTTCTCCTTAGTTCTAGGTTGCTTCTCTCCTTGATTAGTTTCCATCCGTTGTTTGGCGTGATCTTCTCATGCAAATCTCTGAGATATAGGAGGCATCAAAGCCGTCTGAGAAGAAGCTCCATGAAAAAGAAGAGAAAAGCCTCTTCTAAGATGATGTAGCAAATGGACATACACGAGAAAGCTTTCGTACCATTAGAAAATCAGAAATACAGAACTGGAAGGGACCTTGGAGGTCTTCTAGTCCAGCCCCCTGCTCAAGCAGGAGACCCTACATCATTTCAGACAAGTGGCTGTCCAGTCTCTTCTTAAAAACCTCCAGTGATGGAGCACCCACAACTTCTGGAGGGCAAGCTGTTTCACTGGTTAATTGTTCTCACTGTCAAGAAAGAGGCATTCCCTCTCCCCTTAATAAGAGTAAAAAGAATGTGTATTAGGCACAATCTTAGACAAAGATGTTTCTATTCTTCCTCTCTCCCGTATCTACTACAAAAATACATCCAGAATTCATTGATTATTTGAATAAACCTAACGCAATTAATTGCCTACGCTTTTTTGGCAAAAAAAAAACAAACCCTGTCAAACGGAGTATATGTAACTTATTCTTAAAATAGATCTGTAAATCATCACAGCCAGGGGAGCTGCAGATGACAAAGGGGCCAAGAAGAGATCGGAAGAGGTGAAGAAACTACCCTTTAAATCGTAGAATCAAAGGGCTGGAAAGGATCTTGAAGGTCTTCTAGTCCAACCCCCTCCCCGAGGCATGGAATCCTTATACCATCCCAGACAAGTGGTTGTCCACTCTATTTTTAAAAACCTCCAGCGATGGAGCACCCACAATTCCAGGAAGCAAAATTCCATTGATTAATCCTTCCTATTTATCGTTCTCTTGCAGGGGAAAAGTGTCCATTATTGGACAAAGAAGGTCACTGGCTGGATTAGAACAGTGATGAATTTGTAAATATAACTGGTATTGAAAGAAAAATCAGGTCCAGTTCCAAGCCGGGAATAAAATGGAGGCTGCTTTTGAAAGAAGGTCTGTTTATTGATGAGTGAAACCAGCAACAGCATGCAGTTCTGGGACAGCTGACCAAATGTTGAGAGTGGGTGGGTTTTTATACCTTCTTTGGGCTTTCTTTTTGAGATGCCTGTTCCTATGAAACGTACTTTGACCTGTGCTTAAGTGTGCCCTTTTGGTATTCTAATTATTGTCACCTGACTTCCCATTGTGGCTGGAAGGTCCTGTCCTGTCCTTGGAGCTGGGTGGGAGAATGTCAATTCTTAATCCCATCAGCTGTGGGGGCCGAAGGCATCTTGCTTATGAATCGTGTGCCTCAGTCTTTCTGAAAGGGTTACCAAATCTGCATTTCTAAAGATTAGCTTCTGCTTGAGGCTGGAAGACTAGGGGCTGTTTCCTGTCTTTGTTAAGATTTTTCTCCATTTCTCCTTTAGGGGAAATATTCAATCCTGCCTTTTTTAAAATATTCCCCAAAATATTTCATTTCCTGGGGTGGGGGTGCCGACTCCCTACACTGGTGAATGGGCAGCCCTTTTCCACCAGGCTCTCCTATTAATTAATAATAATAATAATAATAAAGTTGGAAGGGACGTTGGAGGTCATCAAGTCCAACCCCCTGCTCAGGCAGGTAACCCTATACCATTTCGGACAAATGGCTGTCCAGTTTCGTCTTAAAAACTTCCAGTGTTGGAGCATTCACCGCTTCTGGAGGCAGGTTGTTCCACTGGTTAATTGTTCTAACTGTCAGGAAGTTTCTCCTTAGTTCTAGGTTGCTTCCCTCTTTGATTAGTTTCCATCTGTTGCTTCTTGTCCTGCCTTCAGGTGCTTTGGAGAATAGCTTGACTCCCTCTTCTTTGGGGCAGCCCCCGAGATATTGGAACACAGCTATCATGTCCCCCCTCGTCCTTCTCTTCATTAAACTAGACATACCCAATTCCATCAACCTTTCCTTATATGTCAACCTTTCCTTATATGTCAACCTTTCCTCCAGATTAGTGGAATTGAGATAGCCCCACCCACTGGGCTCCAGTTAACACGCAGCCCTCTTGAGCTGAAACAGACTCCTAACTCACCAAGCGTCCAAACAGTTCATTCTCCTCTTATCCTTAATTCTCCTCGCAGGCCATCCCAGGTCTTGATGAATAAGCCACAGACAACCCTCCTCTAAATTGCTTTCCACTTGTGGCTGGATAAAAAAAAGAGTAGGCAGACTCATGTCCTGCTGAGCAAAGTCACCAGCTGAGTACGACTCCTTTAACTCCAAATAAAGTTGCCCTATCCAACGACTTCCATCCGCGGTCTTCAGAGAAGAGAGGAGAAGTGTTGTTTTAGCTCCTGCCCACTAGATGTTGCTGGGCTCAGAGATTATACGCCCCACGGTGGATTGGAAAAAGGGAGATGCGGAAAGAAGACCGTCTGTTTTCTCCAAGGGAAAAGATGCGGTGGGATTTAGACCTGCCTGAAATCTCCGAGATTTCACACTTTCTGCAAAGCTGAGTAGCAAGACGGTGGGAAGTCTGAAAAACAACCTTGCCTTTATCTCCCTCTGTTCTCCGTCTCTTTGGCAAACAAGTTTCTTTCAAAGGAAAAAAAAATGGGGGGAAATTTTAGAGTGGAACAGCAGTGTTTTTCAATCTTGGCAACTCTAGGCTATGTGGACTTCAATTCCCAGAATTCCTTGGTTGGGGTATTCTGGGAGTTGAAGTCCACACATCTTAGAGTTGCCAAGCTATAACAAAAAGCTCAAAGGCCACAACACCTCCCCATCAGCAATCAACACCCAGATAAGCAGAGATTAACACCAAGATTAATACTAGATCAAATCAAGCAGAAATAATACCCCAGTCAAGGAACGACTAACTCAGACAAACAATCCAACAGTGGACAATTAATCAGTGGAACAAGTTGCCTCCTGAAATTTTGAATGCTCCAACACTGGAAGTTTATGGGGATTCTCCGTCATCCAGGTCATGGTTGTCCCAAAGGTGCTTTTTCAGGAGGCAACGGGACTTTCTTGTTTTTCTTTGAAGACGTTTCGCTTCTCATCCAAGAAGCTTCTTCAGCTCTGACTGGATGGTGGGCAATGAAATGATTTATACTGCTTGCAGACAACTGGTCATTTGCATTCTTTTAGAGAGTCATTGAGGCCACTTGGAGATTTGTCTGTGTCCTCAGGGTCACCTGAATGGTGTAAATGGGTGTGGAGCCTTCTTGGCTGCAGGATGTTTTTTTTCTCTCTCTCCTGTGTCCCTCAGGACAGGGCAGAGCTGAAGAAGCTTCTTGGATGAGAAGCAAAACATCTTCAAAGAAAAACAAGAAAGTCCAGTTGCCTCCTGAAAAAGCACCTTTGGTCCAACACTGGAAGTTTTTAAGAAGAGATTGGACAACCATTTGTCTGTAATGGTATAAGGTTGGACTAGAAGACCTCTAATGTCCCTTCCAAATCTGTCATTCTAGTCTAGTCTAGACTAGACTAGTCAACAGCCGAATCAAGAAATCACCAAGAACTCTCCCTCCAATGCTGGCAGGGCAAGGCACTAATATATAAACAGAGCAAACTCACTCCCTTCTAGCACTGATGATGTTACCTAGTTGGGTAATGAAAGGTCTGCAAGGAAACAACCAAGCTCAGGGAGCACCCAGGACCCCACAGTCCTCCTCCTCCTCCTCCCCTCCACAAAACCCGCTCCCTTCTAGCACTGATGATGTTACCTAGTTGGGTAATGAAACTGTCAATGCTGCTAACATCTGATGTTCTTGCTTGACAATATATGAAGATGCAGACATTTCCTATTTAACATTTTCTATTTAGAGTTAGAATTAGATGGTGCTGGAGGGGAGGGGGAAGAATGTGCATGGGGACCAGTTAGCCATAACAATATCTCAGTAGAGTATTCTTCAAGGTTGCTTGTAATAACAGGAGATAAGAAATGGCGGGTTATGGAACGGGAGGGAAAGTTCGCCCTTCAAACTAATTGGAGAATGTGATTAATGACTGTTAAATGGAGGAGTGAATTATGCTTATATACTGTGTGTTTGGGGGAGGAGAATTCAGATTTTGGCTTCTTCTATGTCAGGGGTGTCAAACTCAATTTCATTGAGGGCCGCATTAGCATCGCGGTTGCCCTCAGGGGGCTGGGTAGGTGTGGCCAGGGTGGGCGTGGCCTATTGGGTGGGTGTGGCCTACTGCGTGGGCATGGCCAGCTCTACATCGTTTGCGTCAAGGGTGCCTGTGGGGGCCTGAGCAGGAGTGGGACAGATCTGGGGGTCTCTGGCAGAAGGGGGTGGCACCAGGGCAAGCGCCAAGGCATGATCCACTGGAAGAGCCTGCTGAAACCCCTCCCCCGGAGCCCATCAAGCCGGATATGTGAAGTAGGCGAGGGCCATTTACTGGCCACTTCCAAGCGATGGTGCATTTCTTCATTCCTCACAAAGGTGACACTTCCCCAGCATGCACCCAGGGGGCAGGGCCAATGCGGCAGGGGCCGGTCCCTCGCTGTTTCCAGACGGCCTTGTGGAGCTAAGACTGAATGCGTTTCAGCATAGATGGCCACCACAAAATTGTACATTGGCTCCCGGGCGGCCTGGGCCGGGGCCAAGGCAGAGGGGGCCGTTCCCTCACTGTTTCCAGGATGGCTTCGCGGGCCACATGAAACCACGTCGCGGGCCGCATCCGGCCCCCGGGCCTTGTGTTTGACACGTCTGTTCTATGTAGTGCCAAAGCGATGTTGCTATTAGAGATTCTTTAAGGTAAACAATGCCTCAAAGTTCTGTGAAGAGCTTCTTCTTTCGGAACCGCGACAGAAAGATCTGAAAGGAAACAAACTCAGACAGCACTTAAGGACCCCGCAATTCAACCCTGAGCTATAAATAGTCTCTTCTACTGGTATTGCTATAGAATTACACAGACTGCTGATCTATCTTTTACACCAGGGCTTTTCAACCTGTGGTACGCGTACCACTTGTGGTACATTAACGAGTGGCAGGTGGTACGCAGCCCTGCCTAGCCAAGTGTAGTGGGGGAGGGAAAGAGCCAGCACAGGCAAGGACTTACAGTGAGAGAGTCCTCTGGAGCTGCAGATTTTACTTATGAATGGAGCCATTTGGGGAGGCTGCCTTAGCCGGCAGCCAGTACTTACATTTTTTTTTCTTCCTTAAGTGCCAGCTGGGCTCCTTACTTTCCTTTCTAGCCAGTAGCTAATTCTTAAAGGGGAAGTGCCTTTTTAAGCTAGTTCACTCAGCACCTTGTCTTTTCTGTCTCTGGAGGCCTTTCCTTGTTTGATCAATATATGGAAGAGGGAAAATATGGGGGGGGGGTTCAAATTCTTCCTTCAGAAGGAGATGGGAATGAGAAAAAGGGAGGCAGGGATGGGAGGGAGGGAAGGAAGTCCCGCCTTAGCACTTGGCCACCAGCAGCTCTGCCATTGACTTTGCTTGTCAAAAGGTTGCAGAAGGGGATCACATGACCCTGGGACACTCTGACCATCATAAATATGAATCCGTTGCCAAGCATCCAAATATAAATCACATGACCCTGGGCATGCTGCAATGGTCATAAGTGTGAAAAATGGTCATAAGTCATTTCAGTGCAATTGCAACTTTGAACAGGTTTTTTTTTTGTCACCAAGTTTTTGACACCTTGCTAGGTGGTACTCGAATATTGCCATATCCTAAAAGTGGTACAATCGGTGAAAAGGTTGAAAAGCCCTGTTTTACACTACGGTATTGCCATCCCGCCCAGTCACCCCTAAGGGATAAACTAACCTCAAAACAGCAAAATCAACAAAAAGAGAAATGGCAAAAGAATTCTGAAACTTCTTTAAAATGAATTTGGAAAACAGGAGTCTCTTTTGTAAAGGAAAAGAAAAGAAAAAATCCAACAATACCGGATATGCTATCAAATGAGTTTGGGGAACAGTATCGATCCATACCGTAATTCAGTCAGATTGAATCCTCCTCAAATCGGCATTCAGTGGAGCTGTTTTGATCTCAAAATGATAAGCAAGGTTAGGTCAGGTTAAGGGTTGGACAGGTGAGGACTAGAAAACCCCAGGGCTGCTTGGAAGAAGATGTATGTCTAGTTTAATGAAGGGCTAGGGGTGATATGATAGCAGCCTTCCAATATCTTAGGAGCTGCCCCAAAGAAGAGGGAGTCAAGCTATCCCCCAAAGTGCCTGAAGGCAGGACAAGAAGCAACGGATGGAAACTGATCAAGGAGAGAAGCAACCTAGAACTAAGGAGAAACTTCTTGACAGTTAGAACAATTAACCAGTGGAACAACCTGCCTCCAGAAGCGGTGAATGCTCCAACACTGGACGTTTTTAAGAAGAGACCGGACAGCCATTTGTCTGAAATGGTATAGGTTCTCCTGCTTGAGCAGGGGGCTGGACTAGAAGACCTCCAAGGTCCCTTCCAGCTTATTCTATTCTAAGATCTTGAAGAAGGCAATATTTTTAAATTCAATTATTAGTCCTAGTGGACTCTAAAAGCTGCGACTACACCCTCTGATAAGGAAGGGGGTTCTCCTGTAGAGAGCCGTTGATGGTGGTTATGCCTGTTTTTTTTTTTTTACAGTTTTCTTTTTTCCCTGTGGATTTGCCGGATTGTTATTGATGATATTGTTGCATTGACTGGTTTTTTTTTATTTTTCGTTTGAATCACGCCAGTGGAAATTGCACCTGTACTGCTCAGTTTTAACAGAGCAGACATCGCAAGGACAACAAACACAAGGAAGGCATAATCCGAAAATAACATGTTGGCGATTTAAAAGATTGTTTTCCAAACCAGCGGCTCATTGAAGCAAGGGTCCCCTGCTGCCTGGCGAATATATTCTTCGCTATTTTCTTGCAAATTTTGTAGCACCAGAAAGCGGTCTCACCACTGCCTTGAGGCTCATTTGCGCTTTGATTCAGGTCACCATTTTGGTCCAATAGCTCCTGGATCCCATTTCTGTTTGTTTATTTATTTTTAAACCTCTCAATGACTTTCCACGGCCTAGCTTTGATTTCAGTTGAAAAACAGGGAGAGAAAACATCACCTGGTCTTCCATTCCTTTTCTGTGCCTTTGTGGGGGAAAAACCCCCCAAAACAAAACCATGAAAGGCGTGTTCCTCTTCTAGTCTATTATGAATATTCATTCGGCCACAATGAATATTCAGCTAATGAATTTGTCAGTGCAAAGACTTTTCAGTGGGCAATTCATTATAGACCGATGGAGCCCCGCGCTAGAGCTAATTATAACCTGTGGAGGCAAGGTTTTGTCACTAGCTTCTGCAGATGCATAGATAAGACAGGAGGAAAACCCCTGGTTTCTATGAGCAGCATGCGTTTGAGAGGCTGGGGCAGAAAATAACAGAATAATAGAATTGGAAGGGACCTCGGAGGCCTTCTAGTCCAGCCCCCTGCTCAAGCAGGAGATCCTATACCATTTCAGACTGTCCAATCTCTTCTTAAAAGGACGAGAAACAATGGGTGGAAACTGATCAAAGAGAGAAGCAACCTGGAATTAAGGAGAAACTTCCTGACAGTGAGGACAATCAACCAGTGGAACAGCTTGCCACCAGAAATCGTGGGCGCTCCATCACTGGAGGTTTTTAAGAAGAGACTAGACATTCAGCTGTCTGAGATGGTGTAGGTTCTCCTGCTTCAGCAAGGGGCTGGACTAGAAGACCTCCAGGGTCCCTTCCAGCTCTATTCTATTCTATTCTATTCTATTCTATTCTATTCTATTCTATTCTATTCTATTCTATTCTATTCTATTCCATCCAGGTGATGGTGTATTTCTTCATTCCTCACAAAGGGTGACACCTCCCCACTGCGCGCCCAGGGGGCAGGGCCAATGCAGCAGGGGCCGGTTTCCAGACGGCCTTGTGGAGCTAAGACTGAATGCGTTTCAGCATAGATGGCCACCACAAAATTGTACTTTGGCTCCCGGGCGGCCTGGGCCGGGGCCAAGGCAGTGGGGGCCATTCCCTGTTTCCAGGATGGCTTCGTGGGCCACATGAAACCACGTCGCGGGCCGCATCCGGCCCCCGGGCCTTGTGTTTGACATGTCTAGTATAGGGTTTCCTGCCTGAGCAGGGGGTTGGACTAGATGACCTCCAAGATCCCTTCCAACTTTATTATTATTATTATTATTATTATTCCACTGGTCTATTGTTCTCACAGTCAGGAAATTCCTCTTTAGTTTTAGGTTCCTTCTCTCCTTGATTAGTTTCCATCCATTGCTTCTTGTCCTGCCTTCTGGTGCTTTGGTAAATAGGTTGACCCCCTCTTCTTTGTGGAAGCCCCTCAAATATTGGAACACTGCTATCGTGTCACCCCCAGAGGGCACTGAAATGTGGCACCCTAAGCTCCTTAAATCAAAAACAACCTCTTCCCTATCATTTCCTCTGTTTATTTTCAGTGCAGCTTGCTTCCAAGTCAGTGAGCGTATAGGTTAATAATTGGTTAATCAAGTTTTTCAAGTTTTGACAGACTAAAAAAGAGGTGGGTTTGGCTTTATTAGACTCCACAAAATGTAGTAATAACAACCATAACGATCAGTGTTAAAAGGCCTGCAATTAAAGAGGGTGGGAGATTTATATCATTTTAACTGAAGTACTTATAACACTGCAAATGGAAATAGACACTTCAGGCTTTTCTTTCCCAAGAATTTTAAGTTGGTGAATGCATAATATAAATGAGGGGGGAAAAGTGTCTTCAACAATTGTTTTCCCGTTTGCAAACGCACACAGACTTAATCAGCCGAGATTTTCCTGAACCAAATCAGATGCCAAAAAATGTAAAATATTCTGATTTGTTGGGTTTTTGTTTGCTTCAGATCATAATGTCACCTAAAATGGAATGCTTAAAAGGACAGGAAAATAAAAAAAGTTAGGTAAAGCATTTTCAGAGATAAATAACAGGTGTTCTTTTGAAGAAAACCAAAATTTGCTTGAAAAGAATTATTTTGCATTGTGATACAATACATGTAGCTGTATATATACAAACTTCAGGATGGATGGATGGATGATAAATAGTATCTAAAATATTTGAAAACCTAACTCTTATGATAGAAAGATAGATAGATAGAGATAGATGATAGATAGATAGATAGATAGATAGATAGATAGATAGATAGATAGATAGATAGATAGATAGATAGATAGATAGATAGATAGATAGATAGATAAGATGATAGATAGATAGATAGATAGATAGATATAGATGATAGATAGATAAGATGATAGATAGATAGATAAATAGATAGAGTAGATGATAGATAAGATGATAGATATAGATAGATAGAGTAGATGACAGATAGATAGATAGATAGAGATAGATAGAGTAGATGATAGATATAGATATAGATAGATAGATAGATAGATAGATAGATAGATAGATAGATAGATAGATAGATAGATAGATAGATAGAGAGAGAGAGAGAGAGAGAGAGAGAGAGAGAGTGATTGGGAAGTCAGCCCCCCCCCCCAGAGAAGGAAATATTAAAAAATATTTTGTTTCCTCAAAAGGATTTTAAACGCAGAAACCAACCCTGCCCCCAGGTCTCCCTTCCCCAAGCAGAAACCAGTTCTATAGAGATGCAGATGTAAATCCAGGGAGCTAGGAGATCAAGAAGACAAAGACCTAAAATCTGCATACCCCACCTGAGATGGGACATAATAGGACTAAGCCACCACCATCAAGAATACCAGAGAGGCACACCTAAACTCAGGTCAGAATACGTGACACAGGAAATAGCCTCCAAGTTCATGCCACAGGAACAGGAAACTATTCCAAACAAAAGGCTTTCAGAGGGTATAAAAACCTACTCCACATGTGCTCAGCCCTTAATTTCTCTCCTCCTTCCTGCCAGAACCATCTTTCAGTCTGGCTCTTCAATAAACTGCAACCTTCTTCCCAAAGCAGTTGCCATGTTGTTTATTTATCCCCGGCTTGGATGAACCTGGATGAAGACTTTTCCTTCGACAATAGATAGATAGATAGATAGATAGATAGATAGATAGATAGATAAATAGATAAGATGATAGATAGATAGATAGATAGATAGATAGATAGATAGATAGATAGATAGATAGATAGATAGATAGATAGATAGATAGATAGATAGATAGATAGATAGATAGATAGATAGATAGATAGATAGAAAGATAGATGAAAGATAGATGATAGATAGATAAAGATGACAGATAGATAGAGTAGATGACAGATAGATAGATAGATAGATAGATGATAGATAGAAAGATAGATAGATTGATAGATAAAGATGACAGATAGATAGATAGATAGATAGATAGATAAATAGATAGATAGATAGATAGATAGATAGATAGATAGATAGATAGATAGATAGATAGATAGATAGATAGATAGATAGATAGATAGATAGATAGATAGATGGATGGAGGCATGGCAGGCAAGCAGGCAAGCAGGCAGACAGACAGACAGACTGACAGCTAGCTAGATAGCTAGATAGATGGAGGGCAGTGGGGGGGAGAGAGTCTTACAATTTCAGCAATTTTAAGTCATCGGAAACTAAATTCCCACACTAGATTCAATCTGATCAGGAAAAAGACACACCTTAAACTTGGCTGGTGTTAACCTGGATTACGCTTCATAGCTGAGCATGTTGGGCAAACCCAGAGAGTCTGATGAGTTTTATCATTCAAAGGGCTGCAGTGATCCATGAAATGAGTGAAAGACGTTAACGAGATCAGGGCTGTCCCTGGGGTGTGGTGAAAAATGTCAAAACGGCAGCCGTGACAATGCGACTGAAGCTTCGCCTGGTTTTTTTTTGTTTTTTTTAATGCACAGTGCGTAAGTCACACCAGACTGTCACAGCCACCCTCTTGATGTTTTTTAACCACAACTTGTGGAGGCCCCGGAACAGATTAAATGAGTTTTCTGAACATAGTCAGTAGCATAAGAGTCCCAGCATAGCTCTGTTGCCTCAGGCTAAAGGGCTATTTTGTTCAACATTTTGTTTTTCACAGGGGGCTGATCAGATACAGGTTTTCCTTGACTCACAACCACAACTAAGCCCAACATTTCTGGTTCTGAGCGAGACAGATGTTAAGTGAGTTTTGCCCCCCTTTTACCACCTTATTTGCCGCAGTCATTAAGCGAATCGCTGTAACTGTTAAGTTAGTAACGCGGCTGTAAAGTGAATTCCCCATTGACTGTGCTTGTCAGAAGGTCGCAAAAGGGGAATCACGTGACCCCCGGGGACACGGCAACCGTCACAAACATGAGTCAGCTGCCGAGCGCGTTTTGATTTGACACTCCAATTGAAGAGTAAAGTAACCACGTACGAAACAAACCCCCAGCTTCAAGTGTGTATTCTTGAAGGTTTTTGAACCAGGCATGCCTCCTAGAGCTGTGCTTGGAAAATTAAAAAATAAAATAAAAACAAAAATGCAAAAGTCTCTTTTGGAAGGAGGCCCACCTGCCAGCCCACAGAAAAAGACAGGAATAAGCTGGGTGATAAAAGAGCACTTTGTGAAGCTGGAACAGGTGGCGAGAAGCAATTTTTCCAGTTTACCTCCTTGGAAATTGGCGTTTTCCCAGCTGGCTGGCAGTTCCTGGCTCATCCTGGAAAACTCAAGAGGGTTCAGCTTGGTTAATCTCTCCAGTTTAGACTATCATAAATTCTCGAAGTGGAGTCCACCCCTCACCCTGGATTGGACTGGATTCATTGACTACTAACGGCTACACATAGAGAGTCTCCCACCTGGCTTTTCAGGTGTCTTAGCGATTTACCGATTAGTGCTGGAATCAAATCAATCCGCCTTGCTAATGGTGCTCCCCTTTTCTTCCACCTTTCTCATCTGTTGAGTGTTATAAGGCCTGGAGACTAAAACATACGAAGAACGGCTGCAGGACTTGCAGGGTTTGGCTAGTCTAAAGAAAAGAAGAAATAGGGGTGACATGATAGCAGTATTCCAGTATTTGAGGGGCTGCCACAAAAGAGGAGGGGGGGTCACGTTATTCACCAAAGCACCAGAGGGAAGGACGAGAAACAATGGTTGGAAACTGACCAAAGAGAGAAGCAATCTGAAATTAAGGAGAAACTTCCTAACAGCGAGGACAATTAACCAGTGGAACAGCTTTGCCTCCAGAAATCATGGTTGCGCCATCACTGGAGGTTTTTAAGAAGAGACTGGACAGTCACTTGTCTGAGATGGTATAGGTTGAGCAGGGGGCTGTACTAGAAGACCTCCATAGTCCCTTCCAGATTCTATTCTATTCTATTCTATTCTATTCTATTCTATTCTATTCTATTCTATTCTATTCTATTCTATTCTATTCTATTCTATTCTATTCTATTCTATTCTATTCTATTCTATTCTATCCCTATTCCAATTCTTTTGAATTTATTTCTTATTCTATCCTATCCTATCCTACCCTACCCTACCCTACCCTACCCTACCCTACTCTACTCTACTCTACTCTACTCTACTCTACTCTACTCTACTCTATTCTATTCTATCCCTATTCCAATTCTATTATTTTGAATTTATTTCTTATTCTATTCTATTCTATTCTATTCTATTCTATTCTATTCTATTCTATTCTATTCTATTCTATTCTATTCTATTCTATTCTATTCTATTCTATTCTATTCTATTCTATTCTATTCTATTCCATTCCATTCCATTCCACTCCACTCCATTCCATTCCACTCCACTCCACTCCACTCCACTCCTCTATCCTATCCTTATCCTCTCCTCTCCTCTCCTCTCCTCTCTTCTCTTCTCTTCTCTTCTCTTCTCTTCTCTTCTCTTCTCTTCTCTTCTCTTCTCTTCTCTTCTCTTCTCTTCTCTTCTCTTCTCTTCTCCTCTCCCTCTCTCCTCTCCTCTCCTCTTCTCTTCTCTTCTCTTCTCTTCTCTTCTCTTCTCTTCTATTCCACTCCACTCCACTCCACTCCACTCCACTCCACTCCACTCTATCCTATCCTCTATTCTATTCTATTCTATTCTATTCTATTCTATTCTATTCTATTCTATTCTATTCTATTCTATTCTATTCTATTCTATTCTATTCTATTCTATTCTAAATGGAATCAAGGTGGGCTCTTTCTTTCTACGGTGCAGGTTAAATAGGTTATTATCTATTCCAAGCTGGTGGGCTGTAGCTTTTGTGTTCCTTCCTGGGTGGAAATTAATTCAGCCCAGGGCTGAATCCTGGGTTTCACTCAAAGGCACTTCCTGTGTTAGAGTTTGATGGTTAGGCTAGCAGAAATAAAATTCCTTCTGTTGGAAATCTCTTCATTGGAAAGAAATGAGCCTCTTACTTCTCCTCTGTTAATTCTGCCGACATAAATCTTCATTCATTAAAGGAAATTGTCTTTCCCCCCCCCTTCAAACAATATACGAGCGAGTCCAATTTTGATACTTCTTCACCCCAATTTATCATTGCCCGGAGGTTCTTTAATATAAACCGTGGCGAAAAACAGCTGGTAGCAATCTTAATGGATTTTTTGTGTGTGAAGCTTTTTACGGCAGACCTGGGGAAAAGGTTTTGAAGTCTGTTTTGCTTTGTCTCAAAGGATGCAGACGGGTTCAAGGTTCGAAAGGATTTGGATTGAGTTGATCGTTGGGGCCTCACCCTTGATGGTGCAGTTCACTGGTGAGAGTGTAAACTTTTGCACTTAAGGGGAAGGAGAAGAAAAACAGACGCACAGATACGTGGTAGTGTGGGAAGTCGGCCCCCCGCCCAGAGAAGGAAATATTAAAAGGGCAGGAAAATATATTTCCTCAAAGGATCTTAAAGAGGAAGAAAAGCATGCCCAGTTTTTCTTAATAGCCCCAAGTCTCCCTCCCCCAAGCAGAAACCAGCTCTGTAGAAATGCAGATGTAAATAATCCATTCAGGAAGGTTGGAAGCCCCCAGCTAGAAGCTTAGGAAGACAAAGACACCTAAAATCTACATACCCCACCCAAACTCTAGGACAGGACATAATAGGATTAACCCACAGATGCCAAAGGGACACAGGTCAGAATACATGACACAGGAAATAGCCTCAAACAGGAACAGGAAACAACCCCAAACAAAAGGCTCCAGAGGGTATAAAAACCCACTCCCTACATGTGCTCTCTTTCTCTCTTTTTTCCAGAGTCATCTTTCTGTCTGGCTCTCCTCTTCAATAAACTGCAACCTTCTTTCTAAAGCAGTCGCCATGTTTGTTCCCAGCTCGGACTGAACCACGATGAAGACTTTTCTTTCAACAGTAGCAGGCTCAGGAGTAGGATTTGAGAGGAAGGGTTTGGGCGTCCTGGTAGGCCACAGATAAAGCATGAGCCAGCCATGTGCTTTTTCAAAAGGCAACTGGACTTTCTTTCTTTTTCCTTGAAAACATTTCACTTCTCATCCAAGAAGCTTCATTCAGTTCTGCCTGAATGGTGGAGAATGGAAGGATTGTACTTCTTTGCAGTCATCTGGTCATTAGCATTCTCTCTGAGAGACGTTGAGGCCACTTGGACCCCGCGTGAGGAGGGTTGCCTGAATACTGTAAATGGGTGTGAAACCTTCCTGGAACAACAGATCGTCCTCGACTTCTGTTGCTAAGTGAAACATTTCTTAAGTGAGCTTGCCCCATTTTACGACCTTTCTTGCCACAGTCGTTAAGGGAATCACCGCAGTCGTTAAATTAGTCACACGGTTGTTAAGTGAATCTGGCTTCCCCCCTTGACTTTGCTTGTCAGAAGGTCGCAAAAGGGGATCACGTGACCCCCCCTAGGACGTTGCAACCGTCATAAATATGAGTCAGTTGCCAAGTATCTGAATTTTGATTACGTGACCTCGGGCATGCTGCAAAGGTCATAAGTGTGAGAACTGGTCCTAAGTCATTTTTTTCCAGTGCTGTTGTAACCTCGAACAGTCACTAAATGAACTGTTGTAAGTCGAGGACTACCTGTATTGAAAAGGCTGTGTTGTAAACGGGAGATAGGTGGTGTGCTCCAGCTGTCCAAAAAACCCCAAGACAATCCTGGATGCATCAACAAAGGCTGAATCTGATCTCCATCCAATGCAAGCAGAACTTCAGTCCTCTTCCCAATTTATAATAAGCATTATAAAGAAATAGGGGAGACATGATAGCTGTATTCCAGTATCTGAGGGGCTGCCACAAAGAAGAGGGGGTCACGTTATTCACCAAAGCACCAGAGGGAAGGACGAGAAACCATGGTTGGAAACTGGTCAAAGAGAGAAGTAACCTGGAACTAAGGAGAAATTTTCTGACAGTTAGAACAATTAATCAGTGGAACTACCTGCCTCCAGAAGTTGTGGGTGCTCCAGCACTGGAGATTTTTAAGAAGAGATTGGATAGCCATTTGTCTGAAATGGTATAAGGTCTCCCGCTTGAGCAGGAGGTTGGACTAGAAGACCTCCAAGGTCCCTTCCAGCTGTATTTTGATTTTGTGTATTTATACATACAAGGAAAAAAAACAACCTGCCTCCAGAAATCGTGGATGCTCCATCACTGGAGATTTTTAAGAAGAGATTGGATAGCCATTTGTCTGAAATGGTATAGGGCAGTGATGGCGAACCTTTTAGAGACCGAGTGCCCAAACTGCAACCCAAAACCCACTTATTTATCGCCGGGTGCCAGGTGGGCATGGCCCACTGGGTGGGTGTGTCTGTGGTGGTCATGGCAGACTGGGTGGGTGTGGCCAAGGTGGGCGTGGTCACCTCGATGTTGCTCGTGGGGAGGGACACCTGTGGGGGCCGGGCAGGGTTGGGGGAGATCCAGGGGGTCTCTGGCAGGTGGGGTGGTGGGCAGGAGGCTCGTCTTGTGGGGTAAGGCGAGGCAAGGCAAGGCGAGGCAGGGCGGGGGTGCCATTATCGCAGGGCAAGGCAAGGCAGGGGCCGGGGTGGCTGCTGCCTGACACCATTGCCCCCCGCACACAGAGGCCAGCGAGCGCATGGGGGCCGACAGTGTCCCATCAGCAGCCACAGCCTGCTGGCCCCTCGACCGGCGCACTCTGGGACTCCGCAGCCCACCACTAGCAGTTCAGAGAAGTGCCCACAGAGAGGGCTCTGAGTGCCGCCTCTGGCACGCGTGCCATAGGTTCGCCACCACTGGTATAGGGTCTCCCGCTTGAGCAGGGGGATGGACTAGAAGACCTCCAAGATCCCTTCCAGCTCTACTCTGATTTTATGTATTTATACATACAAGAAAAAAAACAACCTGCCTCCAGAAATCGTGGGAGCTCCATCACTGGAGGTTTTTAAGAAGAGACGGCCTCTTGTCTGAGATGGTATAGGTTCTCCTGCTTGAGCAGGGGGCTGGACTAGAAGACCTCCAAGGTCCCTTCCAGCTCTATTCTATTCTCTATTTGTAAGCAATGCTGGAGGAATCTGAGACTTTGGCACGAATCTCTATTGCAAGGCACCTTCCTTCGGTATTCCTGGTTGTCACTACATCGAACTGTCTCCCTGAGTTCTCTCTGGGATCAAAAAGAGAGGAACAGTTTCCACCAACTGTCCTCTCCAGCTCTCTCCATGTCTGGGATGCCACCATCTCCAGGAAACCCAGTTCATGAAGAGGTCCCAAGTGCTTCTCGTCAGAAGATGCACTTAAAGTACAGGCAGTCCTCAACTTACAACCACAATTGAGCCCAACATTTCTGTTGCTGAGCGAGACGTTTGTGAAGTGACTTTTGCCCCATTTTACAATTTTTTTTCTTGCCATCGTTGTTAAGTGAGCCGCTGCAGTTGATAAATTAGTAAGCTGGTTGTTAAATGAACCTAAACTCCCCCCTTGGCTTTGCTCGTCAGAAGGTCGCAAAAGGGGGAATCACATGACCTCATGGCACAGCAACGGTCATAAGTGTGAACCAGTTGCCATGCGTCTGAATTTTGATCATGTGACTGTGCAAAGGTCGTAACTGTGAAAGACAGTCATAAGTCGCATTTTTTCAGTGCCGTTGTAACTTCGAACGGTCACTAAACAAGCTATTGTAAGTCGAGGACTGCCTGTAGACTGTCAGCTTCGTTCACAGCTACCTAAACCTAAAAGTGATCCTTTCTAAGCCCAATTCTGTGATGACCCAGGGCACAGCACAGAGGCAATGCAGTCAGCTGGCAATTCAAACCGCCCTTTAATTGCTCCAAATTTTCCCCAAATGCTCCCACGTTTCTGGCCAGCCTCCAAACACAGGAAGGCACACACACTTTCAGCTGCCTCTGGCTGCAAGTAGTTTCACATACAGTCTGATTAGGAGAGGAATTTACTCAAGGCCACGGAGATAACAAGGAATGACACATACATCATAAACTTAACGAGTCTGTGTGAATACACGCTTGCCTGAGCAGTTTCAAAAGGGAAGCCAAAATACAGTCCGAGGTCTTTGAACATCCAAGCAACGTTGTCAGCCAGTCCAATGGTCAGAGTTCCGGGTTTCCAAGCAGAAGTCACAGAACAAGAGATCAGCAACAACACACACAAAACTCCAAGGAATCAGCGTTTGTTCCCGACAAATGCCTCTCCCCACAGCGTCTTCTTAAATCTCAGTCTCCAGGTGTGCCTTGTGGAGAGGGGCGGGACGCTCTCCTCCCGAGTAGTTGAGCCTGCCTGCGTTGTTCCCTCCTTCTCTCCACTCTCCATGCTCTAGGATCAGGAGGGGGTGGCCCTTGCTCATCGCCTGAACTCTGTCTCTCCTGTTCCTCCTGTCCCACTCCTGAAGGGCCCTGGCCTGCCTCGGCCTGCTCTTCCCCACATTCCTCTGAAACCACAGACACCTCTCCCTCGACCTCCATAGGGTCCCCTTCCAGCTCATTTTCCTCCGCAGATTCAGGCTCCGACGGAGGCATGACAAATTCTCACAAATTCTCTTTAGCAAGGTTTATTGAGATGGCAGAGATGGAATTACAGCTAGTCAATCAATCGATCAATCAATCAGAATAGAGCTGGAAGGGACCTTGGAGGTCTTCTAGTCCAACCCCCTGCTCAAGCAGGAGACCCTCTACCATTCCAGACCAGTGGCTGTCCAGTCTCTTCTTAAAAACCTCCAGTGATGGAGCCCCCACAACTTCTGACTCATGTCCTTGACTTATGATCTCAATTGGGACTAGAATTTCCATTGATAAGCAAGGTTGTTGTGAAGGGAGACATGCCCGATTTTATGACCTTTTTTTTGCCACAGTTGTTAAGCAAATCATTGCAGTTTTTAAGTCAATCATGTGGTCAGTAAACAAATCCAGCTTCCCCCATTGATTTCCTTGTTGGATGCCAGCTGGGAAGATCACAGATGCTATAGTTTGACACACACGCACACACACACACACCGCCCCAAGATGCTCCAACCATTGTAAATAGAAGTCAGTTGTGAAGGGCCTAAATTTTGATCCTGTGACCATTGAGATACTGGAACAGTCATAAATGTGAGAACCGGTTGTAAGACACTTTCTTCAGTGCCACTGTAAGCTCAAACGGTCGCTAAGCAACGGCCCTAACTTGAAGACTGCCTGCACAGGATTTCCATCAACTGGACTGATTCCCACCACATAGAACTAATGTGTACATCACAACGGAGAGTCCCAAAGGTGCTTTTTCAGGAGGCAACTGGACTTTCTTGTTTTTCTTTGAAGACGTTTCGCTTCTCATCCAAGAAGCTTCTTCAGCTCTGACTGGATGGTGGGGAATGGGAGGATTTATACTCCTTGAAGACAGCTGGTCATTTGCATCCTTTTAGAGAGCCCTTGAGGCCACCTGGAGGGTCCTCAGGGTCACCTGAGTGGTGCAAATGGGTGTGGAGCCTTCTTGGCTGCAGGATGTTTTCTGCCCTGGGTCCCTTTACTGTTGGAAAACAACACAGGCTGTTGGGGATGAGTCTGTGTTGTCTGCATCTCAAGCTGAAACGCAAACGGTTCCCGTAGTCTGCAATGTTTTCTGGAAATCCGTTCATACTCCTGCAGCATTCGAAGGGTGTCCATCCCAAAGTGCATAGCTAAATATCTATGGAGATTCTCAGTCATCCAGGTCATGGTTGTCCCAAAGGTGCTTTTTCAAGAGGCAACTGGACTTTGTTTTTTTCCTTGAAGACGTTTCGCTTCTCATCCAAGAAGCTTCTTCAGCTCTGGGACAACCATGATCTGGCTGACTGAGAATCTCCACAGAGTCCAGGGCTAGGCAACCTTGGCTCTTTTATGACTCGTGGACTTCAACTCCCAGAATTCCTGAGCCGGCATGGCTCAGCATGGAAACCTCTCCCTGTCCCCTCAGCATGGCTGGCTCAGGAATTCTGGGAGTTGAAGTCCACGAGTCATAAAGGGGGCCATAGTTCCCCACTTCTAATCTAATTTTTTAACTACCCGCCTCCAGAAGCGGTGAATGCTCCAACACTGGAAGTTTTTAAGAAGAGACTGGACAGCCATTTGTCTGAAATGGTATAGGGTTTCCTGCCTGAGCAGGGGGTTGGACTAGATGACCTCCAAGATGCCTTCCAAGTTTATTATTATTATTATTATTATTATTATTATTATTATTATTATTATTATTATTATTATTATTATTATTATTATTATTATTATTATTATTATTATTATTATTATTATACAACCACAACTGATATTTTCTGATTTTGTTTCTAACAACCTTCCTCTGAACTGGCAAGGAAATGGGGGCTTTTCAGCGATAGCAGTTCGCTTAACAAGCTTAAAATTATCTAGGAGCTCACTCTTATTTCTACAGTCCTCGATTTACAACCATTCGTTTAATGATCGTTCAAAGTTACCGTGGCACTAAAAAAGTAATCTAAGACCAGTTTTCACACTTACGACCTTTTAGTCTCTCCACAGTTGTGTGATCAAACTTTGGGCGGTTGGCAACCAGTATGTAATTTAGGAAGGTTTCATCATCCCAGAGTCCTGGGACTGCCATTTGCAATCTTCTTAGGGGGCTTCTGACAAGTCAATGGGGGCAGTCAGATTCACTTAACGACCCCATGATTCACTTAACAACTTCAGCAATTCGCTTACCAACTACGGCAAAGGGTCGCAAAATGGGGCACGGCACATTTCACGACCGTCTTGGTTAGCAACAGAAATTTTGGACTCCATTGTGGTCGTAAGGCGAGTACTCCATGGTACACTCTGTCATAGAATTCGCTGCTTCTTCAGAAACCGTCTGAAATCCTCCACATGTGTTAGAACATGTCCTTGCCCAAATCATGTGTGGAATGGAATTCACGGGAATATAATATAATATAATATAATATAATAGGATAGGATAGGATAGGATAGGATAGGATAGGATAGGATAGGATAGGATAGAATAGAATAGGATAGGATAGGATAGGATAGGATACAATTAAAATAGAATAGAATAGAATAGAATAAAATTAAAATAGAATAGAAATTAGAATAAAATAGAATAGAATAGAATAGAATTAATAGAATAAAATAGAATAGAATGGAATAAAATTAGAATAGAATGGAATAGAATAGAAATAGAATAGAATGGAATAGAATAAAATTAGAATAGAATAGAATAAAAATAGAATAGAATAGAATAGAATAGAATAGAATAGAATAGAATAGAATAGAATAGAATAGAAGGGTTAGTTAAAAGGGACCTTGGAGGTCTTCTAGTCCAACCTCCTGCTCAGGCAGGAAACCCTACACCATTTCAGACAAATGACTGTCCAGTCTCTTCTTAAAAACTTCCAGTGTTGGAGCATTCACAGCTCCTGGAGGCAGGTTGTTCCACTGATTAATTGTTCTAACTGTCAGGAAATTTCTTCTTAGTTCTAGGTGGGAGAAGGCCAGGTGTGTAAGCAGTTGGCCATTTCATCTGTGCTGAAAAGCCGGTTAATTTCCATCAAACAGCAGCTTACCAGTCCAATTAATTTTTTACGCTTACTTGACTGAAATGTCAAATATGCTATCTTGCAAGTGGGCAATGAGACAGAAAGAGATAAGTGCAACATGGAGGAATTCTAGATGAGACTGAAATGGGGCTTTCAGCAGGACAAATCAAGCCGGTGTCTGATCACGGCCCTCAATTTCCAGTGAAATTTTTTTTTCTTCACAGAGCGGAATGGTGGAACTATAAGCGTTGGATGGACTCTCAAAGATTGTCTAATCCTGTTTTGGTCATGCGTTGGGGCCACAATGTCCAGAATTTCCAGTCTGCACAGCTTGTAGGCTAGTATTTCTCAACCTTGACAATGTTTAACAAGGGTGGACTTCGGTTCCAATTCCCCCCTCAGCCAGCAAGGTGGCTGTTAAGCAAGTCATGCCAATTTTCTGATCTTCCCCCCCCACACAGTTGTTAAGTGAATCACTGCAGTCGTTAAGTGAATCATATGGTGGTTAAGCAAATCGCACGGTCGTTATGCAAAGGCCCTAAAAACCTGGCTATGTTCCCAAACTTGGGATGCTGAATCTTTTGCTAGCTTTATTGCTAATTGGCTAAGTATCTTGGCTGCTATCTATGCTTAGTAAGGATGTTTTTTTCTTATTTTAAAATAGCGTTTTAGTGTTCTAATTGTAACATGTCTTTAAAACTGCTAAGCCGCTATAGAAATTGAATCAATCAATCAATAACATCCAACTTCTCCCATTGACTTTGCTTGTCAGAAGCCAGCTGGAAAGGTCATAAATGATCCCAGGATCCTGCAACTATCATAAATTCATGCCTGTTGCCTAAGGGCCTGAATTTTGATCGTCATCGTAATTGAGTTGCAGGGGACCTTGGAGATCTTCTAGTCCAACCCCCTGCTCAAGCAGGAGAGCCTATAACCAGGGGTAGGCAACCTTGGCTCTTTTATGACTCGTGGACTTCAACTCCCAGAATTCCTGAGCCAGCCATGCTGAGGGGAAAGGGAGAGGTTTCCAAGCTGAGCCATGCTGGCTAGGAATTCTGGGAGTTGAAGTCCACGAGTCATAAAAGAGCCAAGGTTGCCTATCCCTGAGTCCTAGCCTATACCATTTCAGACAAACGGTTGTCCAGTTTCTTCTTAAAAACCTGAAGGCAGGACAAGTGACAGAGCACGCACAACTTCGGGAGGCAAACTGTTGCATTGATTAATTGTTCTCACTGTCAAGAAATTTCTCCTTAATTCTCAGTTGCTTCTCTCCTTGATGAGTTTCCATCCGTTGCTTCTTGTCCTGCCTTCAGGTGCTTTGGAGAAGAGCTTCACTCCCTCTTCTTTGGGGCAGCCCCTGAGATATTGGAAGGCTGCTATCATGTCCCCCCTCGTCCTTCTCTTCATTAAACTAGACATACCCAATTCCAGCAACCGTTCCTTGTATGTTTTAGCCTCCAGTCCCCTGATCATCTTTGTTGCTCTTCTCTGCCCTCTTTCTAGAGTCTCAACCTCTTTTTTACATCGTGGCGACCAAAACTGGTGGCGTGGCTGTGGGGATGCTTCATGTGGCAGTGGGCACGCTGCAATGGTCATAAGCGTGAGGACCAGTCATAAGTTACTTTCTTTGATGCCATTGTAACTTGGAACGGTCACTAAATGAACGGTGGTAAGTAGAGGACTACCTGTGTTGGAGAAATCTAGAGCCATGGGGGGTGCAGTGGGATGTCTAGGAGAGCAACTTCACTCACCTGTATCCCCTGGTCAGGTAAACAAAGTAAGCCATGGAGATTACCTGTCCCTTTTTAACCTTTGTCTACCTCCCTCAGGCCTTTTGGATGCTTGAATCAAAACACCCAGGCTCCCTCTGTGCCGGTTCTGAACAAGGATGAGAAAAAAGTTTCTGACGGCTTCTTGTTCCCATGGAAACAGATAATTTACTTTCTTTGAAGTTCAACCCAATGTCTCGGGCAGGGGTCATCTCTGGCTGGCATCAAAGGCCTCGCGCTAGGAAATCCCTGTTTGACAGGAAGAACAATGCTAAAACTCAGCTCAGGCTAATATGCTCTCCTCTCTTTTTCCACCGATGTGCAACGCCCTTGCAATCTGCAATTAAAAAAAAACCAAACAAAATGCAGAAATCAAACAGGTCACAAAGAATTTAAATTCTAGACTCGTGAAAATGAAGGACTATGGAGACAGTGCAAATGGAGCAGTCTGCAAAAGTGTTTGTGTTTGTCTGTCTGGATATTTTTGTTTATAGAAAGATGGAAATATAGCTATAATTTCAACAAAAAGTGTAATCTGCGTTATTCTCCAAACCCGGGTTTTTTAACCTTGGCATTTGGACTTCGACTCCCAGAATTCCTCAACCAGCCATGCTGGCTGGGATTCTGGAAGTTGAAGTCCACACACCGTAAAGTTGTCATGGTTGAGAGATACTGCTCTAGACCCAGGGGTCTCCCAAACTTGGCCACTTTAAGACTTGTGGACTTCAACTCCCAGAATTCCTTAGCCAGCCAGGGAGTTGAAGTCCACAAGTTGTAAATATTGCCAGGTTTGGGAGACCCCTGGGTCTAGACAAAGGAATATGGAGGTATGCTCGAAGAAGGAAGAAGGAAAGCATTAAAGGAGATTTAACAGTAAATCAGTCCTGGGAATTTGGAAAGAAAAATATCCAAGTACCTGGGAGGAGATGATTGTCCTTTCATTTATGTAATGCTTGGAGAAGGCCATTTCCTATTGGTGGACTGAGATAAGAGCTTAGTGTGGTTTCCTGGTGCAAGGAGTTCCACATGCCTTCAGTTTGGGAAGTCAGGATTAAAAGGGGAATCTATAGGGAGATCAAAAAAATCAAGATGGTGGCAGTGACTGTGGAGTTAAAGGTCTACTCTACTCTACTCTACTCTACTCTACTCTACTCTACTCTACTCTACTCTACTCTACTCTACACTCTACTCTACTCTACTCTACACTCTACTCTACTCTACTCTACCCTACCCTACCCTACCCTACCCTACCCTACCCTATTCTATTCTAAACTTTAAAATAATGAACTAGCTGCCAATCTAAATGCCTTCTGTAAGCAACCCTAAAAACTAGCCCTAAAAAAGAAAAATCCACTTGGCCAGTTGCCTCGAAGGCCTTGTGGGCGCCATCGTTGCCTACGTTTAAGTGACAATAGAGTAAAAATGGCTACTTGGTGACTAATATAAAGGAAAGCTTCTGCCAAAAGAAATTTTGCACATTCGGCTCTGGAATGCACAAATTTAAATTGATCAATAGCCGAGCTTGACATTTTATTCCTATTGCCTCATAAAAAAAAAAAGGCCGAATAGAACTTAATGTTTAATATCTTCTATTTATCCCTGACCGTGGGCACTAAACCATTGTTCCGTGGGTTATTTACAGGCTGCAAAAATGGGTTCCTTCTCTCTCTGCTTGCAGGCAGGTGTGTCGAAATTTGCCACCCTCTTCTTACATTTAATGGCGATAGTAAATTGTCTGTTTAGTTACTAAGATGGAATTTTCCACTCACCGCATCTTTCCTTCTTTTTTCTTGTATGTATAAATACATGAAATCAGAATAGAGCTGGAAGGGACCTTGGAGGTCTTCTAGTCCAGCCCCCTGCTCAAGCTGGAGACCCTATACCATTTCAGACAAATGGCTATCCAATCTCTTCTTTAAAATCTCCACAACTGGAGCACCCACAACTTCTGGAGGCAGGTGGTTCCACTGATTAATTGTTCTCACTGTCAGGAAGTTTCTCCTTAGTTCTAGGTTGCTTCTCTCCTTGGTTAGTTTCCATCCGTTGCTTCTTGTCCTGCCTTCGGGTGCTTTGGAGAATAGCTTGACTCCCTCTTCTTTGGGGCAACCCCCGATATTGCTAATGTACAGATAGTCCTCAGCTTATGACCACAGTTGGGGCAAGACAATTGGGACTAAGAAAGACAATTGTTAAGTGGGTTGTCCCTGGTTTTATCACCATTTTTGCTCCACTTGTTAAGTGAATTTAGTGCAGTTGTTATAAGGGAATCAGGTTCTCGTTAGGTGAATCCAGCTTCTCCCCTTGGCTTTGCTCGTGGGAAGTCAGTTGGGAAGGTTACAGAGGGTGGTCACATGACCTTGGGATGGTGCAAACATCATAAATACACGCCTGGTGCTAAGTGCTAAGAATTTGGATCATGTGACCATGGGATAGTCGTAAGCGCAAGGACTAGTCGTAAGTCACATTTTTCAGTGCCACTGTTACTTTGAACAGTCGCTATATGAATGGTGCTAACTCGAGGACTAACAGTACAGGTAGCCCTCAACTTACAACACTTTGTTTAGCGCAGGGGTCTTCAAACTTGGCCACTTTAAGACTTGTGGACTTCAACTCCCAGAATTCCTCAGCCAGCGTGCCTGGCTGAGATATTCTGGGAGTTGAAGTCCACAAGTCATAAAAGGGCCAAGTTTGAAGACCCCTGTCTTAAAGTCATCCAGCTACCTTTCATGTCTAAGGCAGGACTAGAATTCCCAATCTCCTGGTGATTGGCCCAAAGTCACCCAGTTGGCTTTCTTGCCTAAGGCAGGACTACCGTACAATTCACCTTCTCCCACTTTCTAGCCTTTCACCTTAACCATTAGGCCAAACTATCCTGCTTCTGGGAGTTGAAGTCCACAAGTCTTAAAGTGGCCAAGTTTGAAGACCCCTGGTTTAGTGGCTGTTCGACGTTACAATGACACTGAAAAAAGTGACCTATGACCGTTTTTCACACTTACGACTTACCATTGCAGCCTCCCCATAGTCATGTGATCAAAATTCGGCTGCTTGGCAACTGAGTCATATTTACGACGGCTGCAGTGCCCCCAGGGTCAGGTGACACCCTTTTGTGACCTTCCAAAGTTAATGGGGAAGCCAGATTCACTTAACAATCGTGTTACTAACTTAACAATGACAGTGTTGGGTGACTTTGGGCTGCTACATTTCCCAGATGTAAATCTGCAAACTGGCCTGGAGTTAAGGTGGATGCAGACTCTTGGCTAATATTTTGTTGGTTCAGGGGGTGTGTGGTTGCTGGCCTCTTCCAGGGATGTGTCTTTTTAATTGCTTGTATTGTAAGGAGCCAGAGTCTGGTGGGAGTCAGATGGATCCTAAATCTAATAAAGGAAGGAACAAACTGCTCACAAGAGTCCAGCCAAATAGCTTAATTGGCTGTTTCCAAAATGACTCCAAATTTCTTTCTAACATTTGTGTGTGTGTGTGAGCGAGAGAGAGAGAGAGAAAAAGAGAGAAAGAGAGAAAGAGAGAGAAAGAAAGAGAAAGAGAGAGAAAAAAGAGAGAGAGGGAGAGGGAGAGAAAGAGAAAGAGAGAAAGAGAGAGAGAGAGAGACAGAGAGGGAGAGAAAGACAGACAAAGAATGAAAGAAAGAGAAAGAGAAAGAAAGAGAGAGGGGGAGAGAGAGAAAGAGAGCGAGGGAGAGAAAGAGAGAGAGACAGAGAGACAGAGAGACCGAAAGAGAAAAAGAGAGAGAAAGAGAAAAAGAGAGAAAGAAACAGCAGAGAGAGAGAAAAAAAGAGAGAGAGGGGGAGAGAGAGAGAAAGAGAGAAAGAAAGAGAAAGAGAGAGAGAGAAAGAGAGGGAGAGAAAGACAAAGAAGGAGAGAAAGAGAAAGAGAAAGAAAGAGAGAGGGGGAGAGAGAGAAAGAGAGCGAGGGAGAGAAAGAGAGAGGGGGGAGAGAGAGGGGGGAGAGAGAGGGAGGGAGAGAGGGAGGGAGGGAGGGAGAGAGAGAGAGAGAGAGAGAGAGAGAGAGAGAGAGAGAGAGAGAGCGAGAGCAGAAAGTGCTTCTGAATATGAGGCAGTGTTGGTTCTAACTTGCTCTCCCAGGCATAGATTTTGAGAATAAAAATAGTACATGGCAAAGAACATGTGTGAATGAATGAATGAATGAATGAATGAATGAATGAATGAATGAATGAATGAATGAATGAATGAACGAAAAGAGAGAGATGTTGGGTGAATCCGTGAAGCAAAGAGAAAGGAGATAGAACAGATCTGAAAAAGGTACCTTGACTTTGGAGAGTGGAGGAATGCCTGCAAGGAAAGACAGTTGTGGGTAGTCCTCAACGTACGACTACGACTGTTCATTTAGCAACCATTTGAAGTAACGATAGGGTTGAAAAAAGTGACTTAGATTTTAAGGTTCTTCACTTGAGTATCCTCACACTTGAGACTGTTGCAGCTTCCTAGTGGCCAAAATCCAGGTGCTTACCAACTGACACATATTTATGACGTTTGCAGCATCCTGGGGTCACAAGGTTTGCAGCCTTCGGGGGGGGGGAGGCTTCTGACAAGCACAGTCAAAGGAGAAGCTGGATTTGCTTAAGGACCGTTGCAAAAAAAGATTGTAAAATCAGGTGCAACTCACTGCACTGCTTAGAGATCAAACCTCTGCTCCCCATTGTGGTCATAAATTGAGGACTACCTGTATAGGTTGAATTAGGAATAAAAAGCATGAATTGATGTGATCTAGATGGTTATGGGTGAGTATCGATGTTAGAATCCATTAATAATAATAATAATAATAATAATAATAATAATAATAATAATAATAATAATAATAATAATAATAATAATAATAATAATAATAATAATAATAATAATAATAATAATAATAATAATAATAATAGAAGAGTTGGAAGGTACCTTGGAGGTCATCTAGTCCAACCCTATAGTATACCATTTCAGACAACACTTCCAGTGTTGGAGCACTGCTGAGAGTTTCATGATACATTCCAAGGATTAGTGACAAATACAGGTAGTCCTCGACTTACGACCATAATTGAGCCCCAAATTTCTGTTGCTAAGTGAGACATTTGTTAAGTGAGTTTTGCCTCATGTTACGACCTGTCTTGCCACAGCTGTTAAGTGAATCACTGCAGTTGTTAAGTTAGTAACATAATCTGGCTTCCCCCCATTGACTTTGCTTATCAGAAGGTCACAAAAGGGGGATCACATGACACACACACCCCCTGGGACACTGCAACCGTCATAAATATGAGTCAGTTGCCAAGCATCTGAATTTTGACCACGTGACCGTGGGGGATGCTGCAACGGTCGTAAGTGTGAAAAATGGTCATAAGTCACTTTTTTTAGTGCTGTTGTAACTTTGAACGGTCACTAAGTGAACTGCTGTATGTCGAGGACTACCTGCAGAAGAAGCAGGGATGCGTTTGGGAAAAATTGGGCAACGTGCTTCCTGAACGTCATCCAGAATAAAAAGTATTAGGTTAGAATTCAGGGGTAGGCCACGTTGGCTCTTTTATGACTCGTGGACTTCAACTCTCAGAATTCCTGAGCCAGCCATGCTGAGGGGAAAGAGAGGTTTCCAAGCTGAGCCATGCTGCCTCAGGAATTCTGGGAGTTGAAGTCCACGAGTCATGAGGAGGCCATAGTTCCCCATGCTGGCTCAGGAATTCTGGGAATTGAAGTCCACGAGTCATAAAAGAGCCAAGGTTGCCTACCCCTGGGCTAGATGATATGAATGAATGAATGAATGAATGAACGAATGAATGAACGAATGAACAAACAGAAAGATAAATAGGAACGTTGTTGTTCCTGTGAAATTAAGAGAAAGGGGAAGGATGCAAGCCACCTGACCTTGGGAACAGAGCTGCTAAATATATCCAGGGAAATGAAGCTGCGGGTTTAATTAAAAACAAATTGTCTAAATGGATAAAATGTATGCCAGAAAGTAATTGCTGTCATCCTGATAGTTGTAAGCCAGGTGCATATGAAATTAGATATCTGTAGGTTGGTGATAATTTCATGCTACTCTCCAGTGAATGGTGATAATTGAAAAACAATATGAGTTTGGGGGGGAAATTGTGAGAGTTTGGACACACACAAAAAACCCTGAAAAGGCCAAAATGAATGAGAACGGTGGCTGTGCATCTTAGCAGAAGACCGAACATAATTTAAGCAAAAATCTATTTATGTGTTTTCTTGGGGGGGGGGAAGAGTGTTCTCCCACTCAAAGATAAAAAGTTTCAACGTGGTTCTTATTCTTCAAAACCCAAGTTGATTTGAACCAGTTTTGTCTAGTCTACTAGAAAGAAGGACATGGTAGCAGTGTTCCAGTATCTGAGGGGTTGCCACAAACAGGAGGGGGGTCAACCTATTCTCCAAAGCACCAGAAGGCAAGGTTGGAAACTAATCAAGGAGAGAAGCAACCTGGAATTAAGGAAAAACTTCCTAACAGTGAGGACAATTAACCAGTGGAACAGCTGGCCTCCAGAAGTTGTGAGTGTTCCCATCACTGGAGGCTCTGAAGAAGAGACTGGACAGCCACTTGTCTGAAATGATACAGGGTCTCCTGCTTGAGCAGGGGGCTGGACTAGAAGACCTCCAAGGTCCCTTCCAGATCTATTCTGATTCTGATTCTGATTCTGAACCTTCTTCGCAGGGGTAAGCAGGACTGATTGATTCAGTATTCCGGTATTTGAGGGGCTGCCATAAAGAGGAGGGGATCAACTTATTTTCCAAAGCACCAGAAGGCAAGAGAAGAAATAAAGGATGGAAAGTAATCAGGGAGAGAAGCAACCTGGAATTAAGGAGAAACTTTCTAACAATGAGGAACAACTTCAGAATAGAATAGAATAGAATAGAATAGAATAGAATAGAATAGAATAGAATCTGGAAGGGGCCTTAGAGGTCTTCTAGTCCAGCCTCCTGCTCAAGCAGGAGAACCTAAGCCATTTCAGACAAGTGACTGTCCAGTCTCTTCTTAAAAACCTCCAGTGATGGAGCGCCCACAATTTCTGAAGGCAAGCTATTCCACTGGTTATTCCACCAGAAGTTGTAGATGCTCCATCATTGGAGGTTTTTAAGAAAAGACCGGACAGCCACGTGTCTGGAATGGTATAGGGTCCCTGCTTGAGAAGGGGGTTGGACTAGAAGACCCCCCAAGGTCCCTTCCAGCTCTGTTATTCTGAATTCAGTAGTTAAAGACAATTTCACCACCACCCCTCTTTCTCTTTCCCCTGTTTTCTTGTGCCCAGTTTCAGTCACCTTCCGCCTTTAACAAGGTGACAATGCGCGGTGTCATGTTAAAGTAAGGTTGCCAGGCTCCAGGTAAAGTGGAGAGAGAGAAAAAAGTCACTGGAATTCAGAACCGATAAGACACAGGTGGCTAGGTAGCCTTAGCAGGTGATCTTCTGTTTCCCGTTGAAATCCCCATGCCCCTCTGAACTGCCTTAGTCACACAAACCTCCGAAGTGATTCATTCATTCAACCGTTCCAAAAATATTGTCGATGATGTGTTTCATCCCCAAAAGTTACGGTTATTATCGTAGCTTATTACGATGAAGTCATCCCAACCCTTCCGAGACACCACAGGGAGGAAGAAAAATGGGGGCAGACAAAAGACAGAGAAAGGTCAGTCTGGACATAATCACAACGTGGTCTGGAGGCGAAGGTGTGGGCTTTTGTGCGTATGTGTGTCGATATGCATTTTCACAGCGGGCTCCGAGTGTCTCCTGGCCAAGGAAATCACTGCCATTGAAAGAGTCATCACCCTGCCTCTTTGGCAGAAGAAAAACAGTCTCTGCTTTTTAAAATTCTGGGCTCCTGAGAACTTCAGGTATCTAAAAGGGATCCAAAGGCACAAATTCCCACCATATTAATACCACTTTACAAGGCCTTGGTAAGGCCACACCTGGAATACTGCATCCAGTTTTGGTCACCACGATGTAAAAAAGATGTTGAGACTCTAGAAAGAGTACAGAGAAGAGCAACAAAGATGATCAGGGGACTGGAGGCTAAAGCATATAAGGAACGGTTGCTGGAATTGGGTATGTCTACTTTAATGAACAGAAGGACGAGGGGGGACATGATCGTAGTGTTCCAGTATCTCAGGGGCTGCCCCAAAGAAGAGGGAGTCAAGCTGTTCTCCAAAGCGCCTGAAGGCAGGACAAGAAGCAATGATGGAAACTAACCAAAGAGAGAAGCAACCTAGAACTAAGGAGAAACTTCCTGACAGTCAGAACAACCAGTGGAACAACCTGCCTCCAGAAGCGGTGAATGCTCCAACACTGGAAGTTTTTAAGAAGAGACTGGACAACTATTTGTCTGAAATGGTATAGGGTTTCCTGCCTGAGCAGGAGGTTGGACTAGATGACCTCCAAGGTCCCTTCCAACTTTTTTTTATTATTACTATTACTATTACTATTACTATTATTATTACTATTATTATTATTATTATCTTTTATTCATTAAACATGAACCTCAGTCAACTGAACATTCAAATTGGCTGGTGCTGATGGTTGACACGGGTTGCTACCAGCATCTTAGGTGTCAACTAGGTACCTTCTTAAAATATAAGATGTTCCGAGTAGCGCAGTTTTTTGTAACATTGCTGGAGTTATTGCAGGAAGCTGCAGTTTCTTGATGTGTTTTGCGAAGTTTTTTGACATAGTTCCCAGTGCCCCGATGACAATGGGTACCACTGTTACACGTTTCATCCGTAATCGCGCAGTTTCGATGGCCAGGTCGCGATATTTTGTAATTTTTTCCAGTTCTTTTTCTTCGATTCTGGTATCTCCTGGTACAGCGATATCAATCAGCTGTACGCTTCGGTTCTCTACAACTGCGATATCCGGTGTATTGTGTTCCAAATGGCGATCTGTCTGAATTATTATTATTATTATTATTATTATTATTATTATTATTATTATTATTATTATTATTATTATTATTATTATTATTATTATTATTATTATTATTATTATTATTATTATTATTATTATTATTATTACTACTGTTGTTGTTGTTGTTGTTGTTATTGTTGTTGTTGTTATTGTTATTGTTGTTATTGTTGTTATTGTTGTTATTATTCACAGGAAGCGAGGTTGCCGTTCAGTTTTGCCCAGGCAGGTGGGATGATACAAGAGGGTAGAGTTGGACATTTTTCTTGCAAGCAGACTCTTCTAACTTTGTGAATCCTTCTTCCCTAAAGCATATCTAGGACTGAGTCTGAAAATCCCCCAAGCACAATTATAGAGATAATTACCTGGAAGCAAACATGGATTCTAAGTGTAGGCAGCCCGTATGTTCCTTTTTTTTTTTTGAATGGTGGCATAAGAACACAGTAGTAGGGCAGTGAGGCCGAGGTAGTCTTCGGCTTACGACCACAATTGGACCAGAATCTCCATCGCTAGGCAAGGCAGCTGTTCAGTGAGTTGGGCCAATTTTTTTTTTGCCATGGTTGTTAAACGAATCACTGTGGTTGTTAAGCGAATCCAGCTTCCCCCCCCCCAATTAACGTTGCTTGTCAGAAGCCGGCTGCGCAGCTACATACATGCTGATTGCCAAGCACACAAATTTTGATCACATGACCTTTGGGGTGCTGCGATGGCCGTAAGTGCAAGGACCAGTTGTGAGTCACTTCTTTCAGTGGAGGTTGTAACTTTGAACAATCACTAAACAAATGGTTGTAAGCTAGGGACTACCTCTATCCCCGTTAATCCTTCACTGTAGAATCGGCATGAATCCTAATAGAATTTCGGCAAAACATACAATACCTGGTAGGGATCGTGGCCGGGTGATGTGAACAGCACATCAAGTGCTTTGATGATCTTATTGATTAACCAAACAAATAACCTCCCATTATTAATAGCATTCACTGCATTTACCTTACAATTTCCCTTTTTTGTGCTTTCTGAAATTCTTTCAGTCTTTTTAAGAGGTTTTGAGAGTCTGGAAAGAGTGCAGAGAAGAGCAACAGTGATGAACAGGGGACTGGAGGCTGAAACATATAAAGAACGGTTGCTGGAATTGGGTATGTCTAGTTTAATGAAAAGAAGAACTAAGGGGGACATGATAGCAGTCTTCCAATATCTCGGGCTGCCCCAAAGAAGAGGGGAGGTCAATTTGTTCTCCAAAGCGCCTAAAGGCAGGACAAGAAGCAACGGACGGAAACTCATCAAGGAGAGAAGCAACCTGGAATTAAAGAGAAATTTCCTGACAGTGAGGACAATTCATCAGTGGAACAACCTGCCTCCAGAAGTTGTGGGTGCTCCATCACTGGAAGTTTTTAAGAAGAGATTGGAGAACCATTTGTTTGAAACAATGTAGGGTTTCCTGTCTGAGCAGGGGGTTGGACTAGAAGACCTCCAAGGTCCCTTCCAACTCTGTTATTCTGTTATAGTTTGGGAAAATTAAACTGTTTAATACTGGATTTTATTCTAGCACTTTTAATGGTCGTGGTTTAGTTAGCCAGATCTCCTTGAACAAAGTGGAATTGACTGGATTTGAATAGAATAGAGCTGGAAGGGACCTTGGAGGTCTTCTAATCCAGCCCCTTGCTCAAGCAGGAGAACCTATAGTACTGTCTCAGACAGGGGAATGTCTAAACTCATAGAGTCAGTTTGATGCAGTTGATAAAAGATGCTGGACTAGAAACCAGGAGATGGTAAAACACACCCTCTCCAGTCCGTGGAAAAATCCTTCTCCACAGAACCGGTCCCCGGTGCCCAAAAGGTTGGGGGGGGGTCTCTAGTATAGGGTCTCTTGCTTAGCTGGCTGGGGAATTCTGGAAGCTGAAGTCCACAAGTCTTAAAGTTGTCAAGGTTGGACACCCCTGTTCTAGATTCTCCTATGACACAAAATTGAAGACATTTAGTAATACCTGCAGTATATCTCATGCAGATAGCAGCCCCTAAACTGGGCATTTATGTCACAAGACCAGGGAGAAGGTATGGGAAAATTCCTTTCATGGACAGTTTTTTCCCCCTTTGCTGAGATGGTGGACGACTTGAAACATTCAATCCATTCTTCTCAATGGTTTTTATTTATGCTGTAGAAATATTTGCAGCATACTTCGCTCCCGTTTTCTCTCAAGGTTAGCAGGCTGTACAGATCAATATTACGTCCATCTATTGCTACTGGATAACAGCTTGTTTACAACTCATAATATAGTCCGGTTCTATGTAGCCCAAAGCTAAAATCTGGCAGATCTGACAGTTAAGGCTCCACTGTGCCAGAAATAATTTACATCTGTGGTTTGATCTTAGTTGTTCATCATTAAGATGCATAACTTTTTAAAATCAGTTTTAGAGTTCTGTTGAGGTAATGAAAACCATGCCCAGTAATCTGTAACTACCATTATCTTCTAATTAGAAGGTACTTTAGTTCTACTCAGTTCTATAGAGCCAGCTTGGTGTAGTGGTTAGAGCAGTGGTGGCGAACCTATGGCACGGGGGCCAGAGGTGGCACTCAGAGCCCTCTCTGTGGGCACGCGCACCGTTGCCCCAGTCCTAGGCCTTCAGCTGGGTTTTATAAAACCTTTTCGCTTTAGGCCTCCGCCGCCGTGTGCAAAAAAAAAAAAAAGGTCCAATCAGTCAATTTCAACTTCTCGCGGGGAAAAAAAAGATCTTGCAAAGTTGGAATTGATTGATTGAACTTTTTAGTCCCACCCAGTCTGCCGTTACCACCGCAGCCATGCCCACCCAATGGGCCACACCCACCCAATGGGCCGCACCTACCCAATGGGCCACACCCACCCGGCACTCGACGATGCATAAGTGTGTTTTGGGTTGCAGTTTGGGCACTCAGTCTCTAAAAGGTTCGCCATCACTGGGTTAGAGAGTCAGGCTAGAAAACCAGGAGACTGTGCATTCTAATCCTGCCTTTGGCAAGAAAGCTGATTGGGTGACTTTGGACCAATCACCAGGACACTGAAAGCTGTAGTCCTGCCTTAGGCATAAAAGCTGGCTGGGTGATTTGGGGCCAATCACCAGTCGGCTCTGAGTTCTAGTCCCTCCTTAGGCATGAAGGGCAGTGAGGTAACCAGTGGTGGGATTCAAATACCTGAACAACTGGTTCTCTTATTGGATGCAGGACTGGGCCTCCGAGGCCTAGAACGGACTTCCGGAAGTGGCATCCATGCACTTCTGGTGGGCCGTTCTAGGCCTGGGAGGCCTCCTCCCGACTTCCGAGGCCTAGAACAGACTTCTAGAAGTGGCATCCATGCACTTCCGGAGGGCCATTCTAGGCCTGGGAAGCCTCCTCCAGGCCTCCCAGGCCTAGACTGGACTTCCGGAAGCAGTGTGCATTCAGCCGGTTCTCCGAACTCAGCAAAATTTAGCTACGTGCAAACCGGCTGAATCCCACCACTGGAGGTAACCATAGGCCAGCCACTTTTTCTCAGCCTCAAGGAGGAAGCAATGGCAGACCACTTCTGAAAAGCCTTGCCACGAAAACTCCTTTTGGGGATGAGTTTTACTGGGAACTGCAGGAATTGGGTATGTCTAGTCTAATGAAGAGAAGGACTTGGGGTGACATGATAGCAGTCTTCCAGTACTTGAGGGTCTGCCACACAGAAGAGGGGGGGTCAACCTATTCTCCAAGGCGCCTGAAGGCAGGACAAGAAGCGACGGATGGAAACTTACCAAGGAGAGAGTCAACTTAGAACTAAGGAGAAATTTCCTGACAGTGAGAACAATTAACCAGTGGAACAAATTAACCCCTCCAGAAGTTGTGGGTGCTCCATCACTGGAGCTTTTCAGAACAGATTGGACAACCATTTGTCTGGAATGGTGTAGGGCAGGTTCTCCTGCCTGAGCAGGGGGTTGGACTAGAAGACCTCCAAAATCCCTTCAAACTCTGTTATTCTGTAATTCTGTTCCGCAAGACATCTTCCTTTGAGTCTTGGGAACAGATGCTTCTTATATAAAGGACACCCTCAGCTGTCCCTGAAAATATCAGACACCTTCCTACCTCCCAAAGTGAGAGAGGAAGAGAGAAGAAATTTGGATTCTGCTGTACATCTTGAGGTTCATTTGTTACTGAGAACAAACCTGCCAGATTCTGGCTAGCTGGCCAATAATAATAATAATAATAATAATAATAATAATAATAATAATAATAATAATAATAATAATAATAATAATAATAATAATAATAATAATAATAATAATAATAATAATAATAATAATAATATAATGTTGAAGGGACCTTGGAGGTCATCGCGTCCAACCCCCTGCTCAGCAGGAAACCCTATACCATTTCGGATGTGGCTGTCAGTCTCTTCTTAAAAACTTCCAGTGTTGGAGCATTCACCGCTTCTGGAGGCAGGTTGTTCCACTGGTTAATTGTTCTAACTGTCAGGAAGTTTCTCCTCAGTTCCAGGTTGCTTCTCTCCTTGACTAGTTTCCATCCATTACTTCTTGTCCTGCCCTCAGGCGCCTTGGAGAATAGCTTGACTCCCTCTTCTTTGTGGCAACCCCTGAGATATTGGAAGACTGCTATCATGTCACCCCTAGTCCTTCTTTTCATTAAACTAGACATACCCAATTCCAGCAAACGTTCCTGATATGTTTTAGCCTCCAGTCCCCTAATCATCTTTGTTGCCCTTCTCTGAACTCTTTCTAGAGTCTCAACATCTTTTTTACATCGTGGGGACCAAAACTGGATGCCGTATTCCAAGTGTGGCCTTACCAAGGCATTGTAAAGTGGTATTAATACTTCACGTGATCTTGATTCTATCCCTCTGTTAATGCAGCCCAGCACAATAATAATAATAATAAAAAGGGGACCAGGCTGATCTCAACTCACCCTTCTGAAGGATGACTCTGCCTTCCAGTTGCCCTTGGGTACCCAGCCGTCTGCTGGGGAGATAGCGAAGGATCTGTCATTGGAATTCTTGCTGAGTTTGAATCTCTACCAAGTGGCCTCTTCCCAAATCCTACGTCTGGGACAAGTGTGTGTGTGTGTGTGTGGGCGCCCTGTGCTTTTATTTCCATTAATCACGCACTTTGTACCGTGCACTAGCTTGCCAAGGGAGAGGAGACATGAAGTCTACAGAAACGGCTTGGAAGGAAGCCAAATATTTCCTCTGATCTCATCCAGCAGAAGTTCATTGGTTTGCAATGGATCTTCAGCTGAGAAGACTTTTTTTTTTATTTTATCACCTGCTCCTTTTGGTCTTTTTTTTTTTTTTTTAATGGGTGGCCCACCACTATCTCACCACCTGTTCCTCTTGGGAGTCAGCAATTCATCTTGGTCCTACTACTTGTTGGAGGTGGTTTGACCCACAAACTAAGAGGCTAAGCAGCACCTGGGCAGCTACAAAGCTTGAATAATAATACTTTCCTGGTCTTTCCGAGTGCCAACTCTATTGCCCAGTCAACCCCTTTGCCCATCAGACTTCCTACTTTGACCAAGAGCAGAGATGAGACTCTTCTGTTCCTCCATATGAAGTTGGAATAGAATAGAATAGAATAGAATAGAATAGAATAGAATAGAATAGAATAGAATAGAATAGAATAGAATAGAATAGAATAGCAGAGGTGGAAGGGACCTTGGAGGTTTTCTAGTCCAACCCTCTGCTCAGGCAGGAAACCCTATACCAGTGATGGCAAACCTTTTAGAGACTGAGTGCCCAAACTGCAACCCAAAACCCACTTATGCATCGTCGAGTGCCGGGTGGATATGGCCCATTGGGTGGGCGTGGCCCATTGGGTGGGCGTGGCTGCGGTGGTAACGGCAGACTGGGTGGGACTAAAAAGTTCAATCAATCAATTCCAACTTTGCAAGATCTTTTTTTTTCCTGTGAGAAGTTGAAATTGACTGATTGAATCTTTTTTTTTTTCTTTGCACATGATGGCGGAGGCCTAAAGCGAAAAGGTTTTATAAAACCCAACTGAAGGCCTAGGACTGGGGCGACGGCGCGCATGCCCACAGAGAGGGCTCTGAGTGCTGCCTCTGGCACCCGTGCCATAGGTTCGCCATCACTACCCTATACCATTTCAGACAAATGGTTGTCCAATCTCTTCTTAAAAACCACCAGTGTTGGAGCACCCACAACTTCTGGAGGCAGGTTGTTCCACTGATTAATTGTTCTCACTGTCAGGAAATTTCTTCTTAGTTCTAGGTCAGTGATGGCGAACCTTTTAGAGACCGAGTGCCCAAAATCGGCCCCGCCCACTCTCTGCCCGCCCGGCCCCGCCCTGCTCCGCCCTCACTCCGCCTGCCCTCAGGGCCATCTGCTGCCCACCGCCGAGTGCCACCTCTGGCACTCATGCCATAGGTTCGCCACTACTGTTCTAGGTTGCTTCTCTCCTTGATCAGTTTCCATCCGTTGCTTCTTGTCCTGCCTTCAGGTGCTTTGGAGAATAGCTTGACTCCCTCTTCTTTGTGGCAGCCCCTGAGATATTGGAAGACTGCTATCATGTCCCCCCTCGTCCTTCTCTTCATTAAACTAGACATACCCAATTCCAGCAACTGTTCCTTATATGTTTTAGCCTCCAGATGATGATGGGACTTCTAAGAAGTCATCTTAGGGTCTGTTTCCTGGCTCTTGTCATCCCTCACCCGGTGCCAATAGAAAAAGGACACAATCAATGACAAAACCAACCCTCAACTAAGTCTGGGGACCCTTCAGATCTGGTATGGTCCTACTATAAGTCTCAGTGCACGATCCTCAGCATAGTATCAATTGTTTCTCCTGGAGAATATCCCATCTAGTCTAATGCTGGGCTGGCTCTGTTTCCTGCATATGGGAGGATTTTGACTCCCTGTGAACAAAGTAGGACATCTCTCAATTTTTTAGCTTGTTTGGAAAAAAAAGAGCACCTCATTGTGAAATTCAACACAACCACCTGAGCTTTGCAAGGTCAGCTGACTAGCACCCATGTTGGAATAATTAGAATTAGAATTAGGGCTGGCTGAGGAATTCTGGGAGTTGAAGTCCACAAGTCTTAAAGTTGCCAAGTTTGAAGACCCCTGCTATACGTTTTGGATGCAAACACTCCCCTTTAGACAGCAGGGTAAAAGTTGTGGCTGATAGGGATTGTAGTTCAGCCCATTGGGGAGAAAGAGGCTGATGATTCCTTTCACTTTTCTGGATGTAGCTCCATTTCCCTATCTTTAATCTACCAAGATTGAGGCTTGTGGAATTATTCCTAAAAGAAGCAGCCAAAGATTAGGGTCTCCGCTCATAATTTAATGAATCTGTGCTCAGGTTTCTCCATCGTTTTAGCCTTGATAGGTAGAGCTATTTGATGAACAAGGAAAAGCAGTCTAGAACATGGACTCTGCTATTCTATTCTATTCTATTCTATTCTATTCTATTCTATTCTATTCTATTCTATTCTATTCTATTCTATTCTATTCTATATTCTGTATTCTGTATTCTGTATTCTGTATTCTGTATTCTGTATTCTGTATTCTATATTCTATTCTATTCTATTTTGTATTCTAGTCTATTCTATATTGTATATTGTATATTCTATTCTATTCTATTTTGTATTCTATAATATTCTATTCTATATTCTATATTCTATTCTATTCTATTTTCTATTCTATTCTATTCTATTCTATTCTATTCTATTCTATTCTATTCTATTCTATTCTATTCTATTCTATTCTATTCTATTCTGTTCTTTCATTCCAATTTCTTTTCTGTTCTATTCTAGTCTATATTCTATTCTATTCTATTCTATTCTATTCTATTCTATTCTATTCTATTCTATTCTATTCTATTCTATTCTATATTCTATTCTATTCTATTCTCTATTCTCTATTCTATTCTATTCTATTCTATATTCTATTCTATTCTATTCTATTCTTCTATATTTTATTCTATTCTATTCTATTCTATTCTATTCTATTCTATTCTATTCTATTCTACTCTACTCTATTCTATTCTATTCTATTCTATTCTTCTATATTCTATTCTATTCTATTCTATTCTATTCTATATTCTATTCTATTCTATTCTATTCTATTCTATTCTATTCTATTCTATTCTATTCTATTCTATTCTATATTCTATTCTATTCTATTCTATTCTTCTATATTCTATTCTATTCTATTCTATATTCTATTCTATTCTATTCTCTATTCTCTATTCTCTATTCTATTCTTTTCTATTCTATTCTATTCTATTCTATTCTATTCTATTCTATTCTATTCTATATTCTATTCTATTCTATTCTATTCTATTGTATTCTATTGTATTCTATTCTATTCTGTTCTTTCATTCCAATTTCTTTTCTGTTCTATTCTATTCTAGTCTATATTCTATTCTATTGTATTCTATTGTATTCTATTCTATTCTATTCTATTCTATTCTATTCTATTCTATTCTATTCTATTCTATTCTATATTCTATATTCTATTCTATTCTATTCTCTATTCTCTATTCTCTATTCTATTCTATTCTATTCTATATTCTATTCTATTCTATTCTATTCTTCTATATTCTATTCTATTCTATTCTATTCTATTCTACTCTACTCTATTCTATTCTATTCTTCTATATTCTATTCTATTCTATTCTATTCTATATTCTATTCTATTCTATTCTATTCTATTCTATTCTATTCTATTCTATATTCTATTCTATTCTATTCTATTCTATTCTATTCTATTCTATTCTATTCTATTCTATTCTTCTATATTCTATTCTATTCTATTCTATTCTATATTCTATTCTATTCTATTCTATTCTCTATTCTCTATTCTCTATTCTCTATTCTCTATTCTATTCTATTCTATTCTATTCTATTCTATTCTATTCTATTCTATTCTATTCTATTCTACTCTACTCTACTCTACTCTATTCTATTCTATTCTATTCTATTCTATTCTATTCTATATTCTATTCTATTCTGTTCTGTTCTATTCTATTCTATTCTATTCTATTCTATTCTATTCTATTCTATTCTATTCTATTCTATTCTATTCTATTCTATTCTATTCTATTCTATTCTATTCTATTCCTATTTCTATTCCTATTCCTATTCCTATTCCTATTCCTATTCCTATTCCATTCTATTCTATTCTATAAATTGTATTCCTTTTACTTCGCATTACGGAACCTCACAGTAGTATAAGAGCTTTTAATATTCTCAGGATTCCATTTTATCTGTTAACCAGATCCTTCCTCAGAGACTTCAACATTTGAACCGTAACAGGGACAAATATATCAGAGGCCTGTGTTAAGCTGTCATTAAACTACCTTCCCGCAGCCGAATCAGAGGGCCACGAGTTGGGGCTGAGCTGCCTTCTTTCCCTACAGCTGTGGCTGCAGCACAGCAAAGGGCTGCCTCCCCTTTGCAAAACAGCTCGAACGACTTTTGTCTGCGGCAGCATCCAAATGAAGCACTTCGCATCCCGGATACCCCGTAAGCTTCTCAACTCCCTGGGCCCCGTAGCCTCTTCTGAATTGGAAGCAGGTTGGCTGAAAAAGCTCAGCCCTTTCAGCTGAAGTGACGGCCACACAAAACGGGCAGCGGAAAAAGGAAAAGGAGCGAGAGATGAGCAGTGGCGGGTTAGAAAGAGCAACGGTGGCAGCACTTAGCCAAGCTGCGAGAAAAGACGCCTTTGTCGGCGTCGCGATCTATTTTAAGACACGGAGCCATGTCGTGTGGCCCGGGGGAACCCAGAGCGGCTGAGGAGCGCAGGGACCAGGGGTCGGCTCAGGGAACCGCCTGAAAATTAAAAAGGGCCCCTGGTGCAATTCTGGGATTGGCTCGGAGTTTGTCCCCCAGTGGCCAAGGATCAGGAGTTGATCTGCAGTCACGAACAGTGGGGAGGTGGGAAGGCTCAGAGTCAAAAGGCAGGAGAACGAGTCGTAGTAGAAATCGGGGAGATGTTCAGGAGAGACCTCAAAGGTGCTTTTTTCAAAAGGCAACTGGACTTGGTTTGTTTCTTTTTTTTCCTTGAAGGCATTTCGCTTCTCATCCAAGAAGCTTCATCAGAGGTGACTGGAGGGTAGGGAGATATTATAACCCAGGTAAGTCAAGGCAAGACAGGCCTCTAAAGCAGAGGTCTCCAACCTGTGGGCCGGTACCAGGCTGCGGCCTGTTGGCCAGCAGGCTGCGGGAATGGCTATGCGTGTACCCCCCACTCACACTAGCAGCCCTGTTTGGCATGCGTGGGAGTGCTAGCACCGCCACCAGCATCACGCAGTCGCTAGTGGCCCGTTTGCGCATGTGCACGGTTGCTAGTGACCCACTTGTGGGTGCTAGCGGCTCACTTGTGCGGGCGCATAGGCACCAGTGCTGCCGTGCGTGTGGTACGCTTGCATATGCGCGCGGATGCTGCCATGTGCATGCCTGTTTGCGAGTGCACACGCACACACACATTTCTCTGCTCCTCCCTCTGGGCCGCCAACCCGGTTGGGGACCCCTGCGTTGAAGAGTTCTTTATTTCTCTTCAACAGAGTTCCAGCCAACGGCCCTCCAACTACCGGTAAGGCTCCACCCTCACGCTACCCTGAAGGCAGCCACCCTCAGACTCCCAAACGCAGCCCTGGCAGTACAAAGGAAGCCCATTGAGTAGGAACACGCTTACAGGGCAAAGTCCAGGGTTCCAAGTCCCATCCACCAGGGAGGGTCCAGGCACAAGACAAGGCCAGTCCTCAGGACAAGGAACAGGTCCCAGAAAAGAAGCCGTTCCAAAGCCCCAGTGAAGCCAAGGCCAAGCATAGGCCACGAGGGAAAGGCGAGATCCAAAACAAAATGTGAAGAGCCATCTTCCAAGTGAGGCAAGGCAAACAGCAACAGGCACCAGTGAAAGTCAGGGGAGTGTAAGTGAAGGCAAACAATTGCTCCTACTGGCAAAGGATAACTTCCCAGGGCTTCTCCTTGAGTTACTCCCCTCCAGGTGTTCCTTGTGAGGAGGGGTGGGGCGACCTCCTCCCGAGCAGCCTTGCAGCCCTTCTCTGAGCTTGCCTAAGCTCCGCTCTCCATGCCCTTGGATCGAGTGGGGGAGGCAGCTGTTCCTCATCAGAGGGGATCAGCTACCTATCAGCACTGCTACCTGTCAGCAGCCGATCCTCCCCATGTCTGTGCAGGCAGGCAGCTCTCTGTCTGGCTGACCACCTCCGCCAATGCCTGAGGGGCCCGGGACGGCATCATCCCCAGCCCCTGGCATGCCTTCCCTGTCGGACAGTACCAGCTCCAACTCTTCCTCCTCTTCCTCCTCTGAACCGGCCTCTGAGGGGGCCATGACAGGAGGATGGAAGGACTGTATTTCTTTGCAGTTATAATGAAGCTTCTTGGATGGGAAGCGAAATATCTTCTTTCTCAAGGGAAAAAACGGTACAGTTGCTTTTTGAAAAAGCACCTTTGAGACAAGTATGACCTGGATGACTGAGAATCTCCATAGACCAAGGGTAGGCAACCTTGGCTCTTTTATGACTCGTGGACTTCAACTCCCAGAATTCCCGAGCCAGCCATGCTGAGGGGAAAGGGAGAGTTTCCAAGCTGAGCCATGCTGGCTCAGGAATTCTGGGAGTTGAAGTCCACGAGTCATAAAAGAGCCAAGGTTGCCTACCCCTGCCATAGACGTTCAGGAGAGATGTTGCACCAACCATGATTGTAGGCATCAGGAGTATCCCTTCTGCCTTGTAGTTTTCCTCCTCTGGAGGCTTGGCGGCTCTGGATTTCTCCTCATTGAGTTTCATGCCACTAGATCTCATTTTGCATCCTCAGGGGATTGTACCAATGTGGAGAATGGGATGATTCAGCAAGATATGTAGATATATTTGGTGAACATGCAATCAAGTAGGTGCCTTTAAGAGGTGCTCCAAACCAGGGGTCCCCAAGCCCCGGTCCGTGGACCAGTACCGGGCCGCGGCATGTCAGCAACTGGTCTGCACAAACAAGCAAAGCCCCATCCGTGGGATGCAGGCAGCACCTAAAAGCACGCACTCTCCGGTCTGTTGAAAAACCTCTCTCCACGGAACCGGTCCCTGGTGCCCAAAAGGTTGGGGACCTCTGCTCCTAACCAATCTTGGTATCCTAAAGATGCCTCTTCTGAGCTGAACTCATGGTCCTCCATGGGGTTTTGTTGGCAGCAATACAGACTAGAGATGGTCTTGCTCTTTTTCTGGGATATTTCATAGTGGCCTCCTATCCAACTAGACTACTACTACTACTACTACTACTACTACTACTACTACTTCTTCTTCTTCTTCTTCTTCTTCTTCTTCTTCTTCTTCTTCTTCTTCTTCTTCTTCTTCTTCTTCTTCTTCTTCTTCTTCTTCTTCTTCTTCTTCTTCTCCTTTCTTCTCCTCCTCCTCCCCCCCTCCTCCTCCTTCTCATCTTTCTCCTTCTCCTCTTCCTCCTCCTTCTCTTCTCAATAGTTATCTTGATCAGCCTGGATTGGGAAAAAATATCTCTTCTTCTTCTTCTTCTTCTTCTTCTTCTTCTTCTTCTTCTTCTTCTTCTTCTTCTTCTTCTTCTTCTTCTTCTTCTTCTTCTTCTTCTTCTTCTTCTTCTTCTTCTTCTTCTTCTTCTTTTTTTCCTTCTCCTTCTCCTTCTCCTTCTCCTTCTCCTTCTCCTTCTCCTCCTCCTCCTCCTCCTCCTCCTCCTCCTCCGACATAAGGTTATTCCCTGGACTATAAAACTAAACACTAAAATGCCCATCAATAGAGGCCTCCACGAGGGCCAACCAGGGTAGATGGGGCACAATCCGAGGGTGTTTGGCCTGCTGCAAGGGCCCTCAGTGGGTTCAATTCATTCGGAATCCTGGAGCTGAGGTTCAACCACATCTGGCAGGCATCCAATTGGGGAAAGAAAAAACCCTCTCCATTTTGTTCCTGTTCTTTTCTTTCTCTCTCTCCCCCCCCCCCCAGGTCCTTTTCTCTGTGCAAAAGAGGGCAAAGCATTCAGCTGGGGGGGGGGAGCCACCTTGCTCTTGGGTGAAGGAAGATTGCCACATCTTCAAGAACAAACCCAGAGATGCATGTCAAAGAGCCCCCGGCTGGGAGAGAGAAAGCTGCCTGCAGCTGGTTCCTCCAGGGAAGCCCGTCTTCACAATCATGTCAGGAGGCAGAGAGAGAGAGATAAAAGACATGTTTCTCACTAGTTGCGCTAAAAGAAGGCTCCTGGGGCGTGGGTCCCCGTGCGTGTAAGCGATGTGCAGGGAGACAGGCAGTTATCACCTGCTTGCTAAAAGCTGCGACCGAGGTGGTTGCTTTGTTGTTGTTTGTCGTTTTTGTTGTCGAGGTTGTTTTGCTTTGAACGTAAGTGCCTTTTAGCCACTGTGTGTCTGCTTTTTTCATGGAGGACCAGCCAAACAGGGTGCGAAAACAGCTCGGAAATGACTGAGCTTCAGTATTCATTTGATATCCTGGATTGGTTTGTTTACCCCGAAAACAAAACCCAACATTGGTTTGGACTCAAATTCTCTTATTCCTCACCAGAGTTTAGAGTTCCCTATTTTAATTTTCTTTCTTTCTTTCTTTCTTTCTTTCTTTCTTTCTTTCTTTCTTTCTTTCTTTCTTTCTTTCTTTCTTTCTTTCTTTCTTTCTTTCTTTCTTTCTTTCTTTCTTTCTTTCTTTCTTTCTTTCTTTCTTTCTTTCTTTCTTTCTTCTTTCTTTTTCTTTCTTTCTTTCTTCCTTCCTTCCTTCCTTCCTTCCTTCCTTCCTTCCTTCCTTCCTTCCTTTCTTCCTTCCTTCCTTCCTTTCTTTCTTTCTTTCTAGGCGAAATGTTAATATACTGTATATTGCTAGTCCATGTATGATATGCCATACGCTAAATAAATAAGGAGCATTTTTTTTTAACCATTTCCTTGAATTTGCAAGCCACGCTGCTGGGCTAAAAAAAAATAAAAATGCTTGTATTTGATAAGGTTGATGATACAGAAGGAAATATTATTATGGTTAATTATTCGACTGATTAATTTAAATGGTCTCCAGTGGACTCTGGGCTACGTACAAAAGTAGAAAAAAAAAAAACATTAAAAGCTGCAACATTAAATTATTTCATTTAAATGGACCCCAGTGAAAGTCATACAAACCTGGAAAAAAGCATAAAAAGAGCTAAAAACATTAAATCAGACAGGCAACCCAGGCTAAAATGATTTAATAAGCCACGAAGTAAGTTAGTAAGGCACTTGGATAAGACCGGAGACTAAAATGTGTTTGGAAAAGTTACAGGTTATTCGTAGAGGCCAATCAATGTTTGTTCTTGCAGTTACCAGGATTCAGACCTTTTTTTTTTTTTTTTACAATATTTTATTAAATTTTATAAAGGGGAAACAAGGGTCGAGATAAGTAATGAGGTTAAGGGTAGGATTCCGGGATGGGATTGGTGTGGGAATAGGTACAAAAAAGGGATCAATAAAGGTAATAAGGGATTCAGGATGGGGTTCAAGGATAGGGTTAAAGACAGGGGTGGGTACAACAGGGGGATTACCCCCAATAACAATCCAAGCTTTAGCAAACAAACTATCGTCTGGGTACAAATATTCAGTGGGATTAGTTAGTCTATAAAGATAGCAAAAATCAACAGAGATAACTATAATTATAAAACACATCGATTAAAATAAACATCAATCATCTTAATAACTTTCACGATCATTTCTCGCTATCGTTTTTCTAACCATTGATAAAAGTTTTCCCATGTTTTAAAATATGTTGAATCTTCTTCCTCTTTAATCTCTAAAGTTAATCTATCCATTTCTGCACATTCTAAAAAATTTTTTTTTTCCTAACTTTGTGGGCGAAGCTCAATCTTGCCCCCATTCCATATTTCTGCCAAATCACATTTTTTTAAGCCCCGAGACTGCCATTGTAACTCCTGCTGGCGTTCCCGCTAGGTCACAGTGGTGGCGAACCTAGGGCACGGGTGCCAGAGGCGGCACTCAGAGCCCTCTCTGTGGGCACGCGTGCCGTCGCCCCAGTCCTAGGCCTTCAGCTGGGTTTTATAAAACCTTTTCGCTTTAGGCCTCCGCTGCTGTGTGCAAAAAAAAAAAAAACAAGGTTCAATCAGTCAATTTCAACTTCTCGCGGAAAAAAAAAAGATCTTGCAAAGTTGGAATTGATTGATTGAACTTTTTAGTCCCACCCTGTCTGCCGTTACCACCGCAGCCACGCCCACCCAATTGGCCACACCCAGCCAATGGGCCACACCCACCTGGCACTCGACGATGCATAAGTGGGTTTTGGGTTGCAGTTTGGGCACTCGGTCTCTAAAAGGTTCGCCATCACTGCGCTAGGAGATTAGTTTGCAGTATAAGTGTCATGGTTCCGACAGATGAAACTCTTCAAAGAACTTCGAGGCATTGTTTACCTTAAAGAATCTTTATTCGAGAAACATAACATCGGCACTAACATAATCAAAGCCAAAAACTGAATCCCCCCCCCTTGGGCACATAGTATCAAAGCACAATTCCCTCCTCCAATTAACAGTCATAAATCACATTCTCCAATTAGTTTGAAACGCAGGCTTCCCCTCCAGTTCTCCAGCCCGCCAATTCTTATCATCTCTTATTTCAACAACCTTGATTCTCACGCTAGGTTCAGTATTATTATGTCTAGCTGAACTCTCATGCACCCCCCCCCTCCCCAGCATCATCTAACTCTAAAAGCGAAAAGAAGAAAATGGCTACATCTCCATCTGTTGTCAAAGCAAAAACATCCAATGTTAGCAGCGTTGACAATAAGTTCTTGTGGATCAAACTTGCTGCATTTTCTGCAGAATCCTGCATCAGGATCAAGGTGTACCACCTATTTAATGCCGTGTTTCTCTACTGTGGCAGCCTGAAGATGGGTGGACTTCAGCTCCCAGAATACCCTAGCCACCTGTGCTGGCTGGGGAATTCTGGGAGTTGAAGTCCACCCATCTTCCAGCTGCCAAGGTTGAGAAACACCGATTGAATGAAATGAAAGAAAGGAGTTGAAAGACCAAATGAGTCAGGGAAAACTTTAATGGATCGAGCGAGGCAGCCTCCGCAAGGAAGATTTATTTTTAAATCCCCACAATGTAAATTCCAGATTTCCATGACGCCCGTTCTTGACTTTGATTTGGCAATAGGGCAGTCCCTAGGCTGATAGGCACGTATTTTTTCCCCCTACGCAGGAAAAACACACACACAAACACACATACCCGCTTGCCTCACTTTCAAAATATGCAAAGTTGTTTTGCACTGGGCTTGCACACTTTGGTGGTTGTGGGAGGCACTGTGAATGAAATTGTCACATTCCTAAATGCTTCAAGTGATGGATTTACAGTTACACCGAAAGAGTTAAGGGACAAAATTGCATGAATGCTGTATCAAATCCCGAGAAATGGAGCATTCTAGGCAAAAGGTGACTGTTCTTCTTGATCAAAACAGCCACACAGTTGTCATTTAACAGAATAATAGAGCTGGAAGGGACCTTGGAAGTCTTCTAGTCCAACCCTCAAACAGGAGACCCTATACCATTTCAGACAAATGGCTGTCCAGGCTCTTCTTAAAAACTTCCAGTGTTGGAGCATTCACCGCTTCTGGAGGCAGGTTGTTCCACTGGTTAATTGTTCTCAGTGTCAGGAAGTTTCTCCTTAGTTCCAGGTTGCTTCTCTCCTTGATTAGTTTCCCTCCGTGGCTTCTTCTCCTGCCTTCAGGCGCTTTGGAGAATAGGTTGACCTCATCTTCTTTGTGGTAGCCCAGGGAAGATGCCACCACAGTAAAGTGGCTAATTTCTTGGAAGGAACTTGTCCAAGAAAACAAGTATAGAACATAGAATCATACGGTTGGAAGGGACCTTGGAAGACTTTTAGCTCAACCCCCTGATCAAGCAGGAGACCCTATCCCATTTCAGACAATTTGTTCTCCATCTCTTAAAAACTTCCAGTGTTGGAGCACCCACAACTTCTGGAGGCAAGACTTGTTCCACTAGATCAGGGGTAGCTGGATTTGCTTAAGGACCGTTGCAAAAAAAGATTGTAAAATCAGGTGCAACTCACTGCACTGCTTAGAGATCAAACCTCTGCTCCCCATTGTGGTCATAAGTTGAGGACTACCTGTATAGGTTGAATTAGGAATAAAAAGCATGAATTGATGTGATCTAGATGGTTATGGGTGAGTATCGATGTTAGAATCCATAAATAATAATAATAATAATAATAATAATAATAATAATAATAATAATAATAATAATAATAATAATAATAATAATAATAATAATAATAATAATAATAATAATAAAAGAGTTGGAAGGTACCTTGGAGGTCATCTAGTCCAACCCTATAGTATACCATTTCAGACAACACTTCCAGTGTTGGAGCATTGCTGAGAGTTTCATGATACATTCCAAGGATTAGTGACAAATACAGGTAGTCCTCGACTTACGACCATAATTGAGCCCCAAATTTCTGTTGCTAAGTGAGACATTTGTTAAGTGAGTTTTGCCTCATGTTACGACCTGTCTTGCCACAGCTGTTAAGTGAATCACTGCAGTTGTTAAGTTAGTAACATAATTTGGCTTCCCCCATTGACTTTGCTTATCAGAAGGTCACAAAAGGGGGATCACATGACACACACACACCCTGGGACACTGCAACCGTCATAAATATGAGTCAGTTGCCAAGCATCTGAATTTTGACCACGTGACTGTGGGGGATGCTGCAACGGTCGTAAGTGTGAAAAATGGTCATAAGTCACTTTTTTTAGTGCTGTTGTAACTTTGAACGGTCACTAAGTGAACTGCTGTATGTCGAGGATTACCTGCAGAAGAAGCAGGGATGCGTTTGGGAAAAATTGGGCAACGTGCTTCCTGAATGTCATCCAGAATAAAAAGTATTAGGTTAGAATTCAGGGGTAGGCCACGTTGGCTCTTTTATGACTCGTGGACTTCAACTCCCAGAATTCCTGAGCCAGCCATGCTGAGGGGAAAGGGAGAGGTTTCCAAGCTGAGCCATGCTGGCTCAGGAATTCTGGGAGTTGAAGTCCACGAGTCATAAAAGAGCCAAGGTTGCCTACCCCTGCACTAGATTATTGTTCTAACTGTCAGGAAATTAGTTCCAGGTTGCTTCTCTCCTTGATTAGTTTCCACCCTTTGCTTCTTCTCCTGCCTTCAGGTGGCTCAGCCACATGTCACACACTGATATTTATCTCCTTCACATTTTATTTATTTACTTTCCAATATTGACGACTGTGGCTCATCAAGTCAGTTATGGCTCTTAGAAGACCACCAAGGTCAGAGCTCTTCAAACTTGGTCCTTTTACGACTTGTGGACTTCAACTCCCAGAATTCCTCAGCCAGTCATGCGTGCCTGGCTGAGGAATTCTGGGAGTTGAAGTCCACAAGTCATAAAAGGGCCAAGTTTGAAGACCCCTGACCTAGATAGACCTTCTCCAACCTGGTCCTTCTGGTTTTCCTTTGGTGCACACAAGTAATTGTTAAATGAGTCGCATCCAATGTTATGGCCTTTTTTTGTCATGGTTGTTAAGTGAATCACTGCTACTGTTTAATACAGACAGTCCTCGACTTATAACAGTTCATTTAGTGACTGTTCAAAGTTACAAGGGCACTGAAAATAGTTAACTTATGGCTGTTTTTCACACTTATGACCGTATCCCTGTCATCACCTGATCAAAATTCAGACGCTTAGCACCTGACTCATATTTAATGACGGTTGCAGTGTCCCGGGATCATGTGATCACCTTTTGCAACCTTTTAACAAGCAAGGTCAATGGGGGAAGCCAGATTCACTTAACAACTGTGTCAAGAAATTCACTTAAGCAATGTTTTGGGCTCAGTTGTGGTCGTAAAACGAGGACTACCTATACATCAGGCAGATGTTAAGTGAATTTGCCTTCTCCCATTGACTTTGCTGGCTGGAAGCTGGCTGGGAAAGTTACCAATGGTGATCACATGACCCCGGGACAGTGCAAGCATTGGAAATACACGCCAGTTGCCAAGTGCCCAAAATTTGATCACATGAATGTGGGGATGTGGCTATGGTTGTAAATGCAAGGATTGGTCATAAGACATTTTTTCAGTGATGTTGTAACTTTGAGCAGCCGCTAAAGAAATGGTTACAAATCGAGGACTGCCTGCATTACGAACACCTAAGAGCTAAAAGGACATGATAGTTTTAAAACAAGCAAGGTTGGGTCTATGATTTTGCAAAAAGTGAATATTGGTGTAAGGGTTAAAGGCGCCCAGCCAGAAACAAGAGATCCAGAGTCCTGCCTTAGGAATGTACACACATATCACTGGAGGTTTTCAAGAAGAATAGCCAACGCAGTGCTAGGCTGCATGAACAGAGGGATAGAATCAAGATCACGTGAGGTGTTAATACCACTTTACAATGCCTTGGTAAGGCCACACTTGGAATATGGCATCCAGTTTTGGTCACCATGATGTAAAAAAGATGTTGAGACTCTAGAAAAAGTACAGAGAAGAGCAACAAAGATGATCAGGGGACTGGAGGCTAAAACATATAAGGAATGGTTGCTGGAATTGGGTATGTCTAGTTTAATGAAGAGAAGGACGAGGGGGGACATGATAGCCGTGTTCCAATATTTGAGGGCAGTGGTGGGATTCTAATATGTGAACAACCGGTTCTCTGTCTGGATGCCGCTTCCGGAAGTCCATTCTGGGCCTGAGCAACAAAAAAATAGCTACCGGTTCTGCCGAAGTGGTGTGAACTGGTTGAATCCCACCACTGTTTTAGGGGCTACCACAAAGAAGAGGGGGGGGGTCAGCCTATTCGCCAAAACACCTGAAGGCAGGACAAGAAGCAACGGATGGAAACTAACCAAGGAGAGAAGCAACCTAGAACTAAGGAGAAATTTCCTGACAATTAGAACAATTAACCAGTGGAACAACCTGCCTCCAGAAGCGGTGAATGCTCCAACACTGGAGGTTTTTAAGAAGAGACTGGACAGCCATTTGTCCGAAATGGTATAGCGTTTCCTGCTTGAACAGGGGTTGGACTAGAAGAACTCCAAGGTCCCTCCCAACTCTATTATTCTGTTATTTGTCCAGAAAGATATAGGGCAGAGGTCCCCAACTCTTGCACTGTGGCCCATTACTGGGCTGTGGCCTATTCGGAATTGGGCCAAGCAAGTGGCTGGTTGGAGCGCGCATGAAGCTCAACTTGCGTGAGCGCTGGGTCCACGGGCACTCACGCGCCTGTGTTCTAGCCTGCCACTCACACAAGTCGAGCTGTGCATGCATACACTCAATGGCCTGCCGCTCACGTGGCCCAGTTCCCCTCTCCCTCCCCAGCCGGGCCACCAAGCCACAAAAGTTGGGGACCGCTGGTATAGGGTCTCCTGCTTGAGCAGGGGGTTGGACTAGAAGACCTCCAAGATCCCTTCCAACCCTGTTATTATATGTTCCCTGTTTTATAACTGTAATTAGCAATGGACTGTAACATGGAACCATGTGTGTCTGTGCGTGCGTGCATGCGTGCGTGTGTGTGTGTGTGTGTGTAGGGTCGGGGGAAGGGAAGCTTGGAAAATGAGATCAGAAATAAATGAATTGCATAAACCTTAACCATGTTGTTCTAAATTTGCCTGACCCTTGGTCCTAAAAGCACTCACTCAAATGTTAACAGCCACATATTTTTTTATCAGCCTTCATTATTGCAACCTGTAGGTCACGCTTCCCATACTGGGGCCAAGTGCTGGGGATCTTAGGTGGATGACACGGGAGCAATTGTCTTTTCATTTCTGCCCTGCCCGCCTCCTTCTCATGTTCCTTAACTTTCTTCCCCAACCCACAGTCGGATGCAGCCGAAGAGCTGGCAGTTCTCTCGTGTTCAGTTGTGACTGCTCACAATCTCGCAAAACGTCAGAGGAAGCATCAAAGCAGCTTCTCGAGTTTGGAGACCCCATCGGATTGACCAAGATGCCAGTTGCTTCATTTCCCCCTAACATTTCACGGAACTAAACATCAGGAAGTTCAGACAGAAATGAAAATAATACAGATTTTCTAGGGAGGAGTGAGTCTTCTGGCGGTTCCACAAATCCACCTTGTGCATTTATTTGTTTAATTTTTATACCCGCCCTATTTTTATACATGACTCAAAGCAGCAACGTATGTCATGCTTCTTTCTGCTCCTATTTTTCCCCACAACAACAACATTGTGAGGTGAGCTGGGCTGAGAGAGAGAGAGAGACTGGCTCAAAGCCACCCAGCTGGCTTTCATACCTAAGGCAGGACTAGAACTCACCGTCTCCTGGTGATTGGCCCAAAGTCACCCAGCTGGTTTTCATGCCTAAAGCAGGACTAGAACTCACCATCTCCTGGTGATTGGCCCAAAGTCACCCAGCTGGCTTTCATGCCTAAGGCGGGACTAGAATTCACCGTCTCCTGGTGATTGGCCCAAAGTCACCCAGCCGGCTTTCATACCTAAAGCAGGACTAGAACTCACCATCTCCTGGTGATTGGCCTAAAGTCACCCAGCTGGCTTTCATGCCTAAAGTGGGACTAGAATTCACCGTCTCCTGGTGATTGGCCCAAAGTCACCCAGACGGCTTTCATACCTAAAGCAGGACTAGAACTCACCATCTCCTGGTGATTGGCCTAAAGTCACCCAGACGGCTTTCATATTAAATGATGGTCTAGAACTCGCTGTCTCCTGATTTCTAGGCCTGCACCTTAATAAATACACCAAATTGGCTCTCAAAATCTTCTACCGGTGCACAGCCACAAGGCCTGCTCCCATCTCCACCAGCCGCTGAATTCTTCACAATGCAACACAGCCCAACGCAGTTTGACTTCAACGGTCCACTTTTGTAAGTTAGGATGTTGATGGGCATCCCTTGGTAATGCTGATCTTCAAGGGAGGATGGAGAGCAGAGTGGTAGAAGGTCTGGTCCTGGAGGACTAGAACCTTGGCAATAGTTATGGAAAAGACTCAGGGACACGCAGAGAGCGTTGGCTGTATCAGAAGGATTGCAAGAGGGAGGGAGGGAGGGAGGTTGCTGTTGTGAGGATAAAAAGAAGGATGTCCCCTCAGATACTTGAGCACTTAGAGGAAAGGCAGGATGCAAACAGTCCTCGACTTACGATCACAATTGGGACCAGAACTTCTTTTGTTAAGTGAGGCGGTATTGAGTCACGCCCAATTTTAGGACCTCTTTTATCGTGGTTGTTTAAGCAAATCACTGGAGTTATGAAATGAAGACCTCCAAGGCCCTGGACTAGAAGATCTCCACGGTCCCTTCCAGCTCTACTCTATCCTAGAATCAGGTGGTCGTTAAGTGGATCCAACTCTCCCATTGACTTGGCTTGTCGGAAGCCGGCTGGGAAGGTCGCAAATGGGGATCATGTGACCCCGGGACGCTGCAACCGTCATAAAGACATGCCGGTTGCCATGCGCCTGAATGTTGATCAGGTGACCCCGAGGATGCTGCAACGGTCCTAAGGGCAAGGGCTGGTTGCGAGTTGCTTTTTGCAGCGCTGCTGTAACTTCGAACAGTCGCTAAACGAACGATTGTATGTCAAGGGCTCTCTGTCACTAGAATAGAATAGAATAGAATAGAATAGAATAGAATAGAATAGAATAGAATAGAATAGAATAGAATAAACAAATTTGGAAGGGACCTTGGAGGTCGTCTAGTCCAACCCCCTGCCTAGGCAGGAAACGCTATACCATTTCAGACAAATGGAATAGAATAGAATAGAATAGAATAGAATAGAATAGAATAGAATAGAATAGAATAGAATAAACAAAGTTGGAAGGGACCTTGGAGGTCTTCTAGTCCAACCCCCTGCCTAGGCAGGAAATCCTACACCATTTCAGACAAATGGAATAGAACAGAACAGAACATTACAATAGAATAGAATAGAATAGAATAGAATAGAATTAGAATTAGAATTAGAATTAGAATTAGAATAGAATAGAATAGAATAGAATAGAATAGAATAGAATAGAATAGAATAGAATAGAATAGAATTACAGAATAGAGTAGAGTAGAGTAGAGTAGAGTAGAGTAGAGTAGAGTAGAGTAGAGTAGAGTAGAGTAGAGTAGAGTAGAGTAGAGTAGAGTAGAGTAAACAAAGTTGGAAGGGACCTTGGAGGTCTTCTAGTCCAACCTCCTGCCTAGGCAGGAAACTCTATACCATTTCATACAAATGGAACAGAACAGAACAGAATAGAATAGAAGCTGGAAGGGACCTTGGAGGTCATCTAGTCCAGCCCCCTGCTCAAGCAGGAAACCCTATACCATCTCAGACAAGTGACTGTCTAGCCTAGCCTCTTCTTTAAAACCTCCAGTGGTGGAGCAACCATAATTTCTGGTGGCAAGCCGTTCCACTGGTTGATTGTCCTCAATGTTAGGAAGTTTCTCCTTAATTTCAGGTTGCTTCTCTCTTTGGTCAGTTTCCAACCATTGTTTCCTGTCTTGCCTTCAGGAGAATAACGTGACCCCCTCTTTCTTGTGGCAGCCCCTCAGATACTGGAATACTGCTATCATGTCTCCCCTATTTCTTCTTTTCTTTAGACTAGCCAAACCCAAGTCCCGCAGCCGTTCCTCGTATGTTTTAGTCTCCTGTCCCCTAATCATCTTTGTTGCTCTTCCCTGAATTTTTTTTCCAAACTCTCAACATCTTTTTTGTAGTATGGTGACCAAAATTGGTTGCGGTATTCCAGGTGTGGTCTCACTCGGGTTTTATAAAGCAGTACTAATACCTTGCGTGATCTTGATTCTATGCCTCTGTTTATACAACCCAGGATTGTATTAGCTATTTTGGCTGCTGCAGCACACGGCTAATAAAAATCAAACTTCTTGGATTAATTTTCTCCCCAGGGAAATTGGCACCTGGGGGGGTGGGAGGGCAGAATGTCGCCCTCTAGAGGCGGAGACAGGAAAGGCGCAAAGACCCCTGGAAAGCATTCTTGCTCTTTCCCCATTTTTCGTTAAGACGCATCAAATTGTTTCCCAAATCCCACTTTGGGAGAGGGAGGGGCCTGAGGAAAGAGGGAGAGAGAGAGAGAGAGAGAGAGAGAGAGAGAGAGAGAGAGAGAGAGAGAGCGCAATCGAGGCAGCCCTGTTCCCAGTCTCTTCGGTTCCTCCTTCGACTCTGCCTTTCATTCATTTTTTTTTTTTAATCTCTCCCTCTCCCAGTGATAATTTTTGAAGCGGCTGTAATAAAATTATGATAACACCAAGCCGGCAGCTTCCCTCCTTCCCCCCCCCCCCATGCTGGAGTCATGGAAACCAGATCAAGGGGACACCTGCTCCTCATTGCAAGCCATCGCTCATTTGTTAGGTTTCCAGAGCAGCCGTAATTAAATAAACAGGCTGGGGAAGGGGTTGAATGACAGGCTGGGATGCGGGAATCTTAAAAGTAAATGTAGTCACGTCTCCCGAGTCTTTTGGGGAAGCGGAGGGTGCTCTTTTCATCTTCCTGGATAGGCAGAGGAGATGCGTGTGCACGCACGCACACACACACACACACACACACAGCCCTCTCTGGGTTCCTTGCACACCGAACAACAAAATAAGACTCACAAAAGTGCCAAAGGTGCTTTTTCAAGAGGCAACTGAACTTTCTTGGGGTTTTTTCCCCCCCTTGAAGACGTTTCGCTTCTTGTCCAAGAAGCTTCTTCAGTTCTGACTGAATGATGGGGCATGGAAGGGTCTATATTCCTTGCAGTCAGCTGGTTGTTAGCACTCTTTCCGAGGGTCGTTGAGGCCACTTGGAGGTTTGTTCTACTCAGGCGACCCTCTGGGAAGATGGAAACTGGTAGATCGTGAGTTCTAATCCCAGCTTAGTTATAAGAGCCAGCTGGGCCAATCACCAGGAGACGACGAGTTCTAGTCCTGCCTTAGGCCTGAAAGCTGGCTGGGTGACTTTGGGCCAATCACCAGGAGACGGTGAGTTCTAGTCCTGCCTTAGGCATGGAAACTGGCTAGGTGACTTTGGGCCAGTCCCTTTCTCTCAGCCCAACCCACCTCACAGGGTTGTTGTTTGTCAAGGTAATGATTTAACAGCTAAACAGCTTATGTAATGATATAAGAAGATGTAATGATATAATGTAATATAAGGTGGATGATGCAATGATAGGAATGACTCAGCAGGGTCTGTATCCCTTTAAGAGCCTGAGTATAAAAGGGAAGGCTTTGCTGGAGTCTCTCTCTCTCTCTCTCTCTCTCTCTCTCTCTCTCTCTCTCTCTCTCTCTCTCTCTCTCTCTCATCTGCTTTATGACAAGTCAAGCGGAGACGTTCCAACTGTCTCAAATGCAGGTGGCTTGCTTTGATAAGACCCCTTATGTCACTCTACGGGTAGTTCTCGACTTAGAAGCATTGATTTAGTAACTATTCAAAGTCACCTCTCGGCAAGATGAACAGCATAACAAGTCAAAGGAAGGAAGGAAGGAAGGAAGGAAGGAAGGAAGGAAAGAAAGAAAGAAAGAAAGAAAGAAAGAAAGAAAGAA
>JALGBA010001951.1:145000-295000 GCA_023970755.1 Azemiops feae
ACCCAAAGCACCTGAAAAAGATAAGGGACCCTTTGGTCCAGCAGCTCAGCTCACCTGACATTGCAAGATAAGAAAAGAAAGCAGGACCAAGAGGTAAGCTAGTTCCCTTCCAGCAGAAGTCCCGCGATCGTTATTTTGCTCCTTCGCGAGCCCCATCTTGTGCCTGCCCTCTGCAAAACACGAGGAAGCGTGAAAAGAACCTGAAAAAGCACAACGCCAAAGCAAGGTTGTGTGGGAAGAAGATAAGATAACCTTTATTGTCGTTTTTATATTGTGGGCACAACGGCACACATCAAAAATGAAATTTAGTTGCCCGCTCTCAAAGTGAAACACATACATGACACACACCTAAACATGCTACGTACAACATATGTATAGACCCACACCCCTACATATACGTAGCAAATAAATATTAAATACTGTCCATCATGAATACATAACGGAAGGAGGAAGCTTGAGAGTTCGCAAGGTTAATGCTGCATGGAATGAAACTATGGCTGAATCTGGATGTTCTGCTACGGATACCACGAAGCCCCCCCCCTCCCAGAAGGTAACAAGGAAAACAGGTCGTGAAGAGGATGTGTAGTGTCCCAGATAATCTTACGGACCCTGCTCAAGCATCACTGTGCCATGTACTGGATGGGAGGGAGGGAACTGCCAATGATCTTTTCTGCTGTCCTCACCACTCTCTGCACCGCCTTCCTATCTGAAGCAGTGATGCTTCCAAACCAGACTGTGATGCTGTATGACAGGATGCTCTCGATCGTCCCCCTGTAGAAAGTGGTCAGGACAGGGGAAGGAAGGTGTGCCTTTCTCATGCGACGGAGAAAATGCAGGCGCTGCTGTGCCCGCTTTACCAGTTTCTCACTGTTGAGCGACCAAGTCAGCCTACTCGTTAGCTGCACACCCAGGAATTTGATGCTGGTAACCATCTCCACAGGGGAATCATTAATGCACAGAGAAGTGTGGCTGTGCCTGCCTTTTCTGAAATCAACAGTGATCTCTTTGGTTTTTCCTGTATTTAAAACTAGGCTCTTTTCCTTACACCAGAATCCAGAGAAAGAAATATTTTGGGAAATATTAAAAAAGGCAGAATATATTTCCCCAAAGGATCTTAAAGGCAGAAACCAGCCTCCCCCCCCCCCTACAAGTCTCTCTACCCCAAACAGAAACCAGGTCTGCAGAAATGCAGATGTGATGATCTTGTCAGAAAGATTGGAGCCAGGAAGCTGGGATTAGAAAGATAAAGATCTCTAGAATCAACAATCCCTCACACCAAAAAAATCCAACACTCATCAGTTCTCAGCCTCAAGGAAGCAGGATATGACCTTTGGGACATAATAGAATTAACCCACCACCATCAGAATACCGGAAAGGCACACTGAGACACAGGTCAAAGTTCATGCCACAGGAACAACTCCAAATAAAAGCCCAAGAAGGTATAAAAACCCACCACTCCCTGCTACATGTTTTTTCCCAGAGCCATCTTTCTGACTGGCTCTCCTCTTCAACAAACTACAACCTTCTTTCTAAAGCAGTCTCCATTTTGATTATTCCCAGCTTGGACTGGACCCTGATGAAGGTTTTTCTTTCCGCAGTTGATTTAGCACAACCATCCTCCAGGTGCAAAATACCCTCAAGTCAGCCGGCCGGTCTGCCTTGCCGGCAGCGAAAATAAAATAAATAAATAATAAAAAACAAAAAACAAATCTTTTCCGTTTCATCCAGCCATCATCGCTGCACGGTTCCCTGCTTGCAGCATGCAAATTGCTGTTTGGAGGGAAGAAATTACCTTCGGGCGAATGAAACCCTCTTGGTGCTCAGAGGTAAATTGTTTTATAAAGCCATTAACAGCTTCTCGGAGTCCAGCTGGATCCTTCGGTAGCCCAAACAGACATCCGTAAAGACTAGAAACCAGAAAAATAGAAGAAATTGCTGGCAACTTAGCACAGGATAGCTGATGGTAGACTCTGTACCGCAGAACTCGGCCAATCGCAGCTGATTTCAAGAAGATAAGTGATGCAGATGGTAGCTAGGCCTCGGGATGGGAGACCACCTAGAGATATCCAGAGTGTAGGCCAGACTGCAAAGATAAAAGAAGGTCCTGGACAAAGGTTAAGGGAAGCTGTTTTTATCATGTGGCCAGGAACATGACAGTTAGAACAATTAACCAGCGGAACAACCTGCCTCCAGAAGCGGTGAATGCTCCAACACTGGAAGTTTTTAAGAAGAGACTGGACAGCCATTTGTCCGAAATGGTGTAGGGTTTCCTGCCTGAGCAGGGGGTTGGACTAGATGACCTCCAAGGTCCCTTACAACTTCTTTTTTATTATTCTTATTCTTATTCTTATTCTTATTCTTATTCTTATTCTTATTCTTATTCTTATTCTTATTCTTATTCTTATTCTTATTCTTATTCTTATTCTTATTCTTATTCTTATTCTTATTCTTATTCTTATTCTTATTCTTATTCTTATTCTTATTCTTATTATATCTCCATGTTCAGCCAAAGCTCCTTAAAAGAGTTCCTCTGATTCGAGGCATATAAAAATTATAAAAGCAAGATTAAAAAAAAATCTAAAATAAAAAATAAATAAATATAGAGTTGACAGAACTCCTTGCACAGAAATGGCAGTGACTTAATATTTAAAAAAAAATTATCATGTTTAAGGGATGCCTTTATAATGCCGCCATGTGCATGTCGAGTTGGGAATAACTTAACTTCTATCAACGAGGTCTTTTTTTTTTAATAAAAAGACAGGTTAGAGATAATAAGCGAATGAATAAATAAAATGACTATTTCATCCATTCTGACATGTGGCTGTGTGTTCAGGAGATGATTTAATTTGAGCAACGGTTTGTTCAGTTCGGTGCTTTTATTATTTTATTTTAAAAGAAGGTTTTATAAATCATTTTCAAGGCCATTTTCTTTCTTTCTTTGTTTTTTTTACCTGAAGAAATTATTTTTAGAAATATAGTCGCCTGTTTCTTTTTTCCTCTCTCATGCACAGAAACACACTGTAGGCTAGGTTAATACGGGAGAAATAAACCTAGTTCTCAGCCAGCCCTCTTCATATATTGCCTTAAAGCAGGGCTTTTCAACCAGTGGTACCCGTACCACTTGTGGTACATTAATGAGTGGCAGGTGGTACGCAGCCCTGCCTAGCCAAGTGTAGTGGGGAAGGGAAAGAGCCAGCACAGGCAAAGACTTACAGTGAGAGTCCTCTGGAGCAGGGCTTTTCAACCTTTTCACCCATTGTACCACTTTTAGGATATGGCAACATTCGAGTACCACCAGTCGCCTAGCAAGGTGTCAAAAACTTGATGACCAAAAGAAAAAGGAAAAAAGTGATAAAGTACAGGTAGTCCTCGACTTACAACAGTTCGCTTAGTGACTGTTCGAAGTTACAATGGCACTGAAAAAAGTGCTCCCCCAAGCCACAGCCGAGCAAGACAGCGCCCGGCGGCGCTCTTCCTCCTGTCCAAGGTTTTCATTGTTGTGAGCATTTCTGTTGAGGATTGGGGGTGGGGTGGGGGGGTGTTTGGTTTTTATTCCCCCCGTCTGCTGGGTGATTGCAGCAGGTTTTGGTCACTTCACATGACCTTGGGACACTGTGACCGTCATAAATATGAATCAGTTGCCAAGCATCTGAATGTAAATCACAAGACCCTGGAGAAGCAACATTCCAGCTGATCGGTGCTTCTTCTGGGCTCAGCAGAAGCACTAGGATCAGCGCCAAGCTCCAGGTGGAGCCTGGCGCTGATCCTGGTGCTTCCATTGAGCCCTGACAGCCCCGAAGAAGCGCCGATCAGCTGGAAAGTGGCACTGATCCTGGTGCTTCCGCTGAGCCCTGACAGCCTTGCAGCTCCAGCCATCTCTCGCTCAGGCTTCTGCGGTGCTGCCACCGGTTCAGCTCATTCCTCTCCCCCACTACCACTTTTCTAGGATGGTCGCGTACCACCTGCCAGGTGCCAATGTACCACAGGTGGTACCCGTACCACTGGTTGAAAAGCCCTGCTCTGGAGGTTCAAGGCCCCAGGCTCACTTCTGGCTCACCCTCCCCCATGAGAAAGGAGGAGGGGGGGCGGAGACAGGAGAGGCTATAAAAGGAGGCAGTTTGGGAGGGAGAGGGAGAGAGAGAAAAAGCAGCAGCCTTGGGAGGAGGCAGGGTCAGCTCTAGCTGCACCGAAGGGAAAGAAGGAGGAGGAGGTGGGGGGAGAGGAGATCAAGCAGGCCGGCCATGAGCCAATCTACAACTGCTGTGACAGCCACCTGTGCTGGCAGCAGCAAACAGGCAAGAAATGCAGTGGGGGAGGGGTCGCCCTCCATGAGGAATGAAAAAAGGCAGCAATGGCTGGAGGTGAGGCACGGAGGAGGGAGGGAGGGAGATGGAGAGTGGAAGGATTCTTATGTGCTTTTGTGACTTTGAACTTCTGGGATTTGTGCAATGTGGGCTTTGTGTTCTTAAGGAGTGTTTGGCAATTTCTATTTGGCTGATGTCTTGTGTTAGCTTCTATTGCTCTGCTGTTGTTAGCTGTAAGTTTTGCTGCAAGGGATTTTGAAGTATTTTTCTCCTGAATGGATTTTGCCTATAGCATTCCTTTACTTATGAATGGAGCCATTTGGGGAGGCTGCCTTAGCCGGCAGCCAGTACTTACATTTTTTTTTTCTTCCTTAAGTGCCGGCTGCACTCCTTAACTTTCTTTTCTAGCTAGTAGCTAATTCTTAAAAGGGAATGTGCCTTTTTAAGCTAGTTCACTCAGCAGCTTGTCTTTTCTGTCTCTGGAGGTCTTTCGTTGTTTGATCAATATATGGAAGATGGAAAATATGGGGGGGTGGGGTTCAAATTCTTCCTTCATAAAGAGATGGGAATGAGAAAAAGGGAGGCAGGGAAGGGAGGGAGGGAAGGAAGTCCCGCCTTAGCACTTGGCCACCAGCAGCTCTGCCATTGACTTTGCTTGTCAAAAGGTTGCAGACCCTGGGACACTGACCATCATAAATATGAATCAGTTGCCAAGCATCCAAATATAAATCACATGACCCTGGGCATGCTGCAATGGTCATAAGTGTGAAAAATGGTCATAAGTCATTTCAGTGCAACTGCAACTTTGAACATGTTTTTTTTTTGGTCATCAGGTTTTTGACACCTTGCTAGGTGGTACTCGAATATTGCCATATCCTAAAAGTGGTACAATCGGTAAAAAGGTTGAAAAGCCCTGCCTTAAAGCATAGTTAGCCTAAATAGGCCTCATCGTGCTGCATTCACATGTCATGGTGTACCATAAATAGCACTTAGATTTATATACTGCTTCATTGTACTTTACAAACCTCTCTAAGTGGTTTACAGAGTCAGCTTTTTGCCCCCCCCCCAACAATCTGGGGTCCTCATTTTACCAACCTCGGAAGGATGGAAGGCTGAGTCAACCTTGAGCCGGTCAGGATTGAACTCCTGGCAGTGGGCAGAGTTAGCTTGCAATACAGCATTCTAATAGATAGATTGGAATATATTAGATAGATAGATAGATAGATAGATAGATAGATAGATAGATAGATAGATAGATAGATAGATAGATAGATAGATAGATAGATAGATAGATAGATAGATAGATAGATAGATAGATAGATAGATAGATAGATAGATAGATAGATAGCAATAGCACTGAGACTTATGTACCGCTTCACAGTGCTTTAGAGCAGGGGTTCCCTGCGGCATCCCAGCAACCGGTCCACACAAACAAGCAAAGCCCCATCCGTGGGATGCTGGCAGCACACAAAACCACACACTCTCCGGTCTGCGGAAAAACCTCTCTCCATGGAACTGGTCCCTGGTGCCCAAAAGGTTGGGACCTCTGCTTTAGAGCCCTCTCTGTGCGGTTTACAGGGTCAGCCTGTTGCCCCCAACAATCTGGGTCCTCATTTTACAGACCTCAGAAGGATGGAAGGCTGAGTCAACCTTGAGCCGGTCAGGATCGAACTCCTGGCAGTGGTAATGCAGTGGAGATGCAGACTTAGCATGCAATATTGCAGTCCAGCCACTGGGCCACCAGGGCTCATAATTTTCAAGCCACACTGGCGATGACTATGCCATTTTGTCCCTCATCCGGGTTTTGCAGGGGAAAAGAGTAGGGGCGTCCATAGGCAAGTCAAAAAGGAAAAAGATGGCGGCCGTAACTAATTGGTCACTATCCCACTTGATTTGTATGTACATCACCCAAAGGGTGGGGCTTTGTTCCCAAGCTTTTGACCGCCATTTTTTTTGTAATCTATCCTCCTGGTGAGAAGCAACCAGGGTTAGGCTAGATTGAGGATCCCGGTCAGTGATGGAATTCAAATACCTGAACAACCGGTTCTCTTATTCGATGCAGGCCTGGGCCTCTGAGGCCTAGAACGGACTTCCGGAAGTGGCATCCACGCACTTCCGTTGGGCTGTTCTAGGCTTGGGAGGCGTCCTCTAGGCTTCCAAGGCCTAAAACGGACTTCCAGAAGTGGCATCCACGCACTTCCGGCAGGCCATTCTAGGCCTGGGAGGCCTCCTCCAGGCCTCCCAGGCTTAGACTGGACTTCTGGAAGCCAACCGGTTCTCCGAATGGAGCAAAATTTAGCTTCCGGTTCTGCCGAACCAGTGCGAACCGGCGGAATCCCACCACTGATCCTGGTCTGCAGCAGGGTTTCTTGGCTTTTTCCAAAGGGAGAAAAATCTTAATAAAAAAAAAAAACCTTTGCAGATTGGGAATGCAGAGGAAACTTTATTTTTCTTGATTCGTCTGCTCACTTTCATCCCGAAAGGTCCCACCCCAACTGGGCCAAGGCTGTCATCTTGTTTTGTCTTCACATCCCTCCCCCGATGGTGCTGCCTACAGGAACAAGACCACAGTGACAGCTCTTGCCGTGTTGCGAACACGCCGGGAGCCTTGAAGGGAAGAGACAAGACAAGTCACTCAAATAACGCAATGTTCTTTTTTTTTTTGCAAATTCCCTCCGGGATCCACTTCACATCTGGCTCTGCTTCAGTGGCGTTTTTCTTCCCTTCCCACTGGGACCCTGGCAGAACCGAGGGAGCCACAAAGACAGACCGGAGTTTATTTTCCAGTTGCAGGATTTGAGAAGAAGTTACCTTGAGCTGCTTTTTCTCCTTCAATCCCTCTATCGGAGGCGCCTGGCTCATGGGTGGTGCAAAACAGAATACAGAATACCAGAGTTGGAAGGGACCTTGGAGGTCTTCTAGTCCAACCCCCTGCTCAAGCAGGAAACCTTATAGAGCTAGTTCTCGACTTACAGCAGTTCACTTAGTGACGGTTTGAAGTTAACGGCACTGAGAAAAGTGACTTATGACCATTTTTCACACTTATGGCCATTGCAGCATCCCCGTGGTCACGTGATTTACATTCGGATGCTTGACAACTGACTCACATTTATGACGGTTGCAGTGTCCTGGGGAATCACGTGATCCCCTTTTGCGGCCTTCTGACAAGCATAGTCCACGGGGAAGCCAGATTCACTTAACAACCGGGTTACTAACTGAACATCTGCAGTGATTCACTTAACAAGAAAGGTCGTAAAATGGGGCAAAACTCACTCAACCAATGTCTCATTTAAGAACATAGATTTTGGGCTCAATTGTGGTCATGAGTTGAAGCCCACCTGTACCACTTCTGACAAATGACTCTCCAATCCAATCTCTTTTTGGAAGCCTCCAGTGATGGAGCACCCAGAACTTCTGAAGGCAATCCGTTCCACTGATTGACGGTTCTCACTGTCAGGAAATTTCTCCTTAATTCTAGGTTGCTTTTCTCTTTGATTAACTTCCATCTGTTGCTTCTTGTCCTGCCTTCAGGTGCTCTGGAGACTAAATCGACTGCCCCCCCCTCCGCCCCCGTTCTCTCTGACAGCCCCTCAAATGTTGGAAGATTGCTATCGTGTCCTTGTTATCTTCTAGGAGGAGGGGGCTTCGTGGTATCCAAAGCATATATATATATATATATATATATATATATATATATATATATATATATATATATATATATATATGTACAGTACATATGTATGCATATAGTATGTGCATATGTGTGTTATGTGTGTGTATGGATAGATATATACTTTCTTTTGAGAGCAGGCAACAGAATTTCATTTTTAATGTGTGCCAGTGTGCTTACAGTAAAAAAATGACAATAAAGGTTATCTTATCTTACCATCTCATCTCATCTCACCTCACCTACCTTACCCTACCCTACCTTACCTTACCCTACCCTACCTTACCTTACCCTACCTTACCTTACCCTACTCTACCCTACCCTACCCTACCATACCCTACCATATCTTACCTTACCTTACCTTACCCTACCCTCTTACCTTACCCTACTCTACCTTACCCTACCCTACCTTACCCTACCCTACCATATCTTACCTTACCCTACCCTACCTTACCCTACCCTCTTACCTTACCCTACCCTACCATATCTTACCTTACCCTACGCTCTTACCTTACCCTACTCTACCTTACCCTACCCTACCTTACCCTACACTACCATATCTTACCTTACCCTACCCTCTTACCTTACCCTACTCTACCTTACCCTACCCTACCTTACCCTACCCTATCCTACCTCACCTCACCTCACCTCACCCTACCCTACCCTACTCTACCCTACCCTACCTTACCTTACCCTACCCTACCATATCTTACCTTACCCTACCCTCTTACCTTACCCTACTCTACCTTACCCTACCCTACCCTACCCTCTTACCTTACCCTACTCTCTTACCCTACCCTACCTACCCTCTTACCTTACCCTACTCTACCTTACCCTACCCTACCCTACCTTACCTTACCCTACCCTACCTTACCCTACCCTCTTACCTTACCCACTCTATCTTACCCTACCCTACCTTACCCTACCTACCATATCTTACCTTACCCTACCCTACCTTACCCTACCCTCTTACCTTACCCTACCTTACCCTACCTTACCTTACCCTACTCTACCTTACCTTACCCTACTCTACTTTACCCTACCCCACCTCACCCTACCCTACTCTACTCTACTCTACCCTACCCTACCCTACCCTACCCTACCCTACCCTACCCTACCTTACCCTACCTTATCTTACCTTAACTTACCCTACTCTACCTTACCCTACCCTCTTACCTTACCCTACCTTACCCTACCCTACCTTACCTTACCCTACCTTACCCTACCTTACCCTACCTTATCTTACCTTACCTTACCTTATCCTATCCATCCCATCCCATCCCATCCCATCCCATCCCATCTCATCTCATCTCATCTCATCTCATCTCATCTCATCTTATCATCTTCTAATCCAACCCCCTGCTCAGGCAGGAAACCCTATACCATTTCAGACAAGTGACTGTCTAGTCTCTTCTTAAAAACCTCCAGTGTTGGAGCATTCACCGCTTCTGGAGGCAGGTTGTTCCACTAGTTAATTGTTCTAACTGTCAGGAAGTTTCTCCTTAGTTCTAGATTGCTTCTCTCCTTGGTTAGTTTCCATCCGTTGCTTCTTGTCCTGCCTTCAGGCGCTTTGGAGAATAGCTTGACTCCCTCTTCTTTGCGGCCACCCATCAGATATTGGAAGACTGCTATCATGTCACCCCTAGTCCTTGATCACCATCCTTGGATGGGTGGGATAAAGCAGGGGTCCCCAAACCCCGGTCCATGGACCGGTATCGGGCTGCGGCATGCCAGCAACCGGTCCGCACAAACAAGCAAAGCCCCATCCGTGAGATGCAGGCAGCACACAAAACCACACACTCTCCGGTCTGTGGAAAAACCTTTCTCCATGGAACCGGTCCCTGGTGCCCAAAAGGTTGGGGACTTCTGGGATAAAGGACCTGCCACCAGACCCTGCATTATACACTAGAGCACTCACTCTAGAATGGTCCAGGCCTGTTGCTATAGCGACCAGAAGCCATGCTCGCTGGGGCTCTAGACCATCCAGGGATGCTGGTTGGCATAGTAACCGTGCTCCAGGACCAAGCTTCGACCTAGAAGTCTCATCCTGTCCTCAAGACTGGACTAAATTAAACCATCCCCTGATTTTTCTCTGTTTCCTCATCCCGGCAAGCAATGCAAACAGAATATCGAAGAACTAAGAGTAGATTAGGCAGTAAAATGTCAAGTTTTCTTTTTTCCTTTGCTAACACCTTCCGAAAAATATGTGCTTTTGAAGATATTGACAGATGATTAAAAGTCCTTTTACGGCAGAAAAGTCATCCATCTGGTATTTGAGTGAAGAGCATGGTTACAAAACCGGACACGTGAAAGGGAAGGCTGCATTAACCTCCAGGAAAACTTGCATTCCTCAATTCTACAGATTCCCCCATTCTCTTTAATACCCCTTTTTTCAGGCAAAAATGAAAAACTTGACTCAAAGAAGGGCCAGCAAGGACAACTGGGAACGTGTGAGCATGAAGGTGTATAAATTATGATTTAGGGTTTGTGATGGCTGATCCAAGAAGCTGGAGTTAAACAAAGTCTTAGCTGCCCAGAGTTCAGGCATTGCAAACATGAATTTATTTTAATTTAATTTTCACATTTAAATCCAATTAGAATTTAAATTTATTCTAGAATTTAAATTTACATTTAGTCTGTGTTCCAATTGCTAGGGAACTATGCACGCCATTGCCCCAGAGGTGTGTGTTCACGCACCCGCATTACAAATGTTTGTTTTCTTGCTTAGTCAAGATAAACCCTTAACTAAATTTAGCTGTTGCCCATCTTGTACAAGATTGAACAATCAAGAGGTTAATTTAGTAACTCGGTCCAGAATCCCAGAAGTTAAAAATTCACTTGAGGTCATCTAGTCCAACCCACTGCTTGGTGCAGGGATGCAAATTAAGGGGTTTCGGCAGACGGTTGTCGGGTCTCCGTTGGAACATCTTTCGCAAAAGAGAAGAGCAGAAGAATAACTTCTGTGGATTTAGAACAGGGATCTTCGAACTTGGCCCTTTTATGACTTGTGGACTTCAACTCCCAGAATTCCTCAGCCGCCGTGCCTGGCTGAGGAATTCTGGGAGTGGAAGTCCACAAGTCATTAAAAGGGCCAGGTTTGAAGAGCCCTGATTTAGAAGAATAGTGGGTTTCCCAATTTAGGACGTGTGGACTTCAACTCCCAGAATTCCCCAGCCTTAAAAGTGCCCAAGGTTGGGAAAACTCTGCTGCAAAGGGCTATCGCCTGTATCTGATCAGTCACCCCTCTCGTTGAGCCAAGAGCAGCTTCAATTTTTCAGCAGCACTTTGGGGAAAAAGAAAAAAAAAACTCAAAAGGGAGGAAGATGGATGTGAAGGGAATGAAATATCAAATTAAGATGAATATGCAAATATTGCTTCTGGGAGGGGAAGCAGCAGGTGGTCTGGAGGAGGAGGAGGAGGAGGAGAAACACAGAATCTGTTTGGGAGAAAAAAGACTCATGGGTGATGGATTTGATTTGAATCCCACCGTTGTTCAGCTCAAAATGGCAAATACAGCATTGTTTTTACCGATTTGTTTTCTCACACCAACAGTCCTGTGAGGTAGACTGTTTCTGACTCTACGGTAACACCCTGTTCGTGGGCTGACAAGGAAGGACTGGGGTCTCCAACACTGGCAACTTTACGACTTGTGGACTTCAACTCCCAGAATTCCTCAGCCAGCATGGGGGAACTATGGCACCTTCATGACTTGCGGACTTCAACTCCCAGAATTCCTCAGCCAGCATGGGGGAACTATGGCCCCTTCATGACTCGCGGACTTCAACTCCCAGAATTCCTCAGCCAGCATGGGGGAACTATGGCCCCTTCATGACTCGCGGACTTCAACTCCCAGAATTCCTCAGCCAGCATGGGGGAACTATGGCCCCTTCATGACTTGTGGACTTCAACTCCCAGAATTCCTCAGCCAGGCATGCCTGGCTGAGGAATTCTGGGAGTTGAAGTCCACAAGTCATAAAAGGGCCAAGTTTGAAGACCCCTGAACTAGACAGACCAAAGTGGCTCTGCTTGAAGTGAGTCCTGCACACACACAAATGTTGCGGGTGTGAAAAGAGCAAGCATGGAAGTCGTTTTGACTTAAGCCTGTGTTGAGGTGCTTAAGTGCATCCTGTCCTCAGCCAAGGTTGGAGACTCCTGATCTACAGGTAGTCCATGACTGACGAGCACCATTTGGGACCAGAATTTTTGTCGCTAAGCAAGACAACTGTTAAGTGAGTTGCATCTGATTTTATGACCATTTTTCCAATGGTTAAGCAAAAAAACGGCAGTCCTTAAGTGAACCATGCGGCTATTACACAAATCTTAAGTTCCTCATTGACTTTGCTTGTCAGAAGCCCACTGGGGAGATGGCACACGGCGATCGCGTGACCCCGGGGAGCTAAAACCGTCATAAATACACACCAGTTGCCAAGTGCCCAAGTTTTGATCATGTGACCATGGAGTTGCTGCAACGGTCGTAAGTGTGAGAAACGACCAGAAGTCACTTTTTTTCCAGTGGCGGTGTAACTTTGAAGAGTCAACTAAACAAATGGTTGCAAGTCAAAGGGTACCTGCAACACAGTGGTTGTTAAGTGAATCACTGCAGTTGTGAAGTTACTAACACGGTTGTTAAGTGAGTCTGGCTTCCCCATTGACTTTGCTGGTCAGAACGTTGCGAAAGGGGATCACGTGACCCCAGGAGACTGCAACCGTCATAAATAAGAAGCAGTTGCCAAACAGCCGAATTCTGATCACATGACCCCAGGGATGCTGCAACAGTCATAAGTGTGAAAAACGGTCATAAGTCATTTTTTCCAATGCCGTTGTAACTTTGAACGGTCACTAAATGAATTCTTCTAAGTCAAGGATTATCTGTCTGTGGCCATCCCAGATCATCCTCAGTGCTGCAAATCCAGGAAATGGGTTAATTCAGAAACTGAGTTCAATGTGTTGCATGAAAGAAAACGAGAGAGAGAGAGAGAGGGAGGAGAGAGAGAGAAAAAGAGAGAGAGACAGGCAATGAGAAAGAGAGAGAGAGAATGAGAGAGGGAAAGAGAGAGAGAATGAGAGAGGGGAAGAGAGGGAGAATGAGAGAGGGAAAGAAAGAGAGAGACAATGATACAGACAATGAAAGAGAAAGAGAGAGAGAGAATGAGAGAGGGAAAGAAAGAGGGAAATAGAGAGAGAAAATGAGAGGGAAAGAAAGAGACAATGATACAGACAATGAATGAGAAAGAGAGAGAGAGAAAGAGAGGGGAAGAGGGAGAGAATGAGAGAGGGAAAGAAAGAGAGACAATGATACAGACAATGAAAGAGAAAGAGAGAGAGAGAGAATGAGAGAGGGAAAGAAAGAGAAATAGAGAGAAAAGGAGAGAGGGAAAGAAACAAAGAGAGAATGAGAGAGGGAAAGAAAGAGACAATGATACAGACAATGAAAGAGAAAGAGAGGGTGAGAGAATGAGGGAGAGAGGGAATGAGGAGAGGGAATGAGAGAATGAGAGGGAAAGAAAAAGAGAAAATGAGAGGGAAAAAGAGAATGAGAGAGGGAAAGAAACAAAGAGAGAGAATGAGAGGGAAAGAAAGAGAGAGAGAAGGAAAGAGAGAGAAAGAAAGGGAAAGAGAGAGAGAATGAGAGGGGAGGAATGAGAGAGGGAGAGAGAAAATGAGAGGGAAAGAAAATGAGGGAAAGAAAGAGAATGAGAGGGAAAGAAACAGAGAGAGAGAATGAGAGAGGGAAAGAAAAAGAGAGAAAATGAGAGGGAAAAAGAGAAAGAGAGGGAAAGAAACAAAGAGAGAGAATGAGAGAGGGAAAGAAAGAGAAGGAAAGAGAGAGAGAAAATGAGAGAGGGAAAGAGAGAGAGAATGATACAGACAATGAATGAGAAAGAGAGAGAGAGAAAGAGAGGGGAAGAGAGGGAGAGAGAATGAGAGAGGGAAAGAAAGAGAGACAATGATACAGACAATGAAAGAGAAAGAGAGAGAGAGAGAATGAGAGAGGGAAAGAAAGAGAAATAGAGAGAGAAAAGGAGAGAGGGAAAGAAACAAAGAGAATGAGAGGGAAAGAAAGAGACAATGATACAGACAATGAAAGAGAAAGAGAGAAAGAGAGGGTGAGAGAATGAGGGAGAGAGGGAATGAGAGAGAATGAGAGGGAAAGAAAAAGAGAAAATGAGAGGGAAAAAGAGAATGAGAGAGGGAAAGAAACAGAGAGAATGAGAGAGGGAAAGAAAGAGAGAGAGAAGGAAAGAGAGAGAGAGAAAGAAAGGGAAAGAGAGAGAATGAGAGGGGAGGAATGAGAGAGGGAGAGAGAAAATGAGAGGGAAAGAAAATGAGGGAAAGAAAGAGAATGAGAGGGAAAGAAACAGAGAGAGAGAATGAGAGAGGGAAAGAAAAAGAGAGAAAATGAGAGGGAAAAAGAGAAAGAGAGGGAAAGAAACAAAGAGAGAGAATGAGAGAGGGAAAGAAAGAGAAGGAAAGAGAGAGAGAGAAAATGAGAGGGAAAGAGAGAGAGAATGAGAGGGGAGGAGAGAGGGAATGAGAGGGAGAGAGAAAATGAGAGAGGGAAAGAAAATGAGGGAAAGAAAGAGAATGAGAGGGAAAGAAACAGAGAGAGAGAATGAGAGAGGGAAAGAAACAAAGAGAGAGAGAAAGAAAGAGAGAAAATGAGAGAGGGAAAGAAAGAGAGAATGAGAGAGAGAGAGAGAGAGAGAGAATCAGAGAGGGAGAGAGAGAGAGCAGGAGGGAGGGATGGGAAGAGGAATCATTGTACAATGGGAGTCCCCCCCCCCCGCAGCGGGTGCAAGGAATCCAGCTGATGGCTCCCTTTTTATTTCCCATTGTTTTGACAGCTCAAGAGGCAAACGGCTCCTCTTAGAGGCGACACGCCAGACCCAGCCGCTCTTGGCTTGCTCTGAACACCAGACGCTGTTTTGGTTTAATCACTGTTTTTGCGGAGCGCTTTCTTTTTCTCCCGGCTGCTTAATTTGCCTTCAAGCAACATTAATATAGATAAATAATGCTGCAGTGCTAGAAACTGCGGCTTTGAAGAGACGGTTTTAGTCTGGCTCGGCTGCCACTAGCTCACTTTCTTTCTGTAATATTAGCCCCCTTGCAAAGAGTCGCCGCTTTCTTCAGCTGTAGGCCCTGGCTTGCCAATCGCTGTTCCATCGCAGCGTCCTGGGTTGGAATAACAGGTTCACAGGGCTTCCTTTGTGTGTGTGTGTGTGTGTGTGCGTGTGCCTAACCTCATTGTCTGTTTTGCAAGAGGGGAAAACTCTTCCCGCCAGGATTTGGGGTGAGTTTTACAAGAGATTTGCTGCAAGAGGAAGGCAGAGAGTAAATCTTTTCTCTCAGGATGTCGTTTGCAAGAGGTGAACTGTGTCACAGCGGTGGTGGGCAGCCTTCATGCTTAATAATGAATAAACACAATAAGAATAAATAAAAATGAGTAATTGGAGAAATGTGGAGGAGGAGGAGGAGGAGGAGGAGGAGGAGGAAAAGAAGGAGAAGAAGGATGGGAGGGACAGGAGAACGAGGAGAAGGAGAAGGATGGGAGGGGAAGGAGAAGGAGAAGGATGGGAGGGGAAGGAGAAGGAGAAGGAGAAGAAGGATGGGAGGGGAAGGAGAAGGAGGAGAAGGATGGGAGGGAAAGGAGAACAAGGAGAAGGAGAAGGATGGGAGGGAAAGGAGAAGGAGGAAAAGGAGAAGGATGGGAGGGAAAGGAGAAGGAGGAGAAGGAGAAGGATGGGAGGGAAAGGAGAAAGAGGAGAAGGAGAAGGATGGGAGGGAAAGGCCAAGGAGGAGAAGGAGAAGGATGGGAGGGAAAGGAGAACGAAGAGAAGGAGAAGGATGAGAGGAAAAGGAGAAGGATGGGAGGGAAAGGAGAACGAGGAGAAGGAGAAGGATGGGAGGGAAAGGAGAAAGAGGAGAAGGAGAAGGATGGGAGGGAAAGGAGAAGGAGGAAAAGGAGAAGGATGGGAGGGAAAGGAGAAGGAGGAGAAGGATGGGAGGGAAAGGAGAAAGAGGAGAAGGAGAAGGATGGGAGGGAAAGGCCAAGGAGGAGAAGGAGAAGGATGGGAGGGAAAGGAGAACGAAGAGAAGGAGAAGGATGAGAGGAAAAGGAGAAGGATGGGAGGGAAAGGAGGAGGAGAAGGATGGGAGGGAAAGGAGGAGAAGGAGAAGGATGGGAGGGAAAGGAGAAAGAGGAGAAGGAGAAGGATGGGAGAGAAAGGCAAGGAGAAGGAGAAGGAATGGAGGGAAAGGAGAATGAGGAGAAGGATGGGAGGGAAGGAGAAAGAGGAGAAGGATGGGAGGGGAGGAGAAAGGATGGGGGAAAAGGCCAAGGAGGAGAAGGAGTGGTGGAGAGAACGGAGAAATGAGGAGAAGGATGGAGGGAAAGCCAAGGAGGAGAAGGAGAAGGATGGGAGGGAAAGGAGAAAGAGGAGGATGGGAGAGAAAGGCCAAGGAGAAGGAGAAGGATGGGAGGGAAAGGAGAATGAGGAGAAGGATGGGAGGGAAAGGAGAAAGAGGAGAAGGATGGGAGGGGGAGGAGAAGGATGGGAGGGAAAGGTCAAGGAGGAGGAGGAGAAGGATGGGAGGGAAAGGAGAATGAGGAGAAGGAGAAGGATGGGAGGGAAAGGCCAAGGAGGAGAAGGAGAAGGATGGGAGGGAAAGGAGAATGAGGAGAAGGAGAAGGATGGGAGGGAAAGGTCAAGGAGGAGGAGGAGGAGGATGGGAGGGAAAGGAGAAGGAGAATACACACAGCAGGCCAAACATCCTTGGATTGTGTCCCATCAACACAGGCAGGCCTGGGTGCAGGACTATTACTGTGGAAGTTTTATAGTGCAGGGAGTAACCTTATCTCAAAAGAGGAAGAGGCAAGGAAGTGAAAGAGGAGAAGAGGAAGAGGAGAAGGAGAAGAAGAGGAAGAGGGGAGGAGTAGGGAAGCGCTAGAGGGGAAGAGAGGAAGAGTGTCAGTATTTTAACTTTATTTTATCCTATTCCTTAGCCGAATGTCCTTCGATATCCTTCCTTTGCTCCAACGTCAAAACTGGCCCATTTAACCATCCTTTCAAAAAAAAAAAAAAACCCTCTCAGATTCCGTTCTCTGAAAAGGAAGGTCCTGTCTGCTTCCACTGGAAAATGGGAAAGGGAAGACGCATTTTTCTCACCCAGCACGCTAACCAGTAAACTACACTGCTCTTGCCGATCTCAGTATGATCCCTATTATTGACTGATGGATGAGTGGGTGGATGCATGTAAATAAGAGGCGGGACTATGATCATGTGGTGGCAGCCCTCACCTACACTGTGTGGGAAGAAAAGTCTTCATCCTGGTTCATCCAAGCCGGGGATAAATAAAACAACATGGCGACTGCTTTGGGAAGAAGGTTACAGTTTATTGAAGAGCCAGAAAGATGGTTCTTGCAGGAAGGAGGAGAAATCAAGGAAGAAGGACTGAGCACATGTGGGGAGTAGGTTTTTATACCCTCTGAAAGCCTTTTGTTTGGAAGTTTCCTGTTCCTGTGGCATGAACTTTGAGGCTATTTCCTGTGTCACGTATTCTGACCTGAGTTTAGATGTGCCTCTCTGGTATTCTTGATGGTGATGAGTCCTATTATGTCCCATCTCAGGTGGGGTATGCAGATTTTAGGTCTTTGTCTTCTTGAGTTTCTGGCTCCAACTTTCTGATGGTTACATCTGCATTTGTATAGGGCTGGCTCCTGCTTGGGGCAGAGATTTGGGGGCAGGGTTGGCTTCTGCTTTTAAAAATCCTTTTGAGGAAATATATTTTTCTGCCCTTTTAATATTTCCTTCTGAGGGGCTGACTTCCCACAACTGTTTGGAGCCCCCTCCTTGCTGACACCCCTTCTTCGCGCAAACTTTAGGGGGAAATAGTCGATGTATCGCAAGCTCTTTTCGCTTCTCTCGTTTCTCACCAAATCAGCAGGAGCCTGGGAGCGCCTTTTACAACAAACGGATGCATCTGACGTTGAGCTGCAGCTCGTGAAAGCTTCTGCCTTTTAATTAAACTGATTGCAGACAGTCCTTAACTCACGATCACAACTGGGTCCGGTATTCGAAGTGTTAGTAGCACTTAACAATGCCTTGGTACAACCACACTTGGAATCCTGGATCCAGTTTTGGTCGCCACAATACAAACAAAGATGTCGAGACTCTGGAAAAAGTGCGGAGAAGAGCAACAAAGATGATCAGGGGACTGGAGGCTAAAACATATAAGGAACGGTTGCTGGAATTGGGTATGTCTAGTTTAATGAAGAGAAGGATGAGAGGTGACATGATAGCCATGTTCCAATATCTCAGGGGCTGCCCCAAAGAAGAGGGAGTCAAGCTATTCTCCAAAGCACCGGAAGGCAGGACAAGAAGCAAAGGATGGAAACTAACCAAGGAGAGAAGCAACCTAGAACTAAGGAGAAATTTCCTGACAGTTAGAACAGTTAATCAATGTGTTGAAGGAAAAGTCTTCATCGTGGTTCAGTCCAAGCCGGGGAATAAACAACATGGTGACTGCTTTAGAAAGAAGGTTGCAGTTTATTGAAGAGGAAAGCCAGACAGAAAGATGGCTCTGGAAGAAAAGAGAGAGAGCACATGTAGGGTGTGGGTTTTTATACCCTCTGGAGCCTTTTGTTTGGAGTTGTTCCTGTGGCATGAACTTTGACCTGAGTCTGAGTGTGCCCTTTGGCATCTGTGGGTTAATCCTATTATGTCCTGTCTTAGAGTTTGGGTGGGGTATGTAGATTTTAGGTGTCTTTGTCTTCCTAAACTTCTAGCTGGGGGCCTCCAACCTTCCTGGATTATTTACATCTGCATTTCTACAGAGCTGGTTTCTGCTTGGGGGAGGGAGACTTGGGGCTATTAAGAAAACTGGGGATGCTTTTCTGCCTCTTTAAGTTCCTTTGAGGAAATATAATATTCTGCCCTTTTTAATATTTCCTTCTCTGGGGGGCTGACCTCCCACAAATGGAACAACCTGCCTCCAGAAGCGGTGAATGCTCCAACACTGGAAGTTTTTAAGAAGAGACTGGACAGCCATTTGTCTGAAATGGTATAGGGTTTCCTGCCTGAGCAGGGGGTTGGACTAGAAGATCTCCAAGGTTCCTTCCGTTATTCTGCTATTTCAGTCACAATGCAGTGCAAATTATTATGTCACTGGGCACAATTCTGCAACCCTTTTTACCACGGTCATTAAGCAAATCACGGTAAAAAATGGCCATTGAGCAATTTTGACTTTCTCAGAGGCCAGCTGGGAAAGCCGCAGATTGCAAGATGCTGCAGCCTTTGTCCATCGAGTTGGTTGCCAAGTATCCAAATTGCAATCACATGACTGCAGGGACGGGACGACGGTCGTAACTTTGAGAATGGGCCATAAGTCTTTTTTTTTTTTTTTAGAGGCCATCGTATCTTCGACCCGTGGTTAAACAAATGGTCATAAGTCAAGGACTACCTGATAGTCAGAAAAGGTGCTGGCATATTCATTCTTATGTTTGCCAGCATAAATTCACCCCGCTTTCCACCTACAATTGCTTTCCCCCCCAAAAAAATTCCTCTGGAGCCAGGAGAGATTTTGCCACCATATCTGTGATTTTCTCTCTTGCAGATTTCTGCGGTCCTTTCCCGGGGCTGCGTTAAGATTAGAGAGCCACCAAATCGAGCTGCGTTAAGAAGCAGCGCGAATAGAAATTGAGAATGAGATGCAAATAAAATTGGATTATATACTTTGCCACCAAGGGCGGAAAAAAAACAGAATTTGGGGAGGGAAAGGAAGCAGGCAGGCTAGAGGTATTCTAATGAGGAGGATGCCAGGAAGACAAAGAGAGAGAGTGAGAGAGAGTGAGGGAGGGAGGGGGAGGGAGGGAGGGAGGGAGAGAGAGGAGAGAGAGAGGGAGAGGGAAAGGGAGAGAGGGCAGGGGGAAGAGGCGGGGAGGGGAGAGAGAGAGAGGGAGAGAGAGAGGAGGGGAGGGAGGAGGGAGGGTAAGGGAGGGAGTAGGGGGAGAGGGAGAGAGAGGGGAGAGGGGGAGAGAGAGGGGAAAGGGAGAGGGGGAGGGAGAGAGAGAGAGAGAGAGAGAGAGAGAGAGAGAGAGAGAGAGAGAGAGAGATCTGACAGGCTGGATTTGATTTGCAAATAAATAATAATTGTGCTAAGCTTGAATCAGACCCACAAGAACACAAACATCTTTAAAAAGGCAAGCCGGGTCATGTCAAAGCCGTTTTGCATCCAGGGTTTGTTTCGAAGGATTGTCCACTTGAAGGTCTTGAAATGACCAGCAGATGAGAGACCTGTCCCCAATTCCCCCTTTATGTCCATCCATGTTAGTGTCTTATCATTTTCCAAAGCAGCTGAAGGCAGGACAAGAAGCAACGGATGGAAACTAGTCAAGGAGAGAAGCAACCTGGAATTAAGGAGAAACTTCTCCATAGTTAGAACAATTAATCAGGGGAACAGCTTGCCTTCGGAAGTTGTGGGTGCTTCATCACTGGAGGCTTTTTAAGAAGAGACTGGACAACCGTTGGTCCAAAATTGTGTACTGTAGGGTCCCCCTGCCTGAGCAGGGGGCTGAATTAGAAGACCTCCAAGGTCCCTCCTGCTCTATTCTGATCGATTGATTGACTACATCCTGTGGCAATGAATTCCACAGGTCAACTAAGTGTCGAGTGAAAAGCTGCTTTTCAGGTAGTCCTTGACTTACAACAGTTTGTTTAGTGACAGTTCAAAGTTTCAAAGGCACTGAAAAAACTGACTTATGGCCATTTTTCATACTTGCAACCATTGCAGCATCCTGATAGTCATGTAATCAAAATTTGGAGGCTTGACAACTGGCATGTATTTATGACGGTTGCAATGGTTGCATGTGATCCCCTTTTGAGACCTTCTGACAAGCAAAATTAATGGGGAAGCCAGACTCACTTAACAACCGCGTTATTAATTTAACAACTGCAGTGATTCACTGAACAACTGCAGCAACAGTCTTTTTACTCCTCCTCCTCCTCCTCCTCCTCCTCGTGATGTGTCTGCAGCTTAAGAGTTGAGTGACATGGGTCACAGTGTTGTGATTCCTCGCCAGCCAGTGGATCCAGCAGCTGAGTCTGAGGAATCAGAGGAGGAGGAGGGGCCTGGAGTGACATCAGAGTCAGAGGAAGGCTCTGAGGAGCTCCAAGACTTACAGTTGGAGGAGGAGCCTGGCCCCTCTACTCGCACTCAGGCTGAGACACAGCTGTGCTGGGAGCCTGAGTTGGACAGCGATGAAGAACAGTTGGGACAAATCCAGGATGCACGAAAGCGCAGGCAGGAGAAGCGAGTAGGACAGAGGAATGCAATGGGGCGGCTCCAAAGGCAAAGGAGAAGGCATTAGGAAGCCACGCCTTGGCTGAATAATAAAAGGGAAGGTGTGGGATGTGCTGGTTGCCGAAGGCAGCTGTTCGTGTGAGGATCGAGTTTCTGTGGACTGTGTTTGTTTGCCTTGGACATTGACTCAGGTCTGTGAGAATAAAAGGGGTTGATTTTTCCTTGTGGTTCCTGCCTGTTTCTTGGAAGAGGGGTTTCTCCTTGTGAGCATAACAAGGACTGACGTAGGCTGGGACAGAACACACAGCCTTTTTCCCGAATAGCAGGCCTCTCTTGATTTCATGCCTTCAGACCATCCTTACACCTTTGAAAACCCCATTATTACTTCCACAACTTCTCCATTCTTCTTCTTTGTTCTGGATTTGCAACGCTTGTTGACATCCTCTCCCTGTCTTTAACACAGAGTAGCAGAGCGGCTTTTGTACTCTCCTCCTTTATCCTTGGCGAGAGATCCCGGAGACTTTCTCCTTTCCAGCATCAAAGGGGCGTTATCAGCATATCTGAGAATGGCTGATATTTCTTCCAGCAATTTAACTCCAGTTTCGCTTTCTTCAGTTCCAGCATTTCTCACCACCTTAAGTAACACAACAAAAAAGGGAGAGAGAGCATTAAATATGCCGTTGCATCCTTGGCTTTTTTTGTTTTTTGTTTTTGCAGATGTAGTCAATTGCGAAGCACAGGTAGGAGAAACAAGAATCACACACCTGAGTACAGGTAATCCTTGACATATAATCATAATAGAGCCTGCCCATTATGGTCGTACGTCGTGACAGTGATAAATTGGATTGGTGGCATGACCGACCTGATTTTATGACCTTTCTTGCAGTGGCTGTTAAGCAAATTTCCAGGTTTTGGCAAAACTACCGTAAAGCACAGTCGTGTGACTGCAGGGAGGGCCCTGACCATCAGTATGTCAGAACTGGTCACCAAACAAACAATTGTAGGTCGAGGATTACTCAGTGGTGGGATTCAGCCAGTTTGCACCGGTTCAGCAGAACCGGTAGCTAAATTTTGCTGTTTGGAGAACTGGCTGAATGCACACTGCTTCCAGAAGTCCAGTCTAGGCCTCGGAGGCCTGGAGGAGGCCTCCCAGGCCTAGAACAGCCCACACAGAAGTGCATGGATGCCACTTCCGGAAATCCTTTTTAGGCCTCGGAGGCCCAGGCCTGCATCCAATAAGAGAACCGGTTGTTCAGGTATTTCAATCCCACCATTGGGATTACTGATATTAGACATTTATTATATTCCTCCAACTGAGAACAATTCTTAAGCAAAAGGAGTGACACAATGCAGATGTAGAAGTGCCACACTAGAAAAACACACATTTAGAACAGAATTGTTTATTGGCCAAGTGTGATTGGACACACAAGGAATTTGTCTCCGGTGCATAAGCTCTCAGTGTACATACAAGCAACAAGCGATAAATCATGATCATAATCATAAAATACAATCATCATAAATCATAAGGTACAGCACTCAGCAATCAATGTAAGTCATAAGATACAAACAACTAAGAAGAATAGAATAGAATAGAATAGAATAGAATAGAAATAACTTTATTGTCCCTTTGAATGTACACTAATCGGCATACATTAAAATGAAATTTCGTTGCATATAGCTCTGAAAGGGTCACCACCTCCAATAAACACTACATAAATGTGACAAAAGCAAGCAAACAAACAAATAAATACAGAATTATGCACATACCCACATATATGATACAGAGAAACAACACAGTCTAGTTCGGATTACTGTATGTATACATGTGCATGGCGAGAAAAACGAATCTTGTGAGATTACCAGATGGATGGCATAGGGAACAAAGCTATTACAGAATCTGGCAGTTCTGCTATAAATACTTTGAAACCTCCTCCCAGAGGGGAACAACAGAAACAGACCGTAAAGTGGTTGTGTGGGGTCTCTAATAATGCTTTGAGTTCTAAGCACATAGCGCTTCTTGGCATCTTCTCGGCTGTCCTCACCACTCTCTCTATGGACTTTCTATCTGAGGCACTGCTGCCACCAAACCAGTCAGTGATGCAGTTTGTTAAAATGCTCTGAATCGTGTCTCTGTAAAAAGTGGCCAGGACAGAAGGAGAAAGATGTGCTCTCCTCATCCGACGCAGGAAATGCAGATGCTGGTTTGCACGCTTCACTAAGGATGACGTGTGATAGTCATAAGATAGTAAAGGAATGGGTAATAGGAAAGATGAGAAGGATAATAGTAACTCAGCCCTACTACATGGTTTGATATCCTAGGGCAGGGGTCCCCAACCCCCGGTCCGTGGACCAGTACCGGGCTGCGGCATGCCAGCAATCGGTCCGCACAAACAAGCAAAGCCCCATCCGTGGGATGTAGAGGCAGCACACAAAACCACGCACCCTCCAGTCCACGGGAAAAACTCTCTCCACGTAATTGGTCCCTGGTGCCCAAAAGGTTGGGGACCTCTGTCCTAGGGCATAAAATGGTATTTTGGGAATTAGCTGTTTAGCAGAGTGATAGCACGGTGGTGGTGGGGGGGCAACTATCTTTGCGTCTAGTTGTTTTGGCGTGGTCTTGAGGGAAGAAATTGAGACAATTTATGTCCAGGATGTGAGGGGGGGTCTGTAGATATTTACAGAGCCCTCCTGGCTTGTGCAGTAAACAGGTTTAGCCCCAAACATGAACCTCAAGTTCACATGTGGGACCTTCCATCTCCAGGACATTGAGAAAGGAGCAGTCGGATAGAGACTGAGTTTCTGTAAATATCTAATCAGAATTATGTTTGGGTGGAACGAACATTCAACGCATAGATTGAATGTTTGATTTGTGAGGGGGAGGCACAGGGTTCCTGCCAAAATCAGCCACCCCCTGAAATACAGATGGTGTAAAATGGCAGAACTCTTGAACGATACGTTCTTCTCACCTGTTAATCAACGTGGAATAGATTATATATCCATGTAGGCTTTTGTGATGGGGTATCTGTTGGCTAATGTTGAGCTTCAAGGTTTAGTGACTATTGAAAGATAGGAAGTTATACAGCTAGTCCTTGACTTACAAGTATAGGTGGTCCTCGACTTACGGCCACAATTGAGCCCAAAATTTCTGTTGCTAAGTGAAACAGTTGTTAAGTTAATTTTTCCCCCATTTTATGACTTTTTTTGCTACAGTTAAGTGAGTCACTGCAGTGGTTAAGTTAGTAACACGGTTGTTAAGTGAATCTGGCTTCCCCATTGACTTGTCAGAAGGTCGCAAAAGGGGATCACATGATCCCAGGGACACTGCAATAGTCATAAATAGGAACCAGCTGCCAAATTTTGATCACGTGACCATGGGGGAATGCTGCAAAGGTCGCAAAGGTGAGAAACGGTCCTAAGTCACTTTTTTCAGTGACGTCGTAACTTCGAACGTTCACTAAATGAACTGTTGTAAGCGGAGGACTACCTGTATTCGTTTAGCGACCATTCAGAGTGTTACACGGCACTGAAGAAAGTGACTTACAGACAATCCTCACACTTACGACCACAGCAACATGCCTACTGTCACGTGGTCAGAATTCAGATGCTCAGCAAACAACGGCACGTATCTATGATGGTTGCATGTAATAATAATAATAATAAAGTTGGAAGGGACCTTGGAAGTCATCTAGTCCAACCCCCTGCTCATGCAGGAGACCCTATACCATTTCAGACAAATGACTGTCCAGTCGCTTCTTAAAAACTTCCAGTGTTGGAGCATTCACAGCTTCTGGAGGCAGGTTGTTCCACTGGTTAATTGTTCTAACCGTCAGGAAGTTTCTCTTTAGTTCTAGGTTGCTTCTCTCCTTGATTAGTTTCCATCCGTTGCTTCTTATCCTGCCTTCAGGAGCTTTGGAGAATAGCTTGATCACCATTTGCGACTTTTCCATCCTGGAATGCATCATCAAACAAGTCTGCAAAACCCAAAAGTGCATGAATGAACTCAATTTAGTGGGGAGGAAACAGAGTTCATTGCAACACATCTATTCCACCGTATCATTCTTTTTTTTAATTTTATTTTTTTAAAAAAGATACTGCAAATCCTTTCCAGCTTAGTGAAGGCTTCTTTGCTGTAGCCGGTGTGTGCGTGTGTGCGCTCACTCCTTAAAGGCACAATCAGTGGGCAAATGTACTCTGAATTGCAACTCTCTCTGGGTCCCGGAACCACCATATGGCAGATTTAAAAACTCTTCTTACAGATAATTACTTTTGAATCCCTGAAGAGAAAGACTGACAGCCACTGAAGACGCTCACTGGTGAAGCCGTCAGAAAAAAAGAGCAAAGAACGGGCCACGTTCATTTGGAGTGATTGGTACCCGTATTTCCCCCAAAATAAGACCCGGTCTTAAATTAATTTTTGCTCCAAAAGACACATTAGGGCTTATTTTCTGGCTAGGGCTTATATTCGGGGAAATACAGTACTAAATGCATCCGTCTGGCTCAGGGGTAGGCAACCTTGGCTCTTTTATGACTCGTGGACTTCAACTCCCAGAATTCCTGAGCCAGCATGGCTCAGCTTGGAAACCTCTCCCTTTCCCCTCAGCGTGGCTGGCTCAGGAATTCTGGGAGTTGAAGTCCACGAGTCATAAAAGAGCCAAGGTTGCCTACCCCTGGCTCTGGCTGATGATCTTAACTGGGGCTTATTTTGGGGGCGGGGCTTATATGACGAGCATCCTGAAAAATCATAGTAGGGTTTATTTTCCGGTTGTCCAACTTGGTCCTTCCGATTTTCCTATGGTGCACACAAGTAATTGTTAAATGAATCGCCCTGAATTTTATGGTCTTGTTAAGTGATTATGGTTGTTAAGTGAATCACTGTTGCTGCTTAATACAGGCAGTCCACAACTTACGACGGTTCGTTTAGTGACCGTTCAAAGTTACAAGGGCACTGAAAAAAGTGACTTATGACTTTTCCCCCCCGCATTTACGACTGTTGCAGCATCTCCGCGGTCACGTGATCAAAATTCTGATCCTTGGCAACTGACTCGTATTTATGACCGTTTTGCAGTGTCCCAGGATCACGTGATCCCCTTTTGCGACCTTCTGACAAGCAAAGTCAATGGGGAAACCAGATTCGCTTAATCACCGTGTTATTAATTTACCAACTGCAGTGATTCACTTAACAGCTGTTGCCAGAAAGGTCATAAAATGGGGCAAAACGCACTTAAGGGGATGTCTCACTTAGCAACAGAAACTTTGGGTTCAATTGTGGTCATAAGCCGAGGACTACCTGTACTACGAAAAACCCTTACATTTTTTCAGTCGGAGACAAACTATTTTATCCTGTTCAGCCACATTGAGTCGGAAATTTTAATTAAGTTTCTCATCAGGAAAAAGAGAGTGAAAACTCCCTTCGGGTGCTTTGGAGAATAGGATCTTTATTTCATAAGGAAAAAAAAAGAATTTTGGAGATCTTGTGTGTGGCGGCAGCAGCTTCCCTGGGATTTGGGGTTTAAAAAGTTTTATATATATATATATATATATATATATATATAAGAAACAACAGCAATTCCTGAGGATAAGAATGAGGATAGCCAAACCAGTCATAAATTCTTTTTGGAGGGTCTGTTGTAACTGGAAAATGACATTTACTTCCAGTTTCTGGCAAAAATGGCCTACAGAAAACAATGGGTTTACTTAATGATTGCTGCATTTACTTAACAACTAGAATAGAATAGAATAGAATAGAATAGAATAGAATAGAATAGAATAGAATAGAATAGAATAGAATAGAATAGAATAGAATATATAGAGTATAGAGTAGAGTAGAGTAGAGTAGAGTAGAGTAGAGTAGAGTAGAGTAGAGTAGAGTAGAGTAGAGTAGATAGAGTAGAGTAGAATATAGAATAGAATAGAATAGAATAGAATAGAATAGAATAGAATAGAATAGAATAGAATAGAATAGAATAGAATAGAATAGAATAGAATAGAATAGGAGCTGGAAGGGATTGGAGGTCTTTTAGTCCAGCCCCCTGCTCAAGCAGGATAACCCATACCAGGGGTAGGCCACCTTGGCTCTTTTATGACTCGTGGACTTCAACTCCCAGAATTCCTGAGCCAGCCATGCTGAGGGGAAAGGGAGAGGTTTCCAAGCTGAGCCGTGCTGGCTCAGGAATTCTGGGAGTTGAAGTCCACGAGTCATAAAAGAGCCGAGGTTGCCTAGCCCTGAGTCCTATACCATCTCAGACAGGTGAATGTCCAGTCTCTTGTTAAAAACCTCCAGTGATGGAGCGCCCACGATTTCTGGTGGCAAGCTGTCCCACTGGTTGATTGTCCCCACTGTCAGGAAGTTTCTCCTTAATTCCAGGGTGCTTCTCTCTTTGATCAGTTTCCAACAACTACAGCACCTGCTTTACAACTGCCACATTAACTTAACGATGGCCACAAAAATGTTGTAAAAACAGATCCCATTTTATGACCATCAGACCTACAACCGTAATTGCTCAATTACAGGAGTAAGACAAGGATTACCTGTACTAAAACTTCCAACAATAACGAGCTGCAAGGCAGGATCTGATCAAAAAAGTCAAGATGGCGGAGCCTCAATCGCAACCAACCTCTTGACTTTCTTTTTACTGCATCCTGCAAGCAGCTCAGGATGATTACTGTCTATAGCAACGTAAGAACATTTTATCAATCCACACATCTCTTCGAAATGACTGAACTGGAACTGTGTGCTTTAGGGACGGCACAGATTTTATGCGCCTTGCGTTGCAAAAGGTCTATCCGTCCTGTCTTTGGAAAAGTAGCTCATTAAATTGTGGGAGTGTGTCGCTAGGTCTAGAAGAATAACTAACAAGTAAATGGGGTGCAGAATTTAACTTTAGTGGAAGCCTTTGTGGGACTACGTGGAATTGTGTTACACTTCAAAACTGGTGGGTTACAGAGCTGATCTTTGATCTTGTAATATAATTTATAGCGCTGATAGGATCCATCAGTTACCAGCTACCTACTTTACTTTTAATGATTTGATCAATGTTAACCAAGGGCTCTTTTAGTTCAGAGCTCAGCAGAGATACATGCCTGGACCAAAACTCAGATTTGAAATCTGTATACAGGTAGCCTTTGACTTATGGCCACAACTGAGCCCAAAATGTCCGTCGCTAAACAAGTCAATAGTTAAGTGAGTTTTTTAACGACCGTTCTTGTCACAGATGAATCACTGCAGTTGCTCAGTTAGTAACACGGCTTTAAAGTGAATCCGGTTTCCCCCCTTGACTTTGCTTGTCAGAAGGTCGCAAGAGGGGATCACGTGACCCTGGGACACTGAAAACCGTCATAAATATGAGTCACTTGCCAAGCGTCTGAATTTTGATCACATGACCATGGGGATGCTGCGACGGTCGTAAATGTGAAAAATGGTCACGAGTCACTTTTTTCAGTGCCCTTGTAACTTTGAACGGTCACTAAAGGAATAGTTGTAAGTCAAGGATCACTTGGTATTACTAAAATTCTCCTGTCTGTTTGTCTGTTTGTGAACCTTCAGTTGGACAAAATGGTGTCTCATAGGGTCACCATTTTTAAATCCATATACCTCAAATCGACTAACTTAAAGAATGTGTCCCAAAAAATGGGACCCATGACTCCCATGGGATTGGAATAACAGAATAACAAAGTTGGAAAGGACCTTGGGGGTCTTCTAGTCCAGGGCTAGGCAACCTTGGCTCTTTTATGACTCGTGGACTTCAACTCCCAGAATTCCTGAGCCAGAATGGCTCAGCTTCGAAACCTCTCCCTGTCCCCTCAGCATGGCTGGCTCAGGAATTCTGGGAGTTGAAGTCCACGAGTCATAAAAGAGCCAAGGTTGCCTACCCCTGTTTCTAGTCCAATCCCATGCTCAAGCAGGAGACCTTATATCATTTCAGACAAACTGTTGTCCAATCACGTGTAGCCACTTCAACACCACCATGCCACCACACCACTGCAGTCAGCCATAGTCATATTTTGTCATTTCCAATGTTCCCTGTCAGCTTCGCCTGAGGAAATCAATGGGGAAGCCAGCAGGAAATCAGAAGTCACTCCTGCCCCCACTGCGTTTTTTTGACCACCTGTGATTATTTTGTTTCTCTGTTTAGGGAAAGAAATATCTTCGAAACAATGCCCCATGGGTCATAATACTGTAAGCTGATGAGTCGAATTAATACAGTACATATTGTTTTCGAAAATGTTGCCTATCCATCTGTATTTCAGTATCTGTAGCTAATATTCTTACTTGTGCTGCTACTTCCTTATATTTTTTTTTCCAAAGGGTACAATAAAGAATCGAAGGTAATAAGATCATGCAGGAATGCTCAGTCAGTCAATGACACAATACTGCAATGCAGCTCCTTAATGTAAGAATCGATGCTCTGCCTAATCTTTATATAATCATCTCTCCAGCCCTTAAATCTAAGAGAGCTTTCGGGACAAACTCTTCAGAGAGGACTTTTCCAGAAAGGAGATGCAACGGGATGGGAAACCACGGAGTAGAAAAATCAGCACAGGGATTGATTCAAAAGTTCTTAAGCACCAGGCAAATAAGGTAAAAAAAACAAAACGACAGAAGCCTCTTTTGTGGGAAAGGAAAGATCTGAGAAAGGGCAAGACAATCTTCTTTTTATATATTAGATTTATATCCCGGCTCTTCGGCTGAGTCAGAAGGATTAGCTCAGAGTTCCTGAAGGAGCTTCCATGACTGTGGGAAGATTTGAACCTTGGGCCTCCAGGCTCCTAGTCCAGCAGTTCGTCCTTCAAGGGTCTCCATGGCTGAGGCGGGGGGGGGGGAGGATTAGAACCTGGATCTCCCCACTTCCTAGTCTAGCATTGTCACTGCTATACCACAATTTATTTAAAACCACACTTTAAATGATGGAAATTTACACACACACACCCATTTTCATTTTTTTGCTGCGTGTTTTGGTGGGAGAAAGCAGGGCCACTCCACTGATCCAGTGGAAAAATCAGCTCCATTGAATTTCTGCTTTTCCATCTCCTCAAAATGTTTGCACTCTAGCATCATAAGTATAAAAACTGACTACTAGCCTTGCTTTCCCCCCCCCCCGCCTGCCCACCTCGTTTCCTTTTATGTTGTGACTTTGAAACATCCAGGGACCATATTTTATTTTATTAGGCGTACCCCAGTCACCCAAGTAAGCATTCCTAGCTAAAGCACAGAACAAACATCCTCTGAATAAATTTGAATCTTTCCTTGGGCTATTTCCCTCCCAGAATTCCCCAGCCGTCATATAATAATAATAATAATAATAATAATAATAATAATAATAATAATAATAATAATAATAATAATAATAATAATAATAATAACAACAACAACAACAAACCACACAAAACATATAATAATAAATAATAATAATAATAATAATAATAAATAATAATATAATAATAATAGTTATAATAATATAATAAAGTTTGAAGGGACCTTGGAGGTTCATCTAGTCCAACCCCCTGCTCGGCATGGAAACCCTATAGCCCTTTCGGACAAATGCTGTCCAGTTCTCTTCTTCAAAACTTACCAGTGGTTGGGTCCATTTACCGCTTCTGAGGCAGTTTTGTTCCACTGGTTAAGTTTTCTAACTGTCAGGAAGTTTCTCCTCAGTCCAGGTTGCTTCTCTCCTTACTGTTTCCATCCGTTGCTTCTTGTCCTGCCTTCAGGGGCTTTGGAGAATAGCTTGACTCCCTCTTCTTTGGGGCAGCCCCTGAGATATTGGAATACTGCTATCATGTCCCCCCTCGTCCTTCTCTTCATTAAACTAGACATACCCAATTCCAGCAACCGTTCTTTCTTTGTTTTAGCCTTCAATTCCCAGAATTCCCCAGCCAGCATTTGTGCACTTCAATTCCTGGAATATCCTAGCCAGCCATGCTAGCTGGGGAATTCTAGGAGTTGAAGTCTACATATCACTTAAAGTCGCTGTGGTTTAGACATTTCATTAAAACAATATCATTTATTTCAACTGAATGTAAACAGGCCTTGTCTATTTTAGCTTTCCCCATTCTGACACCCACTGGATAAATAGGATTTCAACAGCCACGATCTCCCACAAAACACTTCCGCTGTTGTGAAAACGATGTCGGAGACCGCCGGCCGCAAATTGTCAGCCTCTTTCACAAAGTTTGAGCGTTTTAAGGGTCAAAAGAAGATACGCCATTGAATCGAGACGGAAAATGAGGAGAATTGTACAAAAATTGGCATTTTGCAGCCGAACCTTAGCCAACTAATTTGGGCCTGCTTTGATGGGGTTATAGAAATGGTCTTCTTTCAAGGCTGCAGGCTGGCCCCGGACTGTCAATTTTTAATTTGATTTATTCCATTATTCTGGAGACAGAATTTCTTGCTGCATTCGAGCCTTTCCCTCGTATAGCTTGGCTTCTCAGCCGCTCTTTAGACGAAGCCGAGAATCGTTTAAAATCCTCCCCGGTAGCTGCCATGCCATTTACTTAAGGGTGCTTGAAGTAGACACGGAAGGCAGCCGAACCCAACTTTTGCTGGCAATTTCAGGAAAACAGGCTGCCACTCAAGTGTGTCAAGCCCTCAGCTTGCAAAATAAAAGTACCCAAGACTTAACAATCCCCGGGGTTGTCGCGTCTCACATCCCAGCACACCAGGCTCCCGAAGACCCACACCAATCCTCGTCATACAGCTTCTATAGGTTAGATGGGGAGCGAAACTGCCTGGCCAATAGGGTAAAAGAACACTTTCACATGATCACATGATCCCGGAACACGGCAATCATCCTAAATACATTTGCCGAGTGTCCAAATTCTGATCACGTGACCACGGGGATGCTGCAGCGGTCATATGTGTGAAAAAAAGATCCTAAGTCACGTTTTTCAGTGCCGTTGTAACTGCGGACACTGAATGAATGGTTGTAAGTCGAGAACTACCTATACAATTACCGCAGGCAGCAGCTGAAGTCTACGCATCTTCAAGTCAACAAGGTTGACTTGAAACCGTGGTGGTGCAGTGGTTAGAATGCAGTATTGCAGGCTAACTCTGCCGACTGCCAGCAGTTCGATCCTGACCGGCTCCAGGTTGAGTCAGCCTTCCATCCTTCTCAGGTCGGTAAAATGAGGACCCAGATTGTTGGGGAAAGGGGCAAGATGCTGCCTCTGTAGGCCATTTAGAAAGGCCTGTAAAGCACTCTGGGGCGGTATATAAGTCTAAGTGCTATTGCTATTGTTATTTCAAAAACTGCTCCAGAGGGAGGGTTGTTGAAATGTTGCCTGAGCTTTTGGGTCTAGTCCAGCCATGGGACTCAAGGATGATCAGGAGACTGGAGGCTAAAACATAGAAAGAGTGCAGAGAAGAGCAACAAAGATGATCAGGGGCCTGAAGGCTAAAACATATAAAGAACGGTTGCAGAAATTGGATACGTCTAGTCCAGTGATGGCGAACCTTTTAGAGACCGAGTGCCCAAAAACTGCCCCCGCCCCCGCTCCACCCCGTCCTGCCCCCGCTCCGCCCCCACCCCACCTGTCCACAGGGCCACTCACCGCCTCCAGGGCCTGCCGCAGATCGCCCAGGCAGCCCAGCAGCGCCATGGCGGCCACGCCCTCTGCCTGCACCCCGCAGCACCAACTGTGCATGATGGGGTATGAGGGCAGAGTCTTGTTTACGCTGCCTGGCTGCCATGTCCTTGGCTGCGCTGCTCCACATGGGCCACACTCGGGGGTGACTCTCCTCCAGGGGGGCTGCTGGTGAGGAGAGGGTCACGGGGAGAAGCAAGGCTGGGGCAACGGCACGTGTGCCCACAGAGAGGGCTCCGAGTGCCACCTCTGGCACCTGTGCCATAGGTTCGCCACCACTGGTCTAGTCTAATGAAAAAAAAGGACGAGGGATGACATGATAGCAGTATTCCAATATTTGAGGGGCTGCCACAAAGAAGAGGGAGTCAAGCTATTCTCCAAAGCACCTGAAGGCAGGACAAGAAGCAACGGATGGAAACTAATCAAGAGAGAAGCAACCTAGAACTAAGGAGAAATTTCCTGACAGTGATAACAATTAATCAGTGGAACAACCTGCCTCCAGAAGCTGTGAATGCTCCATCACTGGAGGTTTTTAAGAAGAGATTGGACAAACATTTGTCTGAAATGGTACAGGGTTTCCTGCCTGAGCAGGGAGTTGGACTATGATAGAAGACTGCAGGATCCCTTCCAGCTCTGTTGTTCTGTTATTCTGTTATATCTATCTCACCTCTTTATTATTTACCTCCAGGTTGAGTAGACCCAGTTCTTCTCACCTCTATCCACAGAACCTCAGCTTGTCCACCCAATCTTAGAAGCACATTCTAGCTTGCAATTAAAATGTTTTTTTTCCCACTTTTCTGAGACATTTATGGGGCAAAGAAGCTTTCAGCTGGAGGCACCTCGTCTCAGAACCATCCTATGGTTTGGTAGAAACCATAGGTTTTTTTTTCTCTCCAAGCTTCGGAGGTTCGTGAGAAATTGGAGGCTTCAATTAACTCATATTTTCTGCTGTGACACAGTGGGAATCTTTTGTCAGTTCCCCGAGAACAGATGGTCAACTGGGGTGACAAGAAAAGAGAGCAAGGGTGATTTAAAAGTCAGAGAGAGACAGAGAGAGAGAGAGAGAAATGAAAAGGTGAAAAGCAGCTATTGTGTGATTTGGACACAAGAAACAAGGGACATAAGCCAGCTTTTTTTTTGCTTTTTTTTTAATTTCCAAAACTAGATTTCAGCTCTCACTTTGCTGTATTACAGGAAAGCTGAAAAATCCGGAGGCCTGTAATTCGAAGAAAATTGCCATTTATATGTTTTTTTTAATTGACAGATTATGTGACTGTGAAAAAAAAAACATACTCATTATGGTTTCCTAGAATGGAACAAATGCACCAAAATAAGTTACACCTGCTAAGCTTTTGGTCTCCGCCGATGCCTGGTGCAATTATATGCGTGCCTACTCAGAAGTAACACCCACTGGATTTCGCCTTTCTGCGCACTGATTATTGTCTGTAATGCTTCTTCTGCTGTGTTTTAAGATCAAAATGCTTGGCAATATGAGATTGTCATTTAGTTTAATTAAAAAAAACACTTGGCGACGACAAAGTGCTGATCTTTTACAGGGGGAAAAAGGTTAGGGGTTAGGAATTACTCGATGCAGCTTTTTAATTTGAAAAAATGAACAAGAGAGGGTTTAGCAGCAACAACTGCACCATCCTTAAATCGAACACATCCATCATTAAAACCAACGGAGCAATTTTTTAAAATTTTAAAAAAAAAATCTATCTAATACTGCTTATCAGGAACAAAGAAAAAGCAAACTACTAAATCAGTGTTTCTCAACCTTGATCATTTTCAGATGGGTGGACATTAAACTCCAGAATTCCCCAGCCAGAGGCTTAAGATGTGTTGATACTTCCACGACCAGAACTTCCCCGCCAGATGCTTTAAGATGGTGGACTTAACTCCCAGTGAATTCCCCCAGCCAGAGGTTTTAAGACGGTGGACTTCAACTCCAGAATCCCAGCAGATGCTTTACATTTTAAGATGTGTGGGGACTTCAACTCGAGAATTCCCCAACCAGATGCTTTAAGATGAGTGGGACTTCAACTCCCAGAATTCCCCAGGCCAGATGGCTTTCAGCTGGTCGGAACTTCAACTCCCAGAATCCCAGCAGATGCCTTTTAAGATGTGTTGCGATTCAACAACAGAACTTCCCCAGCCAGATGTTTTAAGACGGGTGGACTTCAACTCCCAGGAATTCCCCGCAGATGCTTTTAAGATGTGTGGGACTTTCAAATCCAGAATCCCCAACCAGGATGCTTTAAGAATGGAGTGGGACTTACCTCCCAGAATTCCCCAGCCAGAGCTTTCAGATGCGTGACTTCACCTCCAAGAATTCCCAGCCAGATGCTTTAAAGAGTGTGGGACTTCAACTCCCAGAATTCCCCGCCAGCGTTTTGAAGATGGGTGACTTCAACTCAAAGAATTCTGTAGCCAGCATTGATGTGGAAGAGATGTAGTCAGAGATAATTTTTAAATCTTCTTTGCAGGTGGCTTTACGGTATGTGCAACTTGATATTTCGATGGGAGTTATTTCTTTTTTATATCCACTAGTGCCTTTTGTTTTTCCAGCATGGGCTTTGAAAATAACAGCCGCATGGACTGTTTGACTCCAATATATCTTTTGCCTGGAGGACTTCCCACCGTATTTAACGGCCTCATATGGCATTGGACAGCCATATGCTGAGAGTAGTTTACTAGAAGGAGAACTGCTTCAGCCAGAAAAAGGAAGGCAGAGAGGCGGGGGTAGAAAATAGCAGAGTGCTTAATTGTAGAGGACACTAAACTTTATGCGGCTTATCTTCAACAGTTATGCTTAGTGGATAGGCTTAGTGTGTTTCTTGTTAATTTAGAGTAAGAGATTAATATATGTCGACGTATGGAAGAAAAGGGATAGCTATCTTTTTCTCTTCTCCCCCTTCCTTCCTCTCTTCCCTCTCTTCCTCCCTTCCTTCTCCCCTCCTTCCTCCATTTCTTTTTCTTCATTACGCCCTCTTATTCCTCTCAACCTTGACAACTACAGATGACTGGACTCAACTCCCAGAATTCCCCAGCCAGCATTTTGTGGACTTCAATCCCAGAAACCCCAGCAGCATTTGTGGACTTCAACTCCCAGAATTCCCCAGCCGCATTTGTGGACTTCAAAACTCCAGAAATCCTCAGCAGCATGTGTGGACTTCAACTCCCAGATACATCAGCCAGCATTTGTGGACTTACACTCCCAGAAATCCCCAGCCAGCCTTTGTGGACTTCAAACTCTCAGAATTCCCCAATCAATGCAAAGACTTCAACTCCCAGAATTCCCCAGCCAGCATGCACAGGCTAGAGGGGAAATTCTGGAAGTTGCAAGTCTGATTGATGCTATGTCACCATCTTGACACCGGCCTGCAGATATCCTTGATTATCTCAAATCCTGACCTTGCCGGATGCTCCATTAAGACCTTTTTCCCATCATCCATCCTCAACGATAATAGAATTTTAACCTTTATGCAATTCTATTGATCTGTCCAGTACTCAGGATTTATCCAGCTCTCTATTTGACTGCAACTTCTAGATCTCATTTAAATATATTAGAAAAACCTCCTGATCCAGACCAAGTGGAAATAGTCTCGTGTGGGATGTTGCTTCCATCCTCTGGAGATTAAAGAGAAACTGGAAGCCATTATCAGATGGTGAATTGGTTTTTCTGCAGAGGGGTGGACTAGATATCCTTGGTGGTGGTACTTCCAACTGTATGGTTGAATTCCGATAACCTAAACAGTTTCATTCTGCAATATCCGTGCTATATTCCTTCCAGGGGTATGGGGGATGTGTGCACAAAACATCCCTGTGTGCTAAGCTACAGCTTTGCGGTGTTTTTTTTTGGTTCCACCCCCCTCAATTCTATCGGAAAAGGCCTTTAAGCCACAGGACACCAAAGTGTTCATTTCTATTTTTCCTTCCTAAATGGATTGGTATCAGCTTACAGTGGCAAAAAAACTGTACTTGAATCTTATTAGGAGAGTAGCAAAATGCAGACACACACAAACTACAAGAGTAAACAAACTATAATAAGTTAGCACAAAAAATGAATATATAAGTCAGAAAGGAGTTTTTCTTCTTCTTGATTGAACCAAACAAAGCATCAGGTGTTGTAAAACATGCAGGGAAATAAACGATAACATCAGCCAAAGAGCAAAACACACACAGAAAACAACCACACTGTGATCAAGAAAATGAAATTCCAGTGTAGAGAAAGTAAAGTTTTACACTTAGGCAAGGAAAAACCAATGTAAAAAGTATAGAGTAGGGTACCTTGCTCAATAGTAGCAACTGTGAGAGGGGATTCGGTCCTAGTGGACAATCACTGAACATGAGCGCAGTGTGCTGCAGCTGCAAAAAGCCAAAACACAGTGTTAGCTGCATTAAGCCGAGGGATGAATCAAGTCAATGAGTGTTAATACCACTTATAATGCCTGGTAAGGCCACACTTGGATACTGCATCCAGTTTTGGTCACCACGATGTAAAAAAGATGTTGAGATTCTAGAAAAGTACAGAGAAGAGCAACAAAGATGATTAGGGGATGGAGGCTAAAACTTACAAGGAACAGTTGCTGGAATTGGGTATGTCTAGTTTAATGAAGAGAAGGGAGAGGGGGGACATGATAGCAGTGTTCCAATATTCAGGGGCTGCCCAAAGAAGAGGGAGTCAAGCTATTCTCCAAAGCATGAAGGCAGGACAAGAAGCAATGGATGGAAACTAATCAAGGAGAGAAGCAACCTAGAACTAAGAGAAATTCCTGACAGTTAGAACAATTAATCAGTGGAACAATTTTGCCTCCAGAAGGTGCTCCACACTGGGTTTTTAAGAAGAGATGGACAGCCATTTGTCTGAAATGTTTGGGTTTCCTGCCTGTCAGGGGGTTGGCTAGAAGACCTCCAAGGTCCCTTCCAACTCTGTTATTCTGCTATCTGCACACAGATATGTTCATACACACTTAAGTTAAGGAGAAATACAAGCATTTCCACTGTACAATTTCAAATATTTTGACCCGACAGCATCTGTACAAATAAAAAAACAGAGTATTGAGAAAATGGCCCCTAATGCACTTAAGTGAGGTGTTAGATAGGAATACAGGTAGCTTTATAAGGTCGTAGGTTTTCAAAGCTTTTTGCAGCAATCTCCAAGAAATCAAAGAAAAGCTTTTTAAACTTCGTAGCATTTTCAAATAAAGTTAGATGCTATTAGCAATCAATGCCCCTCTGATATGCTCTGGAGGAAGGTTTTCTCTACCCACAGCTACACCAAAACAACCATGTTGATCAGAGCAAACACTAAACCATTGGCCAGGATACCAACCCGGACACGCTTCGTCGAGATCGCAAAGCCTGGCACTCCCACAAGCAAATTCCATCCAAACAGACACATGACCTGCAACAGCCTATGAACCTCTCAGGATCAATATCAACCAAACAGCAGACCGAGGCGCACCGATCCTCCACCATCCGCGCAAGCCCCCCTTCCATCAGCACTTCACCACCCATGACCTCACCCAGTTGGGGGATTCAAATACCTGAACATCGCGTTCTCTTGAGTGGACGCTAGGCTGGCCTAGAGAGCCTAGAATTAGACTTCCGGAAGTGACATCCATGCACTCCTGTGGGCTCTTTCTCAGGGCCTGGGGGCCTCCTCCAGTGCACCCAGGACTAGAACGGCGTTCCGGAAGTGAAATCCACACACTCCCAGTGGGCCATTCTTAGGCCTGAGGAGGCTCCAGCAGGCCTATCCCAGCCTTCGGAAGTGACATCCACGACTTCCGTGTGGGCCGTTTTAGGATGGGAGACTTCCTCCAGGCCTCCGAGGCATAGACGGACTGCCAGAAGCAGCAGGGTTCAGCCGGTTCTCCCGAACTCAACAAAAACTTAGCTAAAGGTTATACTGAAACGTCGCGAACCGTCGAATCCCACCACTGCCACTATTGATAAACATCCCAATCACACAATCATCCACAAGACTCTCACTTAGCTTCACCACCGACCATCCCAAGAACCTTGACTCCACACACACACACCTGAAACCAGATCAACAGAAGACACAGACATTGACATCTCCGCTGAAGATGATCTATCCTAGCATGGGGATAACGAAACGTTTCAGAAATCAACTCACAAGCTCGGAGAATGAACCTTCGCCCTCATCCTACCCCTGAGCTGACAATATTCACCACTATACAATAGTTTGTTTTTCAATCTTGGCCATTTTAAGAGGGGTGGACTTCCAATTCCAAGCCAGCATGAGATGGGTTGGGCTAAGTGAGAGTGACTGGCCCACAATCATTAGGCCCGGGCTGTATACCTAAGGTGGAACTAGAATTCACAGTCTCCTGGTGAGGTCTTAAGCAGGGGTCTTCAAACTTGGCCCTTGTATGACTTGTGGACTTCAACTCCCAGAATCTCAGCCAGCGTGCTGGCTGAGATTCTGGAGTTGAAGTCCACAAGTCATAAAAGGACCAAGTTTGAAGACCAGTCTTAAAAGTTCATTCCAGCTACCTTTCATGCTAGGCAGGGGACTAGAATTCCAATCTCCTGGTGACGGCCCAAGTCACCCAGTCGGCTTTCTTGCCTAAGCAGGACTACCGTAGAATTCACTTCCTCCCCTTTCTAGCCTTTCACCTTAAACCATTAGCCAAACTATCCTGCTTTTAGGATAGCTCCCTTGGTTTCTAGGCATCCTTTTCTATTCCCAAAATCGTTGTAGTCCCTTTCCGCTTCATTACCAAATGGAAGCACAGAAGACAACCCCTCATCCTCTAACTAACTGCCTTAGGGGACAACGGGAGCACATGGAATTTTGATTATTATTTCACACAGGCAGTCAGGCAAAAAAAAAGTTTTTAAAAAAAAGCACAGCAAAGTGTTCATCCTGTTGCTTAGCAACCCATGGAGGAAGGGGGGGCAAAGCCTCTGCAGACCTAATGGTTAGTGGTTGGGATTTTTGTGTGGTCTGTTTGAGGAGGGTGGGGCTGATGAAAGAGAAACCAATGGATTTTTTAGGGGGCGGGAGGGGAAGAAGTCACTCTTCCCCATCGGTCATCATGGTGACTGGAATGCTCTTCCAGCCACACGGGACCCCAAGGCAGTCTAAATTCCCTGGGTTCCCACTAGCCTTGTCCTTCTGCAAAAACAAAATCGACCTTAAGTCTCTAGTCCTGTGCTTTTGAGACACAGACAGCCAAGAGCCAGCCGGTGCATTCCCCCATCCGTCCCATCGTCAAGGAGAATTGCACATTCTTTTCCGCTGCAGTATACAGGTTAGGTTTGACTGCACGCAACCATAGCTATTTCTTACGATGGGGGAAATTAACATGATCCAATAAATTATTTGTTTCTTGGAAGATTTATAACGGACGTGCTGTTCCCAGCTGCAGGAATGGCACTGGAAAAAAGTGACTGAGGAACGTCTTTTCACAGTTAGGACCATTTGCAGCATCCACGTGGACAGGCCAGAATCAGAATAACCTGGCAACTGACTGGTGTGTATGAAGGTTTGAAATGTCCCACGAGTATATCGATCACTTGTTCCGATCTTCTGACAAAGCAAAGGACAATGGGGAGCGCCCGACTCACTTAAGAACCTCGTTACTAACTTAGCAGCTGCCGCTGATTCACTTAAACAGCTATCGTAAATGAGGCAAAGCTCACTAACAACAGAAAAATGTTGGGATGTGGGAGTCGTAAGTCAGGGACCATCGTAAAAAACAATAAAAAATAAAAACATTTAAAAGATCCAAAGCAAAAACCATAAACATTGGTTGGAATAGCAACTTTGCCACCGTGCAGGACCTAAGCAGGACGAGATTTTCATCCAGATTGTAGTTGGGGTCGAATTAAGTTGTTAATCCTCAGCGCTGCGTGCAGCTGCAATTCTTGCTATTTTTGTTTGTTGTTGTTTGTAAGAACGGCATCCTTACTAAACCTTGTTTTTGGCTGTTCTGGGCGGATTCAAAAGGTTTTCCTCGCTTGGAACTCAAAAAGCCCCCAAAGGATCTTTAGGTCAGGGGTGTCAAACTCAATTCATTGGGCCGCATCAGCATTGCGGTTGCCCTCAGAGGGGGGGGGCGGATGGGGTGTGGCCAGGTGGGTGCGGCCTACTGGGTGGGTGGATGAGTGGTGTGGCTATCTGGTTGGGCATGGCCAGCTCTACATCGTTCGGTGTCAAGGGGACTGTGGGGGGCCTGGGCAGGAGTGGGACAGATCTGAGGGTCTCTGGGCAGAAGGGGGTGGGACAGGCAAGTGCCAAAGCCATGGTCCACTGGAGGAGCCTCCCCAGCATGTACCCAGGGGGCGGGACCAACACGGCAGGGCTGGTTCCTCGCTGTTTTCCAGACGGCCTTGTGGAGCTAAGACTGAATGCGTTTCAGCATAGATGGCCACACAAAATTGTTATTGGCTCCCGGCCGGCCTGGGCCAAGGCCAAGGCAGCGAGGGCCGTTCCCTCACTGTTTCCAGGATGGCTTCGCGGGCCACATGAAACCACTTTGCAGGGCCCAAAAAAAACCGATCCGGCCCCCGGCCTTGTGTTTGACATGTCTGTATTAGGGACTTTCCCCCCCCCCCCCCAGGGTTTCCCCCCCCCCCCCCTTTTTTTTTTTTTTTTTGTCCCCCCCCCTTCCAAACCTCCTGGTTTTTATTTTATTTTTTTTGAGTACCTTTTTCATCTAGCTTTTCCCTCGATGGACGCATACGAAAAAAGATTGAAAAAGAACAAAATATAAAAAATGGGCTTTCAAAGGCAGGGGGTGGAGTGGAGAGCGAAACAGCTGGGAAAGGCTAAATATACGGTCTTCGCATGACGTGGCAACCAGGAGTTGGAGGGCAAGAAAGTCAGATGGTGGGCAGTCACGGTGCGATAAGTTCTTCTCTGTTTATCGTGTTTGCATATTTACAGGAATGGCAGCGGCACATGGATAATTAAATCCCCCTCTGAATACTTGGTGCTTATTTACCATCTTTCCAAGTTCTTCGATGGGAAGCAATGCATCATACAAGCCACGGATAGCCATCAGGCAAAATACGTGGAAAGAAAAATCTTCATCAGGGTCCAGACCCAAGCCGGGGATAAAGAACATGGAGGGGATGATTTAGAAAGAAGGTTGTATTTTATTGAAAAGGAGAGCCCGACAGAAGATGGCTCTGAAGATAGCGAGAGAACAATGTGGGAGTGGGTTTTTATACCTCTGGAGCTTTTGTTTCGGAGTTGTTCTGTGGCAGGAACTTTGATTGAGTCTGAGTGTGCATTTCTGGCATTATGATGGTGGTGAGTTAATACTATTATGTCCCAAAGGTCAATTCATGCTTCACCTGGGGCTGTGGCGAGAGTGTGGATTATTTGATGTGTGGATTGTTGATTCTAGGGATTTTCTTTAATCCCAGTCTCCTGACTCCAATCTTTCTGGACAAGATATCACATCTCGCCATTTCTGCAGACCTGGTTTCTGTTTGGGGGCACGAGCGCCTGAGAGAGGGCGGGCGGGGTTCTGCCTTGAAGATCCTGTGGGGAAAAATATATTCTGCTTTTAATATTCCCTAATATTCTTCTCTGGATTCTTCCCACAATGCAAACACATACAGGTCACTCCTCGACTTACAAAACATTTGTTTAGTGACTGTTGAAAGTTAAAGATATCCTTTTAAAATGAGGAATGGAGTGGATTGAAGAGAGAGGGGCTGGCCAGAGTAGCCAATGAGCTTCCATGACTAAGGTAGGATTAGAACCCAATGGCAGAACCCGGGTTCTAGTCTACCTCATCACGGAAACCTCATGGCTACCTCTGGACCAGGCCACTCCCTCCATTGTGAGGACTCAATGTGAAATTATTTGCCCATAACCAGGGGTCTTAAACCTTGGCAACTTTAAGACTTGTGGACTTCAAACTCCCAATGACTGGCTGAGGAATCGAGAGTTGAAGTTCAAAGATCTTAAAAGTTAACAAAGTTTGAGACACTGCCATATACTGTTGTGACGACAAAAATCAGGTCCAGTTTCCAAGACTGGAGAAATAAAATGGAGGCTGCGCTGGAAATAAAAAGGAGGCTGTGTAGGAAGAAGGTTCCAGTTAATGATGAGCAGAAACGTAACAGCATGCAGTTCTGGGACAGCTGAGCAAATGGAGTTGGAGGGGTGGAATCTTTATGGGGCCTCTGAGACTTTGAAGTGGAATGTTCTGGGTTGTGCCCCCCGATGGGTGGGCGTGTGTGTCTTTGGGCGAGTCTAATGGTGGTCTATTATGTCTAAAGCAAGGGGTCCTCAAACTGGCACTTTAGGACTTGCGGACTTCAACTCCCAGAATTCCTTCAGCCAGGCACGCCTGGCTGAGGAATTCTGGAGTTGAAGTCCGCAAGTCATAAAAGGGCCAAGTTTGAGGACCCCTGCTTAGCCTTAAGATGTTTCTCCTCTTCTCTTGGGGAAATATTCTATCCTGCCTTTGTTAATTATCCCCAAAAGATTTCCTCTCGTGGGGGGGGGGAGAGATGCTGAATTCCCACAACACGATACGCTTAAGTCTCAAGGGAAGGTGGAGCTACAAATGCAATACTTGTATTATAAGCAGGCAGAGCTGAGACAAACATTATGGGGTTAAATCGCCGTTTTGCGGCCTTCGGGAAAGTTCCTGTGGGAAGAATCCAGAGGGAAAGAACAAACCAAAGAAAACAAAAACAAAAATGTTTGGGAAAATATTAAAAATGCGATATATTCCCCAAAGAATAATGTAGAAGACTTTAAAAAGGCCAGAAATATCTCCCCCCCCCGCCAGACCACAGAAACCACAGAAATGCAAATGTAATAATCCTTTCCAGAAAGATAGGAGGCCTTTCAGCTAGAATGACGAGGTTTTTGTGTAGGAAGATGAAGACCCTAAAATCTACATAACCCCACCCAAATTCTAGGACAGGAGACATAATAGGATGAACCACCATACAAAAGGGCACACTCCGATCAAGTCACCGTTCATGCCCCAGGAAATTACAGCCCAGTCTAACAGGAAAAGGAAACAACTCAAGAGCCCCAGAAGGTATAAAAGCCATCACTCATGCTCCATGTGGTCACTTTTTTTAAAGAGGAATTCTTTCGTATGGCTCTCCCTCTTCAATAACTACAACCTTCTTTCTAAAGCAGTCTCCATTCGTTTATTCCCAGCTTGACTGACACCGATGAAAGACGTTATATTTCAACATTCTGTCCTTTCCTCCAGTGTTTGGGGCCAGGGAGCAGACTCTTTGCTCACTTTTTATTACCACATATACAAGAGAGCCAGTTTGGGCAGTAGTGAAGGCACCAGGCGAGAAATCAGGAGATTGGGAATTATAGTTTCGCCTTGGGCGTTAAAGCCAGTCTTGGGACATTTCAACTTTCTATCAGCCCTAAGAAGGGAGGAAAACGGCAAATCACTTCAGAAAAAACCTTCGACAAAAAAAAACTGCAAGGACTGGAGAGGCAGTCCCTGAGATCAACACAACTTAAACAGAAGAGGGGGGGGGAGTTGTATATATACTATAAACCCAAGTCGGTGTTTATTTATACTGTACACAGGCGCGTGTATCACTTGGCGTTTTTTGCTGGCTATTGTTTGGTTTTATGACACCCAGAGTACATTGCAGAGTTGGGTGGACTTAGAAAACTAGGAAAGAAGAAAAAGAGAGGGGGGGAGGGAGTGAGGAGAGGAGAGGGAGAAAAGGGAGGGAGGGAGGGAGGGAAGGACTAATCTTATTCCATGTCTTTAATATTTTTCAATAATTCTTTTGCCAAATTTCTCTAGGCACTATTCAGATGCAACAAATCTTTGCAAATTGTTCATGCCTATCACCTCTTCTCCCCCTCTTCCTCCTCCCCCTCCTCCTCCCTCTCCCTTTAGGTCTATGCTTATCTTAAAACCAGCCTTCATGATCCTTGGCTAAAAACGTTCTTGGGTGATACAAGAGCCTGGAAATCTACTTCACTCTTATGTTCTTCCTAGTATTTCATCCCCCCCCCCCCCACAAACGATGCCGTGTTGCTCAAACCGGACCATCTGTGTTGGAAAGCCTTTCGCATGGAGATGGGCGAGGTGAGTGTTGCAGTTCCAGGCTTTCTGTTTCAGTGCTGCCACTTTCTAAAACGAATTAATTCCTCTTCCGCCACGCCAAGCCTTGTCAAAACAATGACGATCCCACTTCAAGTGGAGCATCTCAGCATCAACTCTTGACCAGCGCTGTACTCAGCCTCCTAACTGTTTTTCCCGGGCCCAAAACACATGCAGCTAAATTTCCTGGCTAAAGGCCAATTTCAGTTCCCTGTGCCGTTTGTCCACTGTTTCGAGAGGGGAAATTAAATAAGCCTAAAATAGGTGCCATCACTGGAAGTTTTAAGAAGAGACTGGAACAGCATTTGTCTGAAAATGTATAGGGTCTCCTGATGAGAAGGGGGTTGGACTAGAAGACCTCCAATGTCCCTTTCCCGCACATTCTGTTCTGTTCCATTCCTTCCATATTCATTCCATTTTCCATTCCATTCCATTCCATTCCATTCCATTCCATTCTATTCTATCTATTTATTCTATTCCATTCCATTCCATTCCATTCATCCATTCCATTCCCTTCCATTCCAGTCTATTCTATTCTATCTATTCTATCTTCTATTCGATTCTTTAATCATTATTATCATTACTTTTGCACCGCCCCGGATAGCAATACCTTAGGCATGAAAAACAGCTGGGTGGACTTTTGGGCATCACCAAGGACAGGAGTTCTAGGTCCCACCTTAGGGCACGAAAGACAGTTGGGGACCTTGAGACAGCACTCGCATTCAGCCCAACGTCACTCATAGGATTGTTGTGTGGGGAAAATTGGGGGAGGAAAGGCATTGGATATGTTTGCCACCTTGATTTATTTGTAAAAAATAATAAAGACAGGATACAAAAAGGAAGAAAAGAAGGAGGTACGGGAGGGAGGGAGGGAAGGAAGGAAGGAAGAAAGGAAAGGAAGGAAGGAAGGAAGGAAGGAGGAAAGGAAGGAAGGAAGATATTTTGCAATCATCCTGGTATCCCTTAGTTCCCCAATGAGCATCAAAAACATGTCTGCATAACACTCTCCTCTTTTGAAAGAAAGACCCCTGTTATTTCATCAAAATTGAATAAAAATTTCCCGGGCACGCCTTGTTCTCTGGATTTCCAACTTGTCTTTTTTTCTACCATCTTTTGGCACCTTCACTTTGATTCAAAGCTGTGCTGAAGCGTACTCACCTTTGATTATGCAGCATTGATTTGAAAAACAAATCTGCAAACCAAAATACTTTAAATGTCGCACAGGACTTTCGGTGGGCGCCCACGGAGATCCACCTATGCAGACAGGAAAACACGATACAAACGATGACGAGAAATTCCACTTGCTTTCATTATTCCGGTGTGGGAAGTCAGCCCCCAGAGAAGAAATATTAAAAGGGCAGAAAAATATATTTCCCCAAAGGATCTTAAAGAGGCAGAAAAGCATGCCCAGTTTTTTAATAGCCCAAGTCTCCTCCCCTAAGCAGAAACCAGCTCTGTAGAAATGCAGATGTAAACCATTCAGGAAGTGAAGCTAGAAGATTAAGAAGACAAAAGACAAAAATCTACAACCCCACCCAAACTCTAAGACAGGAAATAATAGGATTAACCCACAGATACCAAAGGGCACACTCAGACTCAGGTCAAAGTCATGCCACAGAACAACTCCAAACAAAAGGCTCCAGAGCGGTTAGTAAAAACCCCACTCCTACATGTGTTTTCTCTCTCTTTTTTCCAGAGCCATCATTCTGATCTGGCTCTCCTCTTCAATAAACTGCAACCTTCTTTAAAGCAGTACCATGTCTGTTTATACCCAGCTTGGACTGAACGTGATGAAGGGACTTTTCCTTCAACACTGGGGAACACAGCAAATGGCGTTCTGTCCCCTGATCTTTGCATCGCTGCAAGCTGTGTGAAATTACTGGGTGAAAATGAAAATAAAATAAAAAAAAGAAATAGCATTCCAAAACAGAACACAAGGATAAGTCAAGAGGAATATATTTTTTTAAAAAACTCCTTTGCTGTTGCTTTTCCTTGGTTTTTTTGGGGGAGGGTCTGAAAAGGCAATCCCAGAAGAAAAGGCCGTCTTGATTTAGAAACCAGGTGGAAACCAAAGCTGATCTCAAAAAAAAGGAGGAATGAAAGGAACAAAGGCACAGGAGTAGCCTTGGGGGGGGGGAATGGGGGGCTTTTCCATTCATAATTTACAAAGTGCGTTACTGCCTACAATTCTGGAAGGCCAAGTCAGAAAGTCTGTCCTCAAGAAGCAACAGATGGAACGATCAAGGAGGGAAGAACCTAAGAGCTAAGGAGAAATTTCCTGACATTTAGACAATAAACCAGTGGAACGGACTTGCCACCATTAAGTTGTAAGTGCTCCAACACGGAGGGACTGGAGAACATTTGTCTGAAATGGTAAAGGGTTCCTGCTGAGCAGGGCGTTTGGACTAGAAGACTCCAGGTCCTGCCAAGTCTGTATTCTCGTTATTATTTCTTTGGTGTACCGAGAAGTCAGGTTGTGAATCTGTACTTGGAAAATTGATCCTCGCAGATTCTATCATAAGCCTCAGATTTCCATTAATCGTAGTCCTGACTACATCATTGGTTTATAGCACCATTTGAAGTTACACCGCATTGAAACAAAGTGGGACTTATAACCGTCCTCGGACTTACAACCATCGCAGCATCCCAACGTCCCTTGATCAAAATTGGGGTGCTTGCCAAATGCAGTCTTCATGAGGATCTGGGGCCACGTGATCACCCTTTGCGACTTTTGAAAGAAAAATCTTCACGGGGGTTCCAGTCCAAGCTGGGAATAAACAAAATGGAGATGCTTTAGAAAGAAAGTTGCAGTTATTGAAGAGGCAGAGCAGGACAGAAAGATGGCTCTGGGAAAGCTGGACCACATGGAGTAGGGAATGGTGGGTTTTTATACCTTCTTGGGCTTTCGTTTGGAGTTGTCCCTGTGCCATGAACCTTGACCTGAGTCTGAGGTGCCTGTCTGGTATTCTGATGGCTGGTGGGTAATCCTATTATGTCCCAAAGGTCATATCCTGCTTCCTGGGGCTGTGTCTGATGATTTGTCCTGTGTTGGATTTCTTTGGTGTGAGGATTGTTGATTCTAGGGATCTTTGTCTTTCTAACCATCAGCTCTAAGCTTCAGGTGCCATCTTTCTGAAAGGATATGATATCTGCCTTTCTACAGAGCTGGTTTCTTACATGGGTGAGGAGACTGGGGGGCTATTAAGAAAAACTTGGGCAGCTTTCTGCCTTTTTAGATCCTTTGAAGAAATAGTAATATTTTGCCTTTGTAATATTCCTTTCGAGGGGGGGCCTGATTCCACATGACCTCCAAGTTAAGGGTAGCCAGAATTGCTTAACAATCGTGCAATTTACTGACAACTGCAAGATTGGTTGAACCCCAAATGCGCAAGAAAAGTTATAAATTCAGGATGGTCACCGCTTAATATCTACCTGCTTAGCACCGGAGATTCTTGGTTAGCTCGTGGTGATAACTAAAGAACGTAGAATTCTGTTAGGATTGCAGACGACACCAGCTGCAGGAATAGCCAAACACTCCAGAAAGACAGGCTTAGATAAGGAGGAATACTGAAGATTTGAACATTGGGCACTATCTAACAGAATGAAATTCAATGGTGAAAAAAGTAAGGTTTCTACCTTTAGGCAAGAAAAACCAAATGTTAAGGGTCTACTATGGGTACCCTTGCATCAATAGTAGCAACGGTGAGAGGGATCTCGGAGTCCCAGTGGACAATCACTTAAATATGAGCCAGCCTGTGCTGCAGTGAACAAAAAGCCAACACAGTGCTAGGCTGCATTAACAGAGGGATAGAATCAAGATCACGTGAAGTGTTTAATACCACTTTACAAGCCTTGTAAGGCCACACTTGGAATACTGCATCCAGTTTTGTCACCACGATAAAAAGACGTTGAGACTCTAGAAAGGTGCAGAGAAAGAGCAACAAAGATGATTAGGGACTGGAGGCTAAACATATAAGGAACGGTTGCTGGAATTGGGTATGTCTAGTTTAATGAAGAGAAGGGACGAGGGGGGACATGATAGCAGTCTTCCAATATCTCAGGGGCTGCCCAAAGAAGAGGGAGTCAAAGCTGTTCTCCAAAGCACCTGAAGGCAGGACAAGAAGCAACGGATGGAAACTAATCAAGGAGAGAAGCAACCTAGAACTAAGGAGAACTTCCTGACAGTTAGAACAATTACCAGTGGAACACACTGCCTCCAGAAGCGGTGAATGCCAACACTGGAGTTTTAAGAAGAGACTGGACAGCCATTTGTTGAAATGGTATAGGGTTTCCTGCCTGAGCAGGGGGTTGGACTAGATGACCTCCAAGTCCTTCCACATATCATGTTCATTATTAGTATTATTTGATTATTATTATTATTATTATTATTATTATTATTATTATTATTAGTATTATTATTATTATTATTCATATATTATTATTATATTATTATTATTATTATTATTATTATTATTATTTATTATTATTATTATTATTCTGACACTCTAACAAGGATCTGCAGACCCATTGTCCCAGGCGGTGGCAAAGGTGGTCGCTTCTGAGGATTTTTTAGAGGACAGGCAAGTATGGGAGGGGGGAAAGAGGAGGGATCAATTGAACGTTAGCAATAAAGAGAGAATGGAATCCCCTTGTACAGACGGCAGTCTACCTCTGAATATCAGATGCGAGAGAAAATGGGGAATAGTTATTCTTTGCATGTCCTTCTGATGAGCATCTGTCACCTAAAGTTGGTCGGTTGTGAGGTCTCACCCCAGAGAACTGCCGGGCAAAAAGTGGGCAGCTTAGTAGTGTGAACCTGGAGGATATACGCTTAGCTGAGGGGTTGGACTAGATGACCGCAAGGGACAATCTCAACCGATGATTCTGGGCTAAGGCAGCAGGTTAGAAAGCGGGAGATGGTGATTCTAAATCCGCCTTAGTCAGAAAAGCCCAGCTGGGGGACTTTGGGCCAGAGTCCCCCCCCAATCTCTTTTCTCTCAGCCAACCCACCTCACAGGGCTGTGTTTGGGGGGAAATAGGAGGGGAAAGGTTGTTTGGATATGTTCATTGCCTTAAATTATTTGTAAAAATAACGCAAAGAGGGATACCATAATTAATTAAAATAGTAACACAACAGAATAATAAAATAAAAATAAAAACCAATTAGAGTAAAAGGATAGAAATGCAGGAAAGCTTTTTAGAGGAAAAACAAGCGCTGGATAGATCCAGACGGTCGCTTTGGTTGGAGGTGGCATTTCAGCCAAGGCTGCCTCTGCCAGGACGTTGCCCGAAACCCCCTGACAGGAGCTGACAGGACTAGATCAAGATCGTCCTTGGTAACTTTAAGACTTGTGGACTCAACTCCAGAATCCCAGCAGTGGGGAAGCCTCTGGACTAGGTGATCTCTGGGGTCCCTTCCATCATTCCAACTGATAGAAAATGAAGGCTTTGAGAACCTCAAATTCCAGCCAGTAGCATGTAGTAGCAGAAGCTTTTATGGATTTTTTTCTCTTCCCCTTCTTCTTCCTTTCTTCCTCATTCTTCCTTGCCTTCATTCTTCCTTACTTCCTTCCTTCTTGCTCTTGCTTTCTGGCTTTCTGTTTTCTTGCTTTCTGCTTCTTGCATTTCTTCTCTTTCTTTTTTTTTTCTTTTTTTCTTTATTCTTTTCTTCCTTCCTCTCCCTCTCATCCTCCTCATCCTCTCCCTCCTCCCTCCCTTCTTTTCTTTGTTCTTGCTTTTCTTCTTTCTTCTTTTTCCTTCCTTTCTTCCTCCTTCCTCCTTCCTCTCACCCCCTCTCCTCATCATCCTCATCTTCTTCTTTATCTTCTTTCTTTCTTCTTTTCATTCCTCCTTCCTCGCCCTCTCTCTCTACATCTCCTCCTCATTCTTCTTTGCTTCTTATTTCTTTCTTTCTTGCTTTTTCATTCCTTCCTTATTCCTTCCTCTCCTCTCCCTCCTCCTCCCCTCCTCCTCCTCCTCTTCTTCTTCTTTCTTCTTCTTTTCTTTCTCTTCTTCTTTCTTTCTTTCTTTCTTTCTTCTTTCTTCTTTCTTTCTTTCTTTCTTTCTTTCTTTCTTCTTTTCTTTTCCTCTTTACCAGATCCCCATTTTCACCTCTATCATTAACCACACAGACTAAATGTGCAATGAAAAACAACGAATGAAGGCTATCGATGGCGTGGGAGCCAGTAATTACCCTGTTTTGCGTGCCCACGTAAATAACGCCAGGGCCTCTTGAAGGTGGTTATATTTAGACTCTTCCCTTTGGGTGGATTCAAGTGGACTCTAGAAGCAGGGGCCCGTCCACCTCGATTCTCTTTCTGGATCAGGGACCCACCCACCTCTGGATCAGGGGAAGGCGACAGCTGCTGTGCCAACTCAGTCCAGAATAGATCTCAATCTGCTCGCTGCATTCCTCCATATGGCCTAGCATCTCGCCCACTGTCTAGCACTGTTCTCTGGCGCTCTTCTAGCCTCCTCCCCCACCCCACCCCCTGCAGGGTTTCCCCTGATCACAGTGAGAAAAAGAAGCTGGCCAGGACTTTGTGTGGGAAGGAACCCAATCAGACAAGCTAGCTGCTGTCATGGATAAGAGAAAAGAGAACAGATTCCTACTGTAGCAGAGATACCAGGATATCCGGATGGGAATATGTGGCAGCTACAGTGAACAAGAGAAGTGACAAGGTAGGCAGAAGAGGGATGAAGCACAAGAGGAAGGAAACACACTGTCGCAATGATGATGGCCTAAAAGCCCCTGGCATCCCCTGAAGACTGTGATTGGCTGCGATGGGCTTCCTTACAGTGATTAGGGGAAACCTGGTTCAATAGTAGCAACTGTGAGAGGGAATCTGGGGTCCTAGTGGACAACAATGTAAATATGAAGCCAGGCCAGTCTGCGGCTAGCAGCCAAAAAGGCCAATGTAATCCTAGGTTGCGTTAACAGAGGATAGAATCCAAGATCGCAGAAGTGTTAGTGACAGCTTATAAAAGCCCTCAGTAAGACCACACCTGGACTTACTGCATACAGTATTTGGTCACCATATAAAAAAAAGATGTAGAGGGACTCTGGAAAGAGTGCAGAAACAAGCAAACCAAGATGATTAGCAGGTCTGGATGGCCAGAAAACATATGAGAACGGTTGCAGAAAGCAGACAAATCTTATTGCTTCTTTGACAAGTGACAAAATTAGTGGGACCAGAGGAATGCTGTGGATACAATTATTTGGACTTCGTAGGCATTGATAAAGTAGATCACAACCTACTACTGATAAGATAGAAAAATGTGGGTTAGACAGCATCACTACCAGTGGATGAGTAGCGGCTGACCGGCCGTTTACCTCAGGTGTGGCCTCAAGGGAACCGCATACTACATGGAGGGAATTGTGTAGTGGGGTGCCCAGGGCTCTGGTCTAGGGCCCAGTGCTCTTCAACATCTTCATCAACGATTTGGAGAGGGGATAGATGGGGAAATCATAAATTTGCAGATGACACCAAGCTGGCAGGAATAGCCAAACAGAAGACAGCTTTAAGCTACAGGAGGTATCTGGGACAGACTTGAACACTGGGCGCTATCTACAAAAATGAAAAATCCAATGGTGAAAAAAGCAAGGTCCTACATATTCGGCCCGAAAAACCAAATTGTACAGGTATAGTTAAAGGGCAGGAGTAGGCAACCTTGGTCTTTTATGACTACGTGGACTTCAACTACCAGGAAAAAAAAGAATCCTGAGCCGGCATGGCTCAGCTTGGAAACCTTCTCCCTTCCCCTCAGCATGGATGCTCAGGAATTCTGGGAGTGAAGTCCATGAGTCATAAAAGAGCCAAGGTTGCGTAACCCTGGTACGGGGGTACCCTGCTCAATAGTAGTAACTGTGAGAGGATCTCGGAGTCCTGGTGGACAATCCCTTAAACTATGAGCAGAGTGTGCTACAGTGCCAAAAAAGCCAACACAGTGCTGGGCTGCATTAACAGAGGGATAGAATCAAGATCACGTGAAGTATTAATACCACTTTACAATGCCTGGTAAGGCCACACTTGGAATACTGCATCCAGTTTGGTCACCACGATGTAAAAAAGAGTTGAGACTCTAGAAGAGTGCAGAGAAGAGCAACAAAGATGATTAGGGGACTGGAGGCTAAAACATATAAGGAACGGTTTGCTGGAATTGGGGTATGTCTAGTTTAATGAAGAGAAGGACGAGGGGGGACATGATAGCAGCTTCCAATATCTCAGGGGCTGCCACAAAGAAGAGGGGGTTAACCTATTCTCCAAAGCACCTGAAGGCAGGACAAGAAGCAACGGATGGAAACTAATCAAGGAGAGAAACAACTTAGAACTGAGGAGAAACTTCCTGACAGTGAGAACAATTAACCAGTGGAACAACCTGCCTCCAGAAGCGGTGAATGCTCCAACACTGGAAGTTTTTAAGAAGAGACTGGAGAGCCATTTGTCCGAAATGGTATAGGGTTACCTGCCTGAGCAGGGGGTTGGACTTGATGACCTCCAAGGTCCCTTCCAACTTTATTATTATTATTATTATATTATTATTAATTGGATATGTCTAGTCTAGTGAAAAGAAGGAGTAGGGGTGACATGATAGCAGTCTTCCAATATTTGAGGGGCTGCCACAAAGAAGACGGGTGTTGTATACTGGAAACGGTGAGGCATTGAAGACACAAGGGTGAAAGTAACAGCTCATTTATTCAATCCACACAGAAGCAGCTTTAGCCTCCTCTTGACTCATATTTATACGGACCGCCACTAGGCGGCAGCCAATGATTTTAAAGCAAACATTCCGGCCTAAACACAGGCTTACAATATATATATCAGACAGTTAAGGATTTGAATCAAACATCTAACTAACCGTTTTATAACGGTTTATGAAATTGGGTTAATACACAATAAGGGGGGCAACCTATTTTCCAAAATACCAAAAGAAACAATGGATGGACACTAATTAGGGAGAGAACCAACTTGGAAATAAGGAGGAATTTCCTGACAGTGAGAACAATTAATCAGCAGGATACTAGAATAGAATAGAATAGAATAGAATAGAATAGAATAGAATAGAATAGAATAGAATAGAAGCTGGAAGGGACCTTGGAGGTCTTCTAGTCTAGCCCCCTGCTCAAGCAGGAGAACCTATACCATCTCAGATACATTAAGTGACTGTCTACTCTAGTCTCTTCTTAAAAATTTCCAGTGATGGAGCGCCCACAATTTCTGGAGGCAAGCCTTTCTACTGGTTAATTGTCCTCATTGTCAGGAAGTTTCTCCTTAATTCCAGGTTGCTTCTCTCTTTGATCAGCCATTGTTTCTCATCCTTCCCCTCTGGTGCTTTGGTGAATAACGTGACCCCCTCTTCCTTGTGGCAGCCCCTCAAATACTGGAACACTGCTATCATGTCTCCCCTATTTCTTCTTTTCTTTAGACTAGCTTGCCAAACCCAAGTCCCGCAGCCGTTCTTCGTATGTTTTAGTCTCCAGGCCTTTGATCATCTTAATTGCTCTTCTCTGATTTTTTTCCAAACTCTCAACGTCTTTTTTTGTAGTATGGTGACCAAAATTGGCTGCAGTATTCCAGGTGTGGTCTCACGAGGGCTTTATAAAGCGGTACTAGTACTTCCCGTGATCTTGATTCTATGCCTCTGTTTATACAACCCAGGATTGTATTAGACTAGGTAAACATCGTCAGCAAGATTTTCTTGTCCTATACTCCTAAGCTCCTTATGGGAGCTTATTATAGGCCCCTTAGACAGGAAGAAGATACGGTGAGTTCTTTCTGCATCACATAACCACACAAAGAAGTGTGTGATACAATAATGGGTAGTTGCAATTACCTTGACACCTTCTGGGAATCTAATACTTCAAGAGTCAAAGGTCCAGCCAATTGTCCCCACTTTCTGACATTTTTATTTCTCAGAAGGGGGAAGGAAGAGAAAGGGGCCCTGGTGCCCTAGATCTAATCTCCACCAGCAGGCAAGAATTGGTTGAAGAAGTGAAGGCGATTGATATCCTGGGGCAAAGGGATTGTGGCAAAGGGATTAAATTCATGACACGCAGGGCAAGAGGAACTGGGAAGAATTAAGATCAGAAGAGCTAAACCAAGGATTTGTTTAATGTTTTAATTGGTTTGATGTGATTTGAAATAATAATAATAATAATAATAATAATAATAATAATAATAATAATAATAATAATAATAATAGTAATAGTAATAGTAATAATAATAATAATAATAATAATAATAATAATAATAATAATAATAATAATAATAATAATAATAATAATATAGTAATAGGCGCCTTGGGTGCAATCCCAAAACAACTGGAGCACTATCCCAGGTCCTTGGTAAGGACTCGATAGGTAGACAAAATGCCAAATCCAGTCTAAACATCTGGCTGACTGTGCGATGATCCATAATAATAATAATAATAACAATAACAATAACAATAATAATAATAATAATAATAATGTTGGAAGGGACCTTGGAGGTCATCTAGTCCAACCCCTTGCTCAGGCAGGAAACCTTATATCAGGGGTAGGCAACCTTGGCTCTTTTATGACTTGTGGACTTCAACGAGTCCATGAGTCATAAAAGAGCCAAGGTTGCCTACCCCTGCCCTATACCATTTCAGACAAATGGCTGTCGAATCTCTTCTTAAAGACTTCCAGTGTTGGAGCATTCACAGCTTCTGGAGGCAGGTTGTTCCACTGGTTAACTGTTCTAACTGTCAGGAAGTTTCTCCTTAGTTCTAGGTTGCTTCTCTCCTTGATTAGTTTCCATCCATTGCTTCTTGTCCTGCCTTCAGGCGCTTTGAAAAATAGCTTGACTCCCTCTTCTTTGTGGCAGCCCCTGAGATATTGGAAGACTGCTATCATGTCACCCCTAGTCCTTGTTTTCATTAAACTAGACATACCCAATTCCAGCAACCGTTCCTTATATGTTTTAGCCTCCAGTCGCCTAATCATCTTTGTTGCTCTTCTCTGCACTCTTTCTAGAGTCTCAACATCTTTTTTACATCTTGGTGACCAAAACTGGATGCAGGATTCCAAGTGTGGCCTTTCCAAGGCATTGTAAAGTGGTATTAACATTTCACATGATCTTGATTCTCTCCCTCTGTTAATGCAGCCTAGCAGTGTGTTGGCTTTTTTGGCAGCTGCAGCACACGGCTGGCTCATATTTAAGTGATTGTCCACTAGGACTTCGAGATCCCTTTCACAGTTACTACTATTGAGCAAGGTACCCCCTATATACTATACCTGTACATTTGGTTTTTCTTGCCTAAATGTAGGACCTTGCTTTTTTCACCATTGATTTTCATTTTGTTAGATAACGCCCAGTGTTCAACTCTGTTCAGATCCTCCTGTATCTTAAGCCTATCTTCTGGAGTGTTGGCTATTCCTGCCAGCTTGGTGTCGTCTGCAAATTTGATGAGTTCCCCATCTATCCCCTCATCCAAATCGTTGATGAAGATGTTGAAGAGCACTGGGCCTAGAACAGAGCCCTGGGGCACCCCACTACACACTTCCCTCCATGTAGATGCGGTTCCATTGAGGACCACATGCTGAGTATGGCCGGTCAGCCAGCTACTCATCCATCTGGTGGTGATGCTGTCTAACCCACATTTTTCTATCTACAGTTAACAGAAGCTAGCATGGATCTGTTAGAAGAATAATTTGAGGTTGTGCAAGAATAAATCAAAATGAAATCCAGACAGCTGTGAGGAAAGGAGAATTATTTATTCCCAAAAGTCAAGAGGTTTGCCTATGGGGGCAGCTGCAAAGAAATGGGGCACAGAGACATTGCTTTATAGGGGAGCTTGTCCAGTGGTGGGATTCAAATATGTGAACAACTGGTTCTCTGTGTGGATGCCGCTTCTGGAAGTCCATTCTGGGCCTGGGCAACAAAAAATTAGCTACCGGTTCTGCCGAAGTGGTGCGAACTGGCTGAATCCCACCACTTAGTTTGTCCTGGGTGTGGAAGTGTGTGTGTGTGCTGATTCTAAGGTGACACTTGAGGGCTTGGGCGAGTGTATGCGCTGACCCCGGAGAAGGGATTGATTAAATCAAGTGATATGGATTGGGTCTCTTAGTTTGAACAGAGTGTTATAATTATGTTTATATTGTGCTAATTGAATTTTGTGTGTTTGCTTGTATGTGTTTGCAATTTGAAATGTGTGTTTAATTAATTCTGATCTTTGTGTAAGTTTAAAGGATTTTGGAGACTGTTAGATCAATCACTTTGTGGAGACCTGGATCAGTTAACATATGATTCCCTATAATAATATTTCTAACACAGTTATAACATTTATAAATTTTTTCCCACAGATCTGTCACAAACTAACAGATTAATCTCTGCTCTTTAACTGATAGAGTTATTGGCTTACTTAGTAGATCAGGGGAATGCTGTAGACATAATGTATCTCAGACTTTAGGAGAGTATCACTTGATATTCTTCTGAGCAGAATTGTAAAACACAGGCTGGATGATACAACTGTTACAAGGACTCAAGATTGGCTTAAAAAAAACAAACCACCCCACCCCCAAAATAGCTCATTAATTTACTTGGAAGGAAGTACCAAGTTTGCACAAAATAACCAGTTTTTGTAGGGCTGAGTTCACAGCTGGCAATGAACCCCTAGGCTGGATTCAGTAGATTAAATGCATTTGGCTGGCTAGTTGATGCTTCAGGGGAAACATAACCCAGAGAATGGGCTAAAATCAAATCCAAGTTGAAACTGAGAAAGCAGATCTGGACAGCAATTCATTTATTGGTTAATACCACCTGCAACTTCACCTGTATGATTAAATGTGGTGAGTCAATGATATATAAATACAAATTTCTCCTCTGGCTTTGAAGAAAGTCCAATCTGCCTTAATTCTGCTTTCTGGGGGCTGAGTCAACAACTAGCTTTAAGCCAATATGAGGTAGAGATATGAATATAACCAGGTGCAGCAAAACAGCACAGAATAAGCAGCTTTGGCAGAGGCCCACAATCTAATTAGTCCTGCTCATTAGTTCAAATTTCCTTTTCTTTTCAGAAGGAGTAGACTGGAAGACGTGTCTCATCTTCCACGCTGGTGGAGATTGGCAGAGAGAAATAGTTGAAGGCAGAGGAACAGTTTACACAATCAACCATCCAGGTTATCGTAGTAGGAACTGGACAAATAGTTCAATCCTGGACCTGAAATCTGGTTATGGCTGTGCTGCTCGTGATGTCACCGAATGTTCAAGATCGCTAAGGTTCATCCGTGAAGCGACATAAAAATATTTATTGTATTTCTGGAGGTTTTTAAGAAGAGACTAGACAGTCACTTGTCTGAAATCGTACTATAGATTTTCCTGCTTGGGCAGGGGACTGGACTAGAAGACCTCCAAGGTCCCTTCCAGCTTCTATTCTGTTCAGTTCTGTTCTGCTCTATTTATTTGAGAATAGAATAGAATAGAATAGAATAGAATAGAATAGAATAGAATAGAATAGAATAGAATAGAATAGAATACAGCTGGAAGGGACCTTGGAGGTCTTCTAGTCCAGCCCCCTGCTCAAGCAGGAGAACCTATACCATTTCAGACAAGAGACTGTCTAGTCTCTTCTTAAAAATCTCCAGTGAGAGAGCTCCCACGATTTCTGGTGGCAAGCTGTTCCACTGGTTGATTGTCCTCACTGTCAGGAAGTTTCTCCTTAATTCCAGGTTGCTTCTCTCCTTGATCAGTTTCCAACCATCGTTTCTCGTCCTTCCCTCTGGTGCTTTGATGAACAACCTGGCCCCTTCTGCCTTGACTTTGTATCCCACCTTTATTACTTTATTACTAACTCATGCCTCCTCCTCCTCCTCCTCCTCCTTTCCACCTAACAACAACCCTGTGAGGTGGTGTCAGAAGAATAAATTGGGGTCCCAACTCGAGCCTGGTTCACACAAGGATAAATAAAAATGAAATCCAGACAGCTGTTAGGAAAATTGAAATATTCCTTCCCAAAAGCAAAGACGGGGCAGCTGCAGAGAAATGGGGTACAGAGACATTGTTTTATACGAGAGCTTGTCCTGGATGTGGAAGTACATATGTGCCGATTCTAGGGTGACAGTTGAGGGGCGTGGGTGCGTGTAGGTTCACGTCATCTATGATGTTTATTCTTGTGAAACTGTAGTTCCACTGGGAGGCTATTTTAATGAACTCTCTTTGTGTTTACAGACCTTTTCCTTTGATATGTGGATTAGGTCTGGGTAACTTATTTGGGGGTTTGAGGAAGTTTGAGTAAAACTTTTCCCCCCATTTGCTATTTTTACTTGATTAACGCAGTTTCAGCTTGACTGCCAATTATCTCCTGGAGACGCTGATTCTCAGCCCATTGTAGAGTCTCTTAATATTTAAAGGAAGATGGAGAGAGTATAAAGCATAAAATATATTTTGATATAAAACTTCCCACAGTGGGTTGGGCTGAGAGAGAGTAGCTGGCCCTAAATCACCCAGCTGGCTTTTACGGCTAAGGTGGGACTAGAACTCACCAATTCCTGATTTCTAGGCCGGCACATTAAACACTACCCCAAAGTACAGATAGTCCTTTGCCATACAGTTACAGGAGGGACCAGAATTTCTATTGCTAAGCAGGGCAGTTGTTAAAATAAATCACACGCAATTTTACCATGTTTTTTTTTTTGCCACCGTTGTGAGCAAATCGTTGCAGATGTTAAGTGAATCACATAGCCGTTGAGGAAATCTGACTTTCCTTGTTGATTTTGCTGGTTGGAAGACATCTGGAAAGGTTGCAAAGGGTGATTTCATGAGCCCATAAATACATTCCGGTTGCAAAGGATCCGGATTTTGATCATGTGACGGTGGGATGCGGCAATGGTTGTAAGTGTGAGGATGGCTGATAAATCCCTTTTTTTCAGTGCTGTTGTAACTACGAACATTCACTTAATAATGAATGGTTGTAGGTCAGGGACTACCTGTATGTAAACAATGAGTACATTCATGGCTGGAATTTAATAAATAAGGGCCTACATCAGGGGTCTTCAGACTTGGCCCTTTTATAACTTGTGGACTTCAACTCCCAGAATTCCTCAGCCAGGCACGCTGGCTGAGGAATTCTGGGAGTTGAAGTCCACAAGTCATAAAAGGGCCAAGTTTGAAGACCCCTAGTCTCCAATCTTGGCCACTTTTAAGGCTTGTGGACTTCAACTCCCAGAATTCTCCTCAGCATGCCTGGCTGAGGAATTCTGGGAGTCGAAGTCCACAAGTCATAAAAGGGCCAAGTTTGAAGACCCCTAGTCTCCAATCTTGGCCACTTTTAAGACTTGTGGACTTCAACTCCCAGAATTCTCCTCAGCATGCCTGGCTGAGGAATTCTGGGAGTTGAAGTCCACAAGTCATAAAAGGGCCAAGTTTGAAGACCCCTAGTCTCCAATCTTGGCCACTTTTAAGACTTGTGGACTTCAACTCCCAGAATTCTCCTCAGCATGGCTGGCTGAGGAATTCTGGGAGTCGAAGTCCACAAGTCTTAAAGTTGGAGACCTGCTCCAAAACATAGGACGGTGGCTATATTTAATGACAAGATTACTTTCCCCCAGCCCAGTGTGCTGGCTGGGGGATTCTGGGAGTTGCTTTGCTAAAGATACCAAGTAGGGCAGGGGTCTTCAAACTTGGCCCTTTTATGACTTGTGGACTTCAACTCCCAGAATTCCTCAGCCAGGCACGCTGGCTGAGGAATTCTGGGAGTTGAAGTCCACAAGTCATAAAAGGGCCAAGTTTGAAGACCCCTGGCCTACATCAATGGCTGGTCTTCTGGATCGCCTCTGAAACTGGGAGTATCATAGATTGCAATATTGTAGATTTAATTTTGCTCAGCTATTTAATATATCATTACAGTAACTTTACGTTGCCCTTTTATTATAGAGACTCCTTGTTATCTTGGCATGCTGTCTCGCCGATTTGACTTAAATTTTCTGTTGTATGATTTGCAAATTTTGTTGGTCATTGCCAGCAGGAATGAAAAAGCTATTTTTCTGGATCAAAGCCAGGTAAGAAGTTTGCTTATTGCCTGACTGCCCCCCTCCCCAAATGTCCCTTGCAATTTCCCCAAGTTAAATTGAAACGGAAGTAATTTTAAAAAAATAAGGTGCAAGTCCGAAGGATAACAGAATAGCAGAGTTGGAAGGGACCTGGGTGGTCTTCTAGTCCAACCCCCTGCTCAAGCAGGAGACCCTATCCCAGTGATGGCGAACCTTTTAGAGACCGAGTGCCCAAACTGCAACCCAAAACCCACTTATTTATCGCCGGGTGCCAGGTGGGCGTGGCCCACTGGGTGGGCATGTCTGTGGTGGTCATGGCAGACTGGGTGGGTGTGGCCAAGATGGGCGTGGTCACCTCAATGTTGCTCGTGGGGAGGGACGCCTGTGGGGGCCGGGCAGGGTTGGGGGAGATCCAGGGGGTCTCTGGCAGGTGGGGTGGTGGGCAGGAGGCTCGTCTTGTGGGGTAAGGCAAGGCAAGGCGAGGCAGGGCGGGGGTGCCATTATCGCAGGGCAAGGCAAGGCAGGGGCCGGGGTGGCTGCTGCCTGACACCATCGGCCCCCGCACACAGAGGCCAGTGAGCGCATGGGGGCCGACGGTGTCCCATCAGCAGCCACAGCCTGCTGGCCCCTCGACCGGCGCACTCTGGGGCCGCCACCAGCAGTTCAGAGAAGTGCCCACCGAGAGGGCTCTGAGTGCCGCCTCTGGCACGCGTGCCATAGGTTCGCCACCACTGCCCTATCCCATTCCATACAAGTGGTTTTCCAGTCTCTTCTTAAAAACCTTCTGGAGACAAGTCGTTCCACTGGTTAATTGTTCTCGCTGTCAGGAAATTCCTCCTTAGTTCTAGGTTGCTTCTCTCCTTGATTAGTTTCCATCTGTTGCTTCTTGTCCTGCCTTCAGGCGCTTTGGAGAATAGCTTGACTCCCTCTTCTTTGTGGCAGCCCCTGAGATACTGGAAGACTGCTATTAGATCATATCCAGAGTCTGAACATATTGCTAAGTTCTGATCTTCGTGGAAAAAGTTGATATAATGTTGAAGAGGAGGAAGAAATGAAATCCTTGAGAATTGGAGACAAGGTTGTATCGGCGGGTGGGGACAGGACACAGTGCAGTTTTGTGATCAGGATTGTGTATTTCAGAGATATCAACTAAGAAGGCAGACTCCCACCCAGGGTGCCTTCTTTGAAAATGTGCAGAGATCTAAGCTAGAGGTCACACACCTGCGTGCGCCAGCAGGCAATCAGAGTTATATCAAAACCCAGTGCACTTTCAAAAATATTGCTTTATTGTTTTATACTGTCCCTCCTCTCCAACGTGGGAAACATACACCCAAACAAACAGCACAAGTAGCTAATTCAAGAAGACAGTAAATAAGGCAGCTCCATTTTTTAAAGCTGAGTTAAAATTTGTCTCCCCCGAATCCTATTCAGGTATTTGCAGGAGGAATTTAAAAAAAAAAATCAAGGAAGGAAGGAAGGAAGGAAGGAAGGAAGGAAGGAAGGAAGGAAGGAAGGAAGGAAGGAAGGAAGGAAGGAAGGAAAAATAGGAGGGAGGGAGGAATTAAGGCAGGGGTCTTCAAACTCGACCCTTTTATGACTTGTGGACTTCAACTCCCAGAATTCCTCAGCCAAGAACGCCTGGCTGAAGAATTCTGGGAAGAAGTCCACAAATCATAAAAGGGCCTAGTTTGAAGACCCCTGAATTAAGGTAAGTAAGTGAGGAAGGAAGGAAGGAAGGAAGGAAGGAAGGAAGGAAGGAAGGAAGGAAGGAAGGAAGGAAGGAAGGAAGGAAAAATAGGAGGGAGGAACTAAGGTAAGCGAGTGAGGGAGTGAGTGAGGGAGGAAGGAAGGAAGGAAGGAAGGAAGGAAGGAAGGAAGGAAGGAAGGAAAAATAGGAGGGAGGAACTAAGGTAAGCGAGTGAGGGAGTGAGTGAGGGAGTGAGGAAGGAAGGAAGGAAGGAAGGAAGGAAGGAAGGAAGGAAGGAAGGAAGGAAGACTCCGAAGAATAACAGCCAAGCCCAAAAAAAGTTTAAATTTCTCTTCACAGTATTAGATCCATATATCCATGTTCTCAAATCTGAACTGAACAATTTGGATTCATCTGAACTGGAACTTCACTCCTTTGTTGGTTCAAAAAGGTATGGAAATATTTAAAAATCAAGTTGAGTTGATTTACAAGGAAGGGAAACGGGCAGCTTCCAAGTGGTTAAAAGTGATGTGGAAGCACCCAGTTTGTTTATTTGTTTGGTTGTTAGTTTTTATTTGTATCCCACTTTTATTATTTTTACAAATAACTCAAGGTGGCAAATATATTCAACACACCCAGCCGTCTTTCATGCCTAAGACAGGACTAGCACTCACCGTCTCCTGGTGAAGCTGCAATCTCCTGTTTCCTAGTCTGCCTTAAACACCAGACTAAACTATTTATAATAATTATAATAATAATAATAAAGTTGGAAGGGACCTTGTAGGTCATCTATTCTAGTCCAACCCCTGGCTCAGACAAGAAACCCTATACCATTTCAGACAAATGGCTGTCCAGTCTCTTCTTAAAAACTTCCAGTGTTGGAGCATTCACCGCTTCTGGAGGCAGGTTGTTCCACTGGTTAATTGTTCTAACTGTCAGGAAGTTTCTCCTTAGTTCCAGGTTGCTTCTCTCCTTGACTAGTTTCCATCCATTGCTTCTTGTCCTGCCTTCAGGCGCTTTGGAGAATAGCTTGACTCCCTCTTCTCTGTGGCAGCCCCTGAGATATTGGAAGGCTGCTATCATATCCCCCCTCGTCCTTCTCTTCATTAAACTACTAGACATACCCAATTCCAGCAACCGTTCCTTATATGTTTTAGCCTCCAGTCCCCTGATCATCTTTGTTGCTCTTCTCTGCACTCTTTCTAGAGTCTCAACATCTTTTTTACATCGTGGTGACCAAAACTGGAGGGCGTATTCCAAATGTGGCCTTATCAAGGCGTTGTAAAGTGGTATTTAGTTTAGGTAATTCTCAAGCCGTGTGCATTTTAACTTTCCACCTCTTCAGTCTTTCTAATTTTAATATATAGTTTGTCCCCTCCCCCATTTTTGCCTTTGGGTTATGCAAGCAAAGCAACAAACCACAATTTAATTTAATTTGCCATCTGTTTACATCGTCTGAGAGTTTATTATCCAGCTCTGGTTTTTTTTTCCCCCTTCAGTATTGCATTTCATAATGTTTTTTTACACAATAGCATGTAAATGAAGTTATATTTACATTTAAATTGAAGCTAGAGCCGGTTTGGTCTAGTGGTGAAGGCAACAGGCTAGAAAGCAGGAGAAGGTGAGTTCTAGTCCTGCCTTAAGCATTAAAGCCAGCTGGGTGACTTTGGGCCAATCACCAGGAGACTGGGAGTTCTAGTTCTGTCTTAGGCACGAAAGCCAGCTGGGTGACTTTGGGCCAGTCACCAGGAGATTGGGAGCTCTAGTCCTGTCTTAGGCACGAAAGCCAGCTGGGTGACTTTGGGCCAGTCACCAGGAGATTGGGAGTTCTAGCTCTGTCTTAGGCACGAAAGCCAGCCCAGTTTTTCTTAATAACCCCAGGTCTCCCTCCCCCAAGCAGAAACCAGCTCTGTAGAAATGCAAATGGAGGCCCCAGCTAGAAGATCAAGAAGACAAAGATACCTAAAATCTACATACCCCACCCAAACTCTAAGACAGGACATAATAGGATTAACACACAGATGCCAAAGGGCACACTCAGACTCAGGTCAAAGTTCATGCCACAGGACCAACTCCACAAACAAAAGGCTCCAGAAGGCATAAAAACCCACTCCCTACATGTGTTCGCTCTCTTTTCTGCCAGAGCCATCTTTCTGTCTGGCTCTCCTCTTCAATAAACTGCAACCTTCTTTCTAAAGCAGTCGCCGTGTTGTTTATTCCCGGCTTGGACTGAACCACGATGAAGATTTTTCCTTCAACAATATCTACACACATCCTATATTGCAACCAACTTATTCACTTTTTCCTTTTGGGGGGGGTCTCCTCAGCACCATCCAACCACATCTTCCTGGATCTTCCCCTTCCTCTTAGCCCCGGTCCCTTTTCCATCGTTCATTTCTTCTGCAACGTCATTTAAATCAACTCTTACTTCCACATCCTTAATCTTTTTTTCCTTCTTGGGTCTTCTTAACAAATTGCAAGGCAATCTTAAAGATATTCCTTGGGGGTGCACTTTAAAATTTGAGGGCCCTCCCCGGCTCTCACGAAAATAAAGTGAGGGCGTAGGGAAGCTCTTTTTATTTCTCCTTTTCTCCTTCCTTCCTTCTCTCTCCTTTTTCCTTTCTTCTTCTTCTCCTTTTCTCCTCCTCCATTTCCTCCTCCTTCTCATTCTCTTCCTTTCCCCCTCCTTGTCCTTTTCTTCCTCCTCTTCCTCCTCCTCCTGTTTCTCCTTTTCCTCCCTCATTTCTTCTCCTTCTTGTCCTCCTGTTTTTCTTGTTCATCCTTCTCCTCCTTGTCCTATTCTCCTCCTTCTCCTTCTTTTCCTCCATCTCCTCCTTCTCCTTCTCCTATTCTCCTCCTTCTCTTACTCCCCTCCTTCTCCTTTCCCTTCCTTCCTTCCTCCTCGTCTGCCTCCTCCTCCCCCTTTTCTTAATTTTCCTCTTCCTTTTCTTTCTTTTTTCTGAGCGGCCAGTCCACATGCCTGGACTGTAAAAAAAATTCACGGGAGGAGAAAATTGATGACCTCCCTCTTGACTATTACGCAACAGGTGAGGTCTGAATCTTGACACTTCCCACCTTAGAAATTAGCCACTGGCTGCAGCAGCCGACAGTCTGCAAGACACGACATCTCCTCTCTCCATCACAACCACACCTCAGTTCCCAATAAAAGTGTCACAACACAAAGGGGAAAGGGGTAATTAAAAATAACATCATGTAGAGACACATCAAGCATCAACAGTAGGCATGACAACAATAACAGCAGGGAGGTCTTGGGCGTGTGTGTGTGGGGGGGGGGGAAACCGGTGAAGTTATCTTCTTTTGAGACTGGCTTATCGCTTGCCACTTTCCCCCCGAAATTGCAATGCCAATCTGCAACGATCAAAACAATATAATAAAATCTGCAGAAATGCCTCTTTCGTTGTGCTTGCAGGCTTAAGCTAATTTCCCGTTTCAGAAGTGAATACAGAATAACCGAGTTGGAAGGGGCCTCAGAGGTGTTAAGAAAAGACTAGACAATCACCTGTCCGAGATGGTGTGTAAGTTCTCCTGCTTGAGAGGAGGCTGGACTAGAAGACCTCCAGGGTCCCTTCCAGCTCTATTCTATTCTATTCTATTCTATTCTATTCTATTCTATTCTATTCTATTCTATTCTATTCTATTCTATTCTATTCTATTCTATTCTAGTCCAACCCCCTGCTCAGGCAGGAAACCCTATACCATTTCAGACAAATGGTTGTCCAGTCTCTTCTTAAAAACCTCCAGTGATGCAGCATTCACCGTTTCTGGAGGCAGGTTGTTCCACTGGTTAATTGTTCTAATTGTCAGGAAATTTCTCCTTAGTTCTAGGTTGCTTCTCTCCTTGATTAGCTTCCATCCGTTGCTTCTTCTCCTGCCTTCAGGTGCTTTGGAGAATAGCTTGACTCCCTCTTCTTTGTGGCAGCCCCTGAGATATTGGAACACTGCTATCGTGTCCCCCCTCGTCCTTCTCTTCATTAAACTGGACATTTCAGACAAATGGTTGTCCAGTCTCTTCTTAAAAACCTCCAGTGATGGAGCACCCACAACTTCTGGAGGCAAGTCGTTCCACTGATTAATTGTTTTAAGTGTCAGGAAATTCCTCCTTAGATCTAGGTTGCTTCTCTCCTTGATTAGTTTCCATCCATTGTTTGATGATGATGATGATGATGATGATGATGATGATGATGAGTTGGAAAAGACCTTGGAGGCCATCTAGTCCAACCCCCTGCTCAGGCAGGAAACTCTATACCATTTCAGACAAATGGCTGTCCAGTCTCTTCTTAAAAACTTCCAGTGTTGGAGCATTCACAGCTTCTGGAGGCAGGTTGTTCCACTGATCAATTGTTCTAACTGTCAGGAAATTTCTCCTAGGTTGTTTCTCTCCTTGATTAGTTTCCATCCGTTGCTTCTTCTCCTGCCTTCAGGAGATATTGGAAGACTGCTATCCTGTCACCCCTCGTCCTTCTCTTCATTAAACTAGGCATACCCAATTCCAGCAACTGTTCCTTGTAAGTTTTAGCCTCCAGTCCCCTGATCATCTTTGTTGCTCTTCTCTGCACTCTTTCTAGAGCCTCAACATCTTTTTTACATCGTGGTGACCAAAACTGGATGCGGTATTCCAAGTGTGGCCTTACCAAGGCGTTATAAAGTGATATTAACACTTCAAGTGATCTTGATTGTAATCCCTCTATTGATGCAGCCCAGGACTGCATTGGCTTTTTTGGCAGCTGCAGCACATTGCTGGCTCATATTTAAGTGGTTGTCCACTGCGTGAATATTTTCCTAACATAACAATTTCTGAGAAAGAATAGCCGGTCTTGAATGTGGACGATCTTGTACAATGGAAGAGAAAAACTAATTTGGCTAGTGGAAAATTACAGAAAAGGGATGGGTGATAGTAGGCAGGGCAAGGAAGCGGTGTTAAAAAAATGAGACATAACCATAATTAAAACTCTACCCCAGTTTCAATCATACCATCAGAGCTGCCGTTACTATTTATATTTATTTATTAGATTTTTATCCCGTCTTTATAAATAACTCAAGGTGGCAAACATAAAAAACAATTTTATTCCTCCTCCAACTTTCCCCACAACAACAACCCTTTAAGGTGGGTTGGGCTGAGAGAGAGTGACTGGCCCAAGGTCACCCAGTCGGCTTTCATGCCTAAGGCGGGGCTAGAACTTACCGTCTCCTGGTGATTGGCCCAAAGTCACCCAACCGTCTTTCATGCCTAAGGCGGGGCTAGAACTTACCGTCTCCTGGTGATTGGCTCAAAGTCACCCAACCGTCTTTCATGCCTAAGGCGGGGCTAGAACTTACCGTCTCCTGGTGATTGGCCCAAAGTCACCCAGTCAGCTTTCATGCCTAAGGCGGGGCTAGAACTCACCATCTCCTGATGATTGGCTCAAAGTCACCCAGCCACCCTGGTTTCTAGACCTGCACCTTAAGCATCTTGACTCTTCAGTCCCTTCTAGTGTAGGATACATGGCAGCAAAGTCTGGGCTGAATTAAAGAAATTTGCAGTAAGAATATCCATTGGGAAAAAAAGAGAAAGAAACAGATCATAATATTGGAAAGAGTGCAAAAATGAGCAGCCTGTCAACTCAGAGCTAGGACAGAGTTAAAAACGACGTTCCAGTTGGGTCCTGGCTACAGTTCAGCCCAGGACACCCATGGAAGAACACAAGAGGAATTTAAATTAAGGGAGGGGTGGGGGGGAAATGTGAGCTTATTGATTGGTAAACAGACCAGGTCTTCTCATCCTTGGCTTCAGATTGCCGAAAAGAGGTGAGAGCTATATTGAGAGCTATATGAACATCCGTGCTGAACAGATCGAAACCAGGAATGCTCTGTTGACTGTTTAACGAAGTGGAGGAGCGAAGAAGCTCGGAAAGTGGGCGGACAAATTAGAGAGATCAATGGGCCCGTATCTCCGGTGACCTTTATCGTCCACCGATCGACCTTCCTCCTATCTATCATTCTCCAAATGGGCGGGACCCCCATTGCTCTCAGCCAGCACATTCCATGGCTGTGATGGATGGCAGTGATCGGACTGTGGTCCTCCAGCTCTAGAGATGGGGAGGGGGGGAATACTGCTCTGCATGGGAAAGGAGAGGGAGAGGGAGAGGGAGAGGGAGGGGAGAGAGATGGAGGGAGGGAGGGGAGGGAGGAGGAGGAAGAATAGAGGTAAGGGAGGGAGGGAGGGAGGAAAGGAGGAGGAGAAGGAGGAAAAGGAGGGAGAAGAAGGAAGGGAGGAATGGGAGGAGGGAAGAAAGAAGGGAGGGAAGGAAGAAGAAGGAGAAAGGAGGGGAGGGGGGAGGGAAAGAAGGAGGGAGGGAGGGAGGGAGGGAAAGGGAGGGAGGAAAAGAAGGAAAGGGAGGGGAGGAGAAAGGGAGAGGGAGGAAAGAAGGGAGGGAGAGAAGGAAGGAAGGAGGGTGGGAAGGAGAAAGGGAGGGAGGGAGGGAGGGAAGGAAGGAAGGAAGGAAGGAAGGAAGGAAGGAAGGAAGGAAGGAAGGAAGGAAGGAAGGAAGGAAGGAAATTTTATGACTAGCAAGGAAAAAATCCACACTGTAATGAACTGTAAGTTCACTCATTCTCCTGAGCCACCGTTTCTTTGAAATTCACTCATTAAATAAGCTGTAGTATCCAGCTGATATTTAACCTTGAGTCGTAAATCAGTCGACAAAGCCCACTAAGCCAGACCCAAGGGAACTAGACTCTGGCTATGCCTGGAAAGCTGTGCCGGCCGCATTTGGAAACCTGTGAGCCTCCAGGACTTCTGCCAGTAGCCCCAGCCAGCACGCCCGGGAATGTTAGGAGAGAATGTAGTCAAAGGAGAGTTCTGTCCATCACATTTTTAAACAGAAGTAGATCAGATCCTAAGAGGACAGTGAGGAATATCTGGAGACTAGAAACCAGGAGATTAAAGGATCTGAGGAGTTTTAGCTTTTCAAAAGGACAAAAAGGGGACCTGATGACCTAACCCCGTGGTGGCGAACTTATGGCACGTGTGCCACAGGCGGCACACAGAGCCCTCTCTTTGGACACGCGCGCCGTCGCCCCAGTCCTAGGCCTTCAGTCCCGTCCATGAGCAACCTGCATCAATACCCGCGCAGGGTAAGGTTGCCACGCCCGCCCCCGCCTCCCCCAAGCGTTTTTTTTTTACTAACCTGCCTTTCAGCTGCATTCCGTTTCTCCGTTCGCTTCTCAGCCTTCGCCGCGTGTTTGCGGGACTATCGGTAAAAAAAGAAGAAGAAGTTCCATCGGACTTTCTAACTTCTCACGACATCTTTTTTATCGATAGTCCCACAAACACGCGGCGAAGGCTGAGAAGCGAATGGAGAGACGGAATGCAGCTGAAAGGCAGGTTAGTAAAAAAAAACTCTTGGGGGAGGCGAGGGCATCTGGGCGGGGGCGGGCACGGCAGCCTTACCCTGCATGGTGGCGGGAGGGTGGGGCACGTGCCCTTCCCATGCCAGGCTGGCCTCTGCAGCCCCGGGGGGGCCGTGCTGGGTAGCGATGGGCAGGGTGTTGAGGTGGGGGCCGGCAGGTAAGGAAAGAAAGGCAATTTCTGGGGGGAGCGAGGATTTCTTTCCTTACCTGCCCCACTTGTTCCAAGGCCGCTTTCCGCTCAGATGCGTTGCTCTTGCCAATGGCCCGACCGCCCACTTCAGCGCCCTCCCTCACCGAGCCGCCGGCGCTCCACCTGCTGCTTTGGTGGCTCTGTAGGCAGAGCTGCGAAGTTCTCTTCTCTGACAGAGAAGAGAACTTCACAGCTCTGCCTACAGAGCCACCAAAGCTGTAGCTGAATGGGCAAGTGAGGGGGAAACTTTCCCCACTTGTTCCATGGCCGCTTTCGGCCGAGCTGCATTGCAGCGGCATTGGGCACAATACGCGAGGTGGCAAACAGCCACGTCATGCCAAAACCGGCTGTTTGCCGCTCCTGCCCAATGCCGTTGCCATGAGGCGCCCCTCTGGCTCCTGGGAGTTGTGCTGGTGTCCTTCGTGCCGGGTGTCCTTTGCAATCAGTTATACCGGTTCCTTACCTCCACCCGGCTTCTTCCGCGGCCTCATGGCAGTGGCATTGGGTCCGACACATGAGGCAGCAAATGGCTGCGGCCGGCGGCAAACAGCCACATCGCGCCAAAACCAGCCGTTTGCCGCCTCCTGCCCAATGCCGCTGCCATGAGGCGCCCATCTGGCTCCTGGGAGTTGTGCTGGCGTCCTTCGTGCCGGGTGTTCTTTGCAGTGAGTTTCTGGAAAGATTTGCGATGGGGGTGGGTGCGACGCGCAAGGCGGCAAATGGCTACGGCCGATGGCAAACAGCCACATCACGCCGAAACCAGCCATTTGCCGCCTCCTGCCCAATGCCACTGCCATGAGGCCGCGGAACAAGCTGGGCGGCAGTAAGAAACCGGTAAACTGGTTCCTTACCTCCACCCGGCTTGTTCCGCGGCCTCATGGCAGCCGCATTGGGTGCAACGCGCAAGGCGGCAAATGGCCACGGCCAGCGGCAAAGAGCCATGTTGAGCCAAAACTGAGGAGCCGGCAGGCTGTGGCTGCTGATGGACACAGTTGGCCCCCATGCTCTCGCTGTGTGCGGGGGCCGATGGTGTCAGGCAGCAGCCGTCCTGGCCCCTGCCTCGCCTTGCCTTGCCTTGCGGCAATGGCACCCCTGCCCTGCCCCCTGTCTCGCCTCGCCTCACCCCGCAGGATGAGCCTCCTGCCCACCGTCCTAGATCTCCCTCTGGATCTCCCCCAACCCTGCCCGGCCCCCACAGACGTCCCTCCCCACGAGCAACATCGAGGTGGCCACGCCCACCCTGGCCATGCCCACATAGTCTGCCGTAACCACTGCAGCCACGCCCACCGAATGGGCCACACCCACCCATGGGCCACACCCACCCGGCACCCGGCAATACATAAGTGGGGTTTGGGTTGCAGTTTGGGCACTCGGTCTCTAAAAGGTTCGCCATCACTGACCTAACTTGTTACAGAGAAGAAATAAATGGATTTTAGTAAGAGAAAGGAAGGTTTGGGTAAAACATTAAGACCTTTCTAAACAGGAACAGCAGATTAATGAAGTTACTGTAACTTTTCAGTTTTCAGCAAAGACATGGGTTCACTTAATGGCTGTGGCGTTTGCTTAATGACCATTGCAAAAAGAGTTATAAAATTGGGTCGTTCGCATGGGTGATCTGCTTTACAACCATTGCAACTGATAGTAGCCCCAACAGATTCCATTATGAATGTAAGTTGTAAGGACTGCTATTGTTTTCTTTCTTGAAAATGCTAAGTCCTGCAGTCAAAGTCAAAATGTTCTCCATCCATTAGGAGAAAGCAAAAGAGAAAATCTTATAATTATTCCTAATATGTCATATTCTCCGGCAGCTTGTATGTGGAAGGGTGGGTTGCTTTGCACATTTGTACAGGTAGTCCTCAACGTACGACCACAACGGCGCCCAATATTTCTGTTGCTAAGCGAGATAGTTGTTAAGTGAGCCACGCCCCATTTTACGACTTGTCTTGCCACAGTTGTTAAGTGAATCACTGCAGTTCTTAACTTAGTGACACGGTCGTTAAGTAAATCTGGCTTCCCCCATGGACTTTGCTTGTCAGACAGTCGCAAAAGGGGATCACGTGACCCTGGGACACTGCAACTGTCACAAGTACATGCCAGTTGCCAAGCGTCTGAATTTTGATCACATGATTATGGGGGTGCTGCAACGGTCATAAGTGTGAAAAATCAGTCATAAGTCACTTTTTTCAGTGCCGTTGTAACTTTGAATGGACACTAAACAAATGTTAAGTCAAGGATTACCTATATTACAATATATGTGCAATATGTATATAAAGACAATAGATACACAACTTGTGTTTGGCTTACTGTTGTCTTGAATTGAGAACAAACCGAACAAGGAAAGGGCAGTTTAAATGATCAAATTCTTTTTTAAGCTGAAATTCTTGGCTGGCCGAACGCAAAAAAACATGAGACTGGTAACTTGACCAGCTACAGCAGTGATCCCCAACCTTTGTAGCTTGGTGGCCCGGCTGTGGGGGTGGGGGGAAAGAGGGAACCCCACATGCGAGAGGGGAGTGCCGGCACATACGTGTGCGTGCAGCTCAATTTGCATGCGTGCCATCCCGCCTCTTGCGCAGCCCGGTTCCAAATTGCCCATGAGCCACTAGTGAGCTGTGGCCCAGGGGTTGGGGACCCCTGTACAGTATTTTATCATCCTTACAAGTGATTAGTGCTCTGACAGCCAAATAATGATAAAGCTATAGAATAGATTATATAGTTTTTTCCAGTTCCTCCATCTCCTCTCCTCTTCATGAGCTTCAAGCACTGCTCCTTTGTACAAAATGAATTTTCCATTGCAATTCTGCCAAAATACACTAAGGCAGTGATGGCGAACCTTTTAGAGACCGAGTGCCCAAAAACCGCCCCCCGCCCCTGCTCCGCCTCCCATCCTGCCAGTTCCGCCCCTGCCCGCCCCGTCCCGCCCACGCACCACCTCCATGGCCCGCCGCAGATCTCCCAGGCAGCCCTGCAGCGCCATGGTAGCCACGCCCTCCGCCCACACCCCGCAGCATCATCTGCACGCTATGGGCCTGCTACCTGGCTATGTCCTTGGTTGTGCTGCTCTGTGCAGGCCGCGCCCGGGGGCGACTCTCCTCCAGGGGGGCTGCTGGTGAGCAGGGGGCCGTGGGGGGAGGCGGGGCTGGGGCGACGGCACGCATGCCCACAGAGAGGGCTCTGAGTGCCGCCTCTGGCACGCCTGCCATAGGTTTGCCACCACTGCACTAAGGATTTCTAGAGACTGTATTCACTTGAAAGAACAACTTTCCCCGAATAGAAGTTGCTTCCCCAAGGAAGACACAAACGCACACACACAGACACACAGAGAGAGAGACACACACACAAAACCTGCATATTGCAAAGCATCTCCAGTTTATCAGTGACATTTGTCAACACCCACTGAAGCCAAGCCTGGAGATATTTTCCTCCCAAGAATTATGTGAAGTGATAATTGTGTGGAATTAATGGCTACTGATTAGAATCACTGCCTATAAAATGAGGACCCATTTGTAAAATCAACAAATCCTCTATTTATATGCACACAAACCATTCACCCACCTACATACTCATATTGTGTGCGTGTGTGTGCATATAATGTGTGTATGAGTCTCTCTCTCTCTCTCTCTCTCTCTCTCTCTCTCTCTCTCTGTGTGTGTGTGTGTGTATGTATACATGAGCCAACTGTGTGCTGCAGCTGCCAAAAAAGCCAACGCAATCCTAGGCTGCATTAACAGAGGGATAGAATCAAGATCACGTGAAGTGTTAATACCACTTTACAATGCCTTGGTAAGGCCACACTTGGAATACGGCCTCCAGTTTTGGTCACCACGATGTAAAAAAGATGTTGAGACTCTAGAAAGAGTGCACAGAAGAGCAACAAAGATGATCAGGGGACTGGAGGCTTGTAATACTTGCGTATGTCATTGATCCATCTTGCTTTAGGTCTCTTTCGTGGAGGCTTTTGATCAAGTGGGATCCATTCTGTGACCGTCTCCGTCCACCTGTCCTCAGTCCTCCTTGCTCTGTGACCAGCCCATTTCCATTTCCGTCCTTTTACTCTCTTGATGGCATCGTATACTTTCGTTTGTTCGCTAATCCATGGGCGGGTCTTTCTATCTGGTCTTGTGATGCCGAGCGTGTATCTTTCCATGGCTCTTTGCGTCACTCGTAGCTTTTGTATCAACTGTGCGGTTAGTGTCCATGTTTCACCGGCATATGTTAGAGCAGGTAGCACACACTGATCGAAAACCTTTCTCTTCAGGCATAGAGGGGTGGTTGTTCTTGAAAATCACGCTTAGCTTGCCGAACACCTGCCAATCACATTTAACACGCCGTTCAATTTCCTTTATTGTATCACCTTCCATTGAGATCCATTGGCCAAGGTATATGTAGTGGTCTATTACAGGGGTCCCCAACCCCTGGTCCGTGGACCGGTACCAGGCCTCAACATGCCAAACAAGCAAAGCCCCATCCGTGAGATGCAGGCAGCACACAAAACCACGCACACTCCAGTCCGTGGAAAAACCTCTCTCCACGGAACCGGTCCCTGGTGCCCAAAAGGTTGGGGACCTCTGGTCTACTACATCTAGTTCTTCTCCAGATATAAACATTTTTCTTTCTTTGGTGAGTTTATTAAACCATAACCTGGCTCTTTTTCAGGTTTATTTTTAAGCCAAAGGGCTCCCCTGCTTTGTGCAGCTCTTGTATGCGTGTCTTTGTGTGGCTCTTCTGGGTCTTGCGAGAAGCGAACAACATCGTCTGCAAATCTGCAAACAGTGATTTAAACAGGCACCATTGATTCTTATTCCATCTTTCACCCAGTCTAGTTTGCGAAGTACTTCTTCAAGGCAGGCTGAGAAAAGGATAAGTGATATTGTATCGCCTAGTCAAGACACCTATGTTGGTTTCCATTTTAAGATCATTAAAGCAAATTGTCGCTACTGTTTTTTCATATATTGATTGTGGTAAGTTTATGTAAGTGGTGTCTACGCCTTGGTTGAGCAATGCACTAATTGTTGCTTGCTGGAATACTGAGTCAAACGCCTTTTCGCAGTCAATGAAAGCCATGCAGGAGGCATGGCGTACTCGTTGTGCCTTTTAATGACTTGCTGAACAACCTGGATGTGATGATCCATTGTGTGGTAGCCACTTATGAACCCAGCCGGCTCCTTTGGCTGTGCATCATTTAATGTTTTCAGTATTCTATTTGCTATTATCTTGGTGAAAACCTTGTAGATGACTGAAAGAAGGCTTATTGGGCGATAGTTCTTTAAATCATCTTAGAATATACCATTTCAGACAAATGGTTCACATCACTTATTATCTAACAATCAATCATCTAATAATAATAATAAATAATAAAGTTGGAAGGGACCTTGGAGGTCTTCTAGTCCAACCCCCTGCTCAGGCAGGAAACCCTGTACCATTTCGGACAAATGGCTATCCAGTCTCTTCTTAAAAACTTCCAGTGTTGGAGCATTCACAGCTTCTGGAGGGAGGTTGTTCCACTGGTTAATTGTTCTCACTGTCAGGAAATTTCTCCTTAGTTCTAGGTTGCTTTTCTCCTTGATTAGTTTCCATCCGTTGCTTCTTGTCCTGCCTTCAGGTGCTTTGGAGAATAGCTTGACTACCTCTTCTTTGGGGCAGCCCCTGAGATATTGGAATATAGATATCTATCTATATCTATGTTATATAAATGGACGTGACTCATTTAACAATATATATATATATATGTAACTTGAATCATAGTGCTGGAAGGGACCTTGGAGGTCTTCTAGTCCAACCCCTACTCAAGGCAGGAGACCCTATACCAGCCTAGTCAAATGGTTCTCCAGTCTATTTCTGAAAACCTCCACTGATGGAGCATCCACAACTCCGGGAGACGAGCTGTTCCATTGATTAATTGTTTTCACTGTCAAAAAATTTCTTCTTATTTCTAGGTTGGCTCTCTCTTTAATGAGTTTCCACCCGTTACTTCTTGTCCTGCCTTCAGGTGCTTTGGAGAATCAGTCAATCCCTTCTTTTTTGTGACAGCCCCTCAAGTACTGGAAGACAGCTATCACGTCTCTCTTAATTCTTCTCCATCTAGTGGGACTTCGGAAGTTTTTTACAATAACAATCTTTAGTGCTTCATGAACAGTGTGTTGTCTGGGTTCGTATATTTAAAAACAAATTAATAATAATTAATTTCTAAAGTTAATATGTTGGTTAATAATATATTTCCTTGATCCTCTCTTCTTCCAGGAATATTCTCCTTTTGTCTACATTAAACAAATATAATTCTTAATACTTTCAATACATACCAAGTTGAGTATAAACATTTTTTAGTATTTGTACATATATAATAGTAGCATCACTTTAATAATAATAATAATAAAGTTGGAAGGGACCTTGGAGGTCATCTAGTTCAACCCCCTGCTCAGGCAGGAAACCCTATACCATTTCAGACAAATGGCTGTCCAATCTCTTCTTAAAGACTTCCAGTGTTGGAGCATTCACCGCTTCTGGAGGCAGGTTGTTCCACTGGTTAATTGTTCTCACTGTCAGGAAGTTTCTCCTTAGTTCTAGGTTGCTTCTCTCCTTGATTAATTTCCATCTGTTGCTTCTTGTCCTGCCTTCAGGTGCTTTGGAGAATAGCTTGACTCCCTCTTCTTTGTGGCAGCCCCTGAGATACTGGAAGACTGCTATCCTGTCCCCCCTCGTCCTTCTTTTCATTAAACTAGACATTCCCAATTCCAGCAACTGTTCTTTATATGTTTTAGCCTCCAGTCCCTTGATCATCTTTGTTGCTCTTCTCTGTACTCTTTCTAGAGTCTCAACATCTTTTTTACATCGTGGTGACCAAAACTGGATGCAATATTCCAAGTGTGGCCTTACCAAGGCGTTGTAAAGTGGTATTAACACTTCACGTGATCTTGATTCTATCCCTCTGTTAATGCAGCCTAGCACTGTGTTGACTTTTTTGGCAGCTGCAGCACACGGCTGGCTCATATTTAAGTGATTGTCCATTAGGACTCCGAGATCCCTTTCACAGTTACTACTATTGAGCAAGGTACCTCCTAAACTATACCTGTGCATTTGGTTTTTCTTGCCTAAATGTAGAACCTTACTTTTTTCAACACTGAATTTCATTTTGTTAGATAGCGCCCAATGTTCAAGTCTGTCAAGTTCCTTCTGTATCTTAAGCCTGTCTTCCGGAGTGTTGGCTATTTCTGCCAGCTTAGTGTCATCTGCAAATTTAATGAGTTCCCCATCTATCCCCTCATCCAAACCATTGATGAAAATGTTGAAGAGCCCTGGGCCCAGAACAGAGCCCTGGGGCACCCCACTACACACTTCCCTCCATGTAGATGCGGTTCCATTGAGGACCACACGCTGAGTACGGCCGGTCAGCCAGCTACGAATCCATCTGGTGGTGATGCTGTCTAACCCACATTTTTCTATCAACATATAACATCTTTTCTAACTAGCTTATGTTTCAATTGTATTTATAGAAACCATCTTATTAGATCGTTATATGACCTGTTTTCAAGATTCTTATTGAAGCTTAATTTCCCCTCAGTATTCAAACTACTCTTATCGGTCATAATTTTCTCAAGTTTCATTACCTTTGAATACCCAAACTTTTCATTCAAATACACCGTCTCAATATTTTTTACATTTCATACATTATAAAAGTATTATACTACTTATATATCTTATTCTTCTTACTATAGGGCCGCTTTATGTCCAAGCTTTATCTGTTCTTTTGACCATGTTCAAACAAATATTTAGTCATATAGTACATCATCTAGTAATCTTACTATAGGGCAGTGATGGCGAACCTTTTAGAGACTGAGTGCCCAAACTGCAACCCAAAACCCACTTATGCATCGTCGAGTGCCGGGTGGGTGAGGCCCATTGGCTGGGTGTGACCAATTGGGTGGGCGTGGCTGCGGTGGTAAGGGCAGACAGGGTAGGACTAAAAAGTTCAATCAATCAATTCCAACTTTGCAAGATCTTTTTTTTTCCCGCGAGAAGTTGAAATTGACTGATTGAACCTTTTTTTTTTTTTTTGCACACGGCGGCGGAGGCATAAAGCGAAAAGGTTTTATAAAACCCAGCTGAAGGCCTAGGACTGGGGCGACGGCGCGTGTGCCCACAGAGAGGGCTCTGAGTGCCACCTCTGGCACCCGTGCCATAGGTTCGCCACCACTGCTATAGGGCCTCTTTATATCCAAAGTTTGGCTCTGAACTTCTTAACCTTCCAGAAGACCATCAAGAACTGCCTTTTTATCCTGGCCCTGAGATAGAATGGCTCGAATTGGAGAGGGGAGGGGAGAGGAGAGGAGAGGGGAGGGGGGAGGGGAAAGGAAAGGAAAGTGCTGGAGGGAAGGGAAGGGGAGGGAGGGGAGGGGAGGGGAGGAGAAGAGAGGAAGTCTCCCAATTGTGTATCCATTACCACCATAACTGTGAAATCCTAATTATTACACCGAGCCATAGACGCTCCAGATGAGCTGTGTGTCCTAATGAAGAAGAGAGTCACGTTATGGTGGCAAAAACTCTGAAGAAATCTTAGTAGAATCTTTTTCCCAATATGGAAATTTAATTAAAAAAGTAGAAGCTTTTGTGAGTTTAATAAAATTGGTTAATCTAAAAAGGTGCTATCAGATCAAACCCTGATTTTTGGCCTTTCAAGTATTGATAGTTAGGAGTTAACCAGGCTGAGCCTGAGGGAGGGGTCAAACATGTCATCAGTCTCTAGTGTCTCTTTGTGCCAACAAGAGATCCGAGTTCAGCCCACCTTGAATTCCATTGACTCTTATCTACCGCCAATTTGCTTTGACCGTTAGTAGTTCAGATTCTTGTAGAGAGCTTAAACTTGCAATAAATCCTTATATTCATTTGACCTGCCTGGGTTTCCGGATTTCTGTGCTTGACAGGTAGTTCTTGAATTACAACTACAACTGAACCAGAATTACATTAAGTTGTGCCGGTCATTAAGCAGGTCATCTCATGACCGCACCAGACCACAGTTGACCCCAAAATTCCTCTTGCTAAGCAAGACGGTTAAGTGAGTTTTGTCCCATTTTATGACCTTTCTTGCCACAGTTGTTAAGTGAATCGCTGCAGTTGTTAAGTTAGTAACCCGATTGTTAAGTTGTTGTCCCCAATTCGGGTCTGAGCCTGGTGCTGAGGCCGATGAAGAAGACCAGACACGAGGTGCAGGTTTTTTTTTTTATTATTATTTTTTTATTGAAGCGCTCCAAGAAAAGGGATCCTGGCAAAATGCCAAGGAACCTCGAACCACAGAATTAAGAAAGCTTTATACATTTTCACTAAAGCAAAAGGCGGGATAAGGCGGGATATAACGTGTTTCCCCGAAAGTAAGGCCTATACCAACAATAAGCACTAGCTTGATTTTTGGGGGTGGGCCTAATATAAGCCCTATCCCAAAAATAACCCCTAGTTTTAGGGCGAGACACGCACCTAAAAATCAAGCTAGGGCAGGGTTGGGGTATGGAGCTGCTCCACCCACTCCGCACCCACTCACCTTGCAGCCAGGCCTCTCCTTGCCAGCCCACTTCTTCTTCTGAGGCCTCTTCTGCAGCCAGGCCTGCATTTCTCAGTCACGGGGCTTTCCGGAAGGCCTCTGCCGCCAAGAAACCGAGCTATGGATTCAATCCATAGCTTGGTTCTGCAAGACCTCAGCAACCGAGCACCAAGCTATGGATTGAACTCAGCTGCTTAGGCCTTCTGGAAAGGCCCAACTGCAAAATGCAGGCCCGAATGCAGCTGCAGAACTTCGGCCCCAGAAGAAGTGGACCGGCTGGGTGGGGTCGGAGGTGAGGTAAGGCCTACCCCGAAAATAAGACCTGGTGCCTCTTTTGAAGGCAAAAAAAAAAAAAGACCTGGTCTTATTTTCGGGGAAACACGGTATGAGAAATATCATCTAATAAACATTTTAATAATGATCTAACAATTATTCTATTGGTCTCTAGCCGTCCCTATTCCTAAGCCTTGGCTAATTAATGCTTCAAGAGTTATCTAATTAGTACACATTCTATTTGCTCCAGGCCGTCTCTATTCCTAACTTCTAGCTGAGATCTGCAAGATGCCTAAAGTAACTCTTCGTTACTTTTATCAGCTTTCTAACCACCCAGAATTGTTACAAGCTTTACACCTGCATATTCCCTGTGAATAAGCATTCTTTGTTCTTGCCAGACAGACTCCTCAAGTTACAGGCTTCCTGGTCTCCTTTCAAGCGTATGCCATAATCTTGCTTTGTTTTAGCAGCCAGCCCATCAAATGAATCTGGCTTCCCCATCGACTGCATATCAAGAGGTCACAAAAGATGATCACAAGACACACACACACCCGCAGGATACTATGACCGTCATAAATATGAACCAGTTGCCAAGTGCTTGGATTTTCATCATGTGACCATGGAGACTTTCATAAGTCTGAAAAACGGTCCTAAGTCACTTTTTTCATTCATAACCTTTCATGAACATTGTAACTTTGAACTTCGTCATTAAACAAATGGTTGTAATTCAAGGACTTCCTGTATTAAGGCAATACCTCCAGTCCCATATTATTTCCAAATAATACAATAGGCTATTTGAGTACTATGTAGACCCGTGTTTCGCAACCTCAACAACTCTTAAGATGCGTGGACTTCAACTCCCAGAATTCCCTACTCAGCACACTGACTGAAGAATTTTGGAAGTTGAAGTCCACACATCTTAAAATTGTGACAATTTGAAAACATTGGTCCAAACTGTTTGGTCCAGAACATTATTTTTTAAGACCAGCTGAGACTTCATTGGCTACTTCGATCAGCTGACCATTACAGGGCCACTATCCAGCCAATGGCAGGAAGAGGCTAGAAATGGTGACCATAGAGGAGACACGCCACACCGGCTGACTGGGGAATTCTGGGAGTTGAAGTCCACACATCTTAAACTTCCCAGTTTGAAAAGCACTGAGCTTATATTTCCCTCAGTTTTTCTCTCTTAATGCCATTATGGCCACTGTGAAGGGCCGAAGCGTCTGATGTTTCGACCCCCCCCCCCAGCTAGTTCTTTTTCAAAGCAGCTTTTGAGATTTTTTTTTAAATATGGGATGTTCAATGGAATTGAAAGAAAATGCCTGAACAAAACAAAAATTTCTTCCCCCGCTGCCCACTAGGCTTTAAACCAAAAAATACCAAGCCATTTCTCCCCCCCCCCTTATTATCGGCTTTTTTCTGGATCCCTAAGCAGAGGCAATAAATAAAGTGTTTTGTCTTTCTTCGCCTGAGGGTTTCATAAATCTCCTTTCTGCTTGGAGTTTTCAAAAACTCTTTGAAAAGGTTGGATGGGAAATGCTAAAAAAATCAGCCCTCAAGGCATTGCACAAAGAGATGGGAGGTGAAATGTTTCCTTTTTTACAGTATTTTGGAAGCAATATCTCAGCCAGAAAAGCGTTTTTTAAATTTTCTCATCATATCGTGCTGTAACAGAAAGGGCATCACAATACAGCCAAAGCCACGGAGGGGCTGAGAAACAGCCTCTGTTTTTAGGACACAAAAATCTTCTCAAGGTCAGGATTTATTGCACAATAAGCTTAGCTGGGACAGAATAACAGACTTGGAAGGGACCTTGGAGGTCTTCTAGTCCAACCCCTTGCCCAAGCAGGAGACCCTACACTATTTCAGACAAATGATTGTCCCATAATTGTCCAATCTCTTCTTGAAAATCTCCAGGGAGACTGGAGGCTAAAACATATAAAGAATGGTTGCTGGAATTGGGTACGTCTAGTTTAATAAAAAGGACGCTTGCTCGCTCTCTCCTCACCGCTTCGCTAACAAAAGCCTCTTCGCTTCTCTCTCTTTCTCTGTGTTTTTTTTCTCTCCCGCCAAAACCTGCTCCTTTTAATAGCTTCTCCTCTCTCCACCTCCTCTTCCTCCTTTTCTCTTCCAGGTGTGCCAGAAGCTCCAATTAGCACAACAGCCACACGTGCAGGTCCTGGGGCTTCTGCTGAGCCCTGAAGCTCCAGCTCTAGCTCCAGGTCTGTGCAGGTGCCGCTTTAGCTGGTTCCCTCCCCCGCTACACTTGGCTAGGGGTCGCGTACCAACTGCCAGGTGCTAAAGTACCACCGGTGGTACGCATGTACCACTGGTTGAAAAGCCCTGGACTAGAAGACCTCCAGTGCCCCTGGCACTTTGCGATAAATAAGTGGGTTTTGGGTTGCGGTTTGGGCACTCGGTCTCTAAAAGGTTTGCCATCACTGGTTTAGGGCTAAACATGAAAACTTTTCAAAAAGTTTCTTTTTTCTCACTCCCCTCTCCTAGAAAAGCAAAGCTGCTCGGCAGAAAATTCTCCTCAAACGGAGTGCATATTTTTCTGAGGTTACCGCATTTCTTTTTCAGCCTCAAAACCCAAAGCAAAGTACTGTAGTTTGGCACGTTCCGGTTTATTGCTGTTCTCTAGGGAGTCCATCCAATCTTCCCTCTTACCCGTTTCTCCATTTTTTTCTGCTTGAGGGTCCGATGGGACCGAAGCCTCTACTGAGTTTTTGTGTAGGTAGTCACTGCGGCGAGATTATTGAATGCAAAAAGTGGGGGAAGCAATGCAATACCTACAGGGGAATGTTGGATTATAAAAATCATGAAGCTGACCAGTATAGGCACTCCTCAACTTATGACCACGACTGAGCCTAAAATTTCCGTTGCTGAGACACTTGTTACGTGAGTTTTGCCTCATTTTACGACATCTCTTGCCACCGTTGTTAAGTGAATCACTGCCGTTGTTAAGTTAGCAACACGGTTGTTAAGTGAATCCGGACTAGAAGACGTCTGGACTAGAAGAACTCCAGTGTCCCTTCCAGCTCCGTTATTCTGTTATAGTGATGGAGCACCCACAACTTCTGGAAGTTGTTAAGTTAGTAACATGGTTGTTAAGTGAATCTGGTTTTCCCCATGGACTTTGCTTGTCAGAAGGTCGCAAAAGGGGATCACGTGACCCCGGGACACCGCAACGGTCATAAATATGAGCCAGTTGCCAAACGTTCGAATTTTGATCACTTGACCGTGGGGATGCTGCAACGGTTGTAAGTGTGAAAAACTTATATACTTACCTGTATATAAACAGGCAGCATACGTCCTCAACTTACAATAGTTCATTTAGTGACTGAAGTTACAATGGCACTGGAAAAAAGTGACATGACTGTTTTTCACACTTACAACCGTTGCAGCATCCCCACGGTCAAGTGATCAAAATTCGAACGTTTGGCAACTGGCTCATATTTATGACCGTCGCGGTGTCCCAGGGTCACGTGATCCCCTTTTGCGACCTTCTGACAAGCAAAGTCAATGGGGAAGCCAGATTCACTTAACAACCACGTTACTAACTTACTGCCTTGCACTGATGCTGTTACCTAGTTGGGTACTGAAATGCCTGCAAGAAAACAACCAAGCTCAGAGAGCACTAAGGATACCACAGTCCTCCTCCTCCTCCTCCTCTCCACTCATTTCTAACACTGATGATGTTACGTAGTTTGGTACTGAAACGCCTGCAAGAAAACAACCAAGCTCAGAGAGTATTAAGGATACCACAGTCCTCCTCCTCCTCCTCCTCCTCCTCCTCCTCCTCTTCCTCCTCCTCCTCTCCACTCATTTCTAACACTGATGATGTTACGTCAGGGCTTTTCAACCAGTGGTACGGGTACCACCTGTGGTACATTGGCACCTGGCAGGTGGTACGCGACCATCCTAGAAAAGTGGTAGCGGGGGAGGGGAATGAGCTGAATTGGTGGCAGCACCGCACAAGCCTGAGCGAGAGACGGCTGGAGCTGCAAGGCTGTCAGGGCTCAGCAGAAGCGCCAGGATCAGTGCCGCTTTCCAGCTGATCGGCGCTTCTTCGGGGCTGTCAGGGCTCAGTGGAAGCGCCAGGATCAGCACCAGGCTCCAGCTGGAAAGCAGCACTGATCCTGGCGCTTCTGCTGAGCCCAGAAGAAGCGCCGATCAGCTGGAATGTTGCAGCATCTCCAGGATCTTGTGATTTACATTCATATGCTTGGCAACTGATTCATATTTATGACGGTCACAGTGTCCCAGGGTCATGTGAAGTGACCAAAACCTGCTGCAACCACCCAGCAGACAGGGGGAATAAAAACCAAACACCCCCCCACCCAACCCCCGCTGCCAATCCTCAACAGAAATGCTCACAACAATGAAAACCTCGGACAGGAGGAAGAGCGCCGCCGGGTGGGCAGGCAGGTATCTTGCTCGGCTGTGGCTTGGGGGGCACTTTTTTCAGTGCCATTGTAACTTCGAACAGTCACTAAGCGAATTGTTGTAAGTCGAGGACTATTTGTACTTTATCACAAATAGTGATAAAGTTTTTGACAGCTTGTTAGGTGACTGGTGGTACTCGGATATTGCCATATCCTAAAAGTGGTACAATGGGTGAAAAGGTTGAAAAGCCCTGTGTTACGTAGTTTGGTACTGAAACGCCTGCAAGAAAACAACCAAGCTCAGAGAGCACTAAGGACCCCACAGTCCTCCTCCTCCTCCTCCTCCTCCTCCTCCTCCTCTCCACTCATTTCTAACACTGATGATGTTACCTAGTTGGGTACTGAAACGCCTGCAAGAAAACAACCAAGTTCAGAGAGCACTAAGGACCCCACAGTCCTCCTCCTCCTCCTCCTCCTCCTCCTCCTGCTCCTGCTCCTCCTCCTCTCCACTCATTTCTAACACTGATGATGTTACGTAGTTGGGTACTGAAACGCCTGCAAGAAAACAACCAAGTTCAGAGAGCACTAAGGAACCCCACGGTCCTCCCTCCTCCTCCTCCTCCTCCTCCTTCCTCCTCCTCCTGCTCCTCCTCCTCCTCCTCCTCTCCACTCATTTCTAACACTGATGATGTTACCTAGTTTGGTACTGAAATGCCTGCAAGAAAACAACCAAGTTCAGAGAGCACTAAGGACCCCACAGTCCTCCTCCTCCTCCTCCTGCTCCTGCTCCTCTCCTCCTCCTCTCCACTCATTTCTAACACTGATGATGTTACCTAGTTGTACTGAAATGCCTGCAAGAAAAAACCAAAGTTCAGAGAGCACTAAGGACCCCACAGTCTCCTCCTCCTCCTCCTCCTGCTCCTGCTCCTCCTCTCTCCACTCATTTCTAACACTGATGATGTTACGTAGTTGGGTACTGAAACGCCTGCAAGAAAACAACCAAGTTCAGAGAGCACTAAGGACCCCACGGTCTCCTCCTCCTCCTCCTCCTCCTCTCTCTCCACTCCTCACTGCTAGTTTGGTACTGAAATGCTGCCTTCAGAGACACTCCCCACAGTCCTCCTCCTCCACGTCCTCCTCCTCCTCCTCCTCCTGCTCCTCCTCCTCTCCACTCATTTCTAACACTGATGATGTTACGTAGTTGGGTCCTGAAACGCCTGCAAGAAAACAACCAAGTTCAGAGAGCACCAAGGACCCCACAGTCCACTACCTCCTCCTCCTCCTTTTCCTCCTGCTCCTCCTCTTCTCCACTTATTTCTAACACTGATGATGTTACGTAGTTGGGTACTGAAACACCTGCAAGAAAACAACCAGGTTCAGAGAGCACCCAGGACCCCTCGTGTCAACCTGAGCTACAAATATTTTCTTCTGTCGATAAAAGTCTTTTTTGAAGGACTGGTTAACCTATTCTACTCTACTAACTAGGTTAATCTGTTCAGGTTTAACTTCTTTCCATTTCTTTTTTACCCGGGTTTTGGCTCCATTACTGTTTGAGAAATGTACCAAATTGGAAGCACGATCCTACCCAATTATGATTCCTGTGTGCAATTTGCAAAAATATTTCCCCAATTTAATTCAGTCCCTTTTCATTTCCCTTGAGATAAAATCCATTTCTTTTGCAAAAAAACTTAGTAGGTTTTGCTTTTTTTGTTTGTTTGTTTCAATTGAAACCACATGTCGAAGCACTAGGACAGGGGTCCCCAATCCCCTGTCTGTGGACCAGTACCGGGCCACGGCATGCCAGCAACCGGTCCGCACAAACAAGCAAAGCCCCATCCGCGAGATGCAGGCAGCACACAAAACCACGCACACTCCGGTCCGCGGAAAAACCTCTCTCCACGGAACCGGTCCCTGGTGCCCAAAAGGTTGGGGACCTCTGCACTAGGAGGCCTAGAGATTTGGTCTGCAGAATTGGATCTGTCTATTAAAAATGTAAAAAGGTGGGAGAGCTGGGATTAAAATGCAAATTGAGCCAATTCCTCTCCAATTAACCTTTCTCCATCCATTAAACAGGTTCATTTCACCCCAGCAGACTCGATGCAGTTGGCTATTTATTTATTTATGGACATACTTCTTGTGTTTTGCAAATCTTGAGACTCTTCTGGTCGTATTTTCCCTTCTGACTGTATAGCGTAGTCTCCACTGCCTACAGTTGGTATTCTTTTGAAACACAGGATGGAGTTGGTTTTCACATTTATGAGTTTGCTCCTAACTTTTGCTTTGTAATTTCATCCAGGCGAGGGTAGGCTAGAAATGTCATTAGCTGACTTGAGCACTCCATTGAAAGAAAAGCAGGGATAATAAAAGTCAGCGAATGACTAAATTTAGGTTTCCATTTTAAGTGGCATTTAATTCATAATGAGATGGCTTCGCGAGTTCAGAATCCCTGCAGGAAAATTTAAATCTCAGGGTTGAAAGGGAGGGGTTTTTATCCCTGCCACAGCAAAGACAGGTTTTCCCAACGTGGGACTCTCTGGGGAGAGACTGCAAGTCCCAGGACAGCTTCCCGGCAACTCCCAGGATGTCAGTTCCAGCCGCCTATTTGAAAGAGAGCGAGTGTCTCAGATTTGTCTGAAGACTTCTCCATCAGTCAAGAGCAGGAGGAGGAAGAGGAGAAAAGGAGGAGAAGGGGGGGAGGAAGAGGAGGGGAAGGGGGAGGAAGAGAAGGAGGGAGGGGGAGGAGGGAAAGGAGAAGGAGAGGGAGGGGGGAGGAGGAGAAGGAGAGGGAGGGGAGAAGGAGGAGGAGGAGGAGGGGAGGAAAGGAGGAGGAGAAGGAGAGGGAGGGGGGGGAGGAGGAGGAGAGGGAGGGGGAGAAGGAGAAAAGAGAGGGAGGGGGGAGGGAGGAGGAGGGAGGGAGAGGAGGAGAAAGAAGGAGCAGGGGAGGGAGCAGGAGAAGAAGGAAGGAGGGGGAGGAGAAGTAGAGAAAGAAGGAGGAGAGAGGGAGAAGGGGGAGGGGAAAGGAGAAGGAGAAGGTGGGGAGGGGGAGAAGGAGGGGGAAGAGTAGAAGGAGAAAGAAGGAGCGGGAGGGGAGGAGCAGGAGAAGAAGGAGAAGGAGGGGAGGAGAAGGAGGAGGAGAGAAGGAGAATGAGAGGGAGAGGGAGGGGAGGAGAATGGAAGACAAATACAGGTAGACTCAAGACCACAATTGAGCCCACCATTTCTGTTGCTAAGCGAGACATTTGTTAAGTGAGTTTTGCCCCTTTATGACTGTTACGACTTTTCTTAGCACATTTGTGAAGTGAATCATTGCAAGTGAGAAGTTAGTGACTCGGTTGTTAAGTGAACCTGGCTTCCCCATTGACTTCGCTTGTCAGTAGGTCGCAAAAGGGGATCACATGACACCCCCCCCCCAGGAGATTGCAACCGTCATAAATAGGAACCGGTTGCGAAGCCTCTGAATTTGGATCACGTGACCGTGGGGGATGCTGCAATGGTCGTAAGTGTGAAAAAAGGGTCCTAAGTCACTTTTTTTCAGTGCCGTTGTAACTTTGAACGGTCACTAAATGAACCATTGTAAGTCCAGGGCTACCTGTATAGGCAATAATATGCATGTACTCCTCGAGTTACGACCTGCCCATCACAGCCATAACTCATGACAAGGGCGAAATGGGTCAGTCACATATACCTGACTCAATTTTATACCTTTTTTGTGGTGGTCGCTAAGCCACAGTCACGAAGTAAACCTCTGGATCAGTAAGTGCTAGTCACGAGTGTCCTCCGTCGGAACTTTGAGAGGTTGCCAAGTGGCCGGTTGTAAGTCGAGGACTAACTGGGACTTATTCCAGAGATCCCCAACTTTTTGGGCACCAGGGACCGGTTGCACGGAGAGAGGTTTTTTCGCAGGCCGGAGGGTGCACTGTTTTGTGTGTGCTGCCTGCATCCCACGGATGGGGCTTTGCTTGTTTGTGCGGACCGGTTGCTGGCATGCCGCGGGGCCCGGGTATGGTCCAGGGACCGGGGGTTGGGGACCCCTGACTTATTCCAACGTTTCTCAGTTTGGCCACTTTAAGATGGGTGGACTTCAACTCCCAGAATTCCCCAGCCAGCCTGACTGCGTCATTTAAAGAGCTGGAGCCTGGATGTTGTATCACAGGGGAGCTGTGCTGAAGCGGCTTCTCTGAGGTAATTCACCAAGGGTGTCCTTGAATGGCTGGCCCTTCTGAGCCAGAGCGGATAAACCAAAAAACAAAATACGCAGGAAAGCCTCTGCAGGGGTTTCGGCACTGAGCTGATTCGGAGAACAGGGTGGCGGGGGGGGGGGGTTGCCTTTCGATTCGGCGTGTAAATCCTTCATCTGGTGGAAAAGGAAGCAAGCTGGGGTGCTGGCCCCTCTCAGCCCCTTTTATGGGTTGATGGAAGCCTTCCTTCCTTCTCTTTCTTCCTTCCTTCCTTCTCTTTTTCTTTCTTTCTTTTTCTTCCTTCCTCCCTCTCTCTCTCCCTTCCTTCCTTTCTTTCTTTTTTTCCTTCCTGCCTTCCTCCTTCCATTCCTTTCTTTCTTTCTCCCTCCCTTTCTTTCTTTTTCTTTCTTTCTTCCTCCCTCCCTCCCTTTCTTTTTCTTTTTCTTCTTTCTTTTTTCTTTCCTTCCTCCTTCCATTCCTTTCTTTCATTTTCTCTTTTTCTTTCTTCCTCCCTCCCTTTCTTTTTTCTTTCTCTTTCTTCCTCCCTCCCTCCCTCCCTCCCTTTCTTTTCTTTCTTTCCTTCCTTCCTTCCTTTTTCTTTCTTTTTTCTACCCTTCCCTTCCCTCCACATTAACTCCTCAATCAGCCTTCTAGGAGATGAAATTCTCTGATCAAGGAGAAATTGGCTTTGTGTCTCATCAGGAAGTAGTGACGGGTGGCAGTATGGTGCAGTGGTTAGCATATCAAAAGCTACTCCTCGGTCATCCAACCAACCTACTGATTGGATTCATATAACATGACAACCTAAGCTAAAAGTGAGGTCTGTTTATTTGTGTTTCATCCTGCCGGAAGGTGATGCAAGACGTCAGCTCAAAGCAGGGATCTACCTGAGGGTGGGAATCAGCAAGCAAAAACTCATATAGTTTGGGTCTGGCAGTGTGAGCAGGTGATGGACTAGAACAGGGGGCTCTAAACCTGTGAACTTCATGGACTTCATGGCTGAGGAACTCTGGGAGTTGAAGGCTGCATTAACAGAGGGATAGAATCAATCTATCCCCCAATACTTCAATACGTGAAGTATTAATACCACTTTACAATGCCTTGGTAATGCCACACTTGGAATCCTGCATCCAGTTTTGGTCACCACGATGTAAAAAAGATGTTGAGACTCTAGAAAGAGTGCAGAGAACAGCAACAAAGATAATCGGCTAAAACATATGAAGAACGGTTGCTGGAATTGGGAATGTCTAGTTTAATGAAGAGAAGGACGAGGGGGGACATGATAGCAGTCTTCCAATATCTCAGGGGCTGCCACAAAAAAGAGGGAGTCAAGCTATTCTCCAAAGCGCCTGAAGGGAGGAGAAGAAGCAATGGATGAAAACTAGTCAGAGAGAAGCAACCTAGAACTAAGGAGAAACTTCCTGACAGTTAGAACAATTAACCAGTGGAACAACCTGCCTCCAGAAGCGGTGAATGCTCCAACACTGGAAGTTTTTAAGAAGAGACTGGACAGCCATTGGTCTGAAATGATATAGGGTTTCCTGCCTGAGCAGGGGGGTTGGACTAGATGAACTCCAAGGTCCCTTCCAACTTTATTATTATTATTATTAAGTCCACAAGCCTTAAAGTTGCCAAATTTGGAGCGCTACCAGTACGAGATTTCAGGCTTAAAAGAATATGCTAGAAATCCATTATTCCCTCTGGAGGAAAAAAAAAACATGCACAAATAATCAGGCTGCCAAACTGTCAATTTGCAGTCACATTTGAAGCGCGTGATATGAATATTCTGGCCACTGCAGAGGGGAGACCAGGCAGGTTCACCAAGGCTTTGTGTCCCGTTCCCCTGTTGATCACATCGTCACAAAAGAAATGAGATTCCTCCCCGCTTTGTCATGCCTGCTGGGCACCCAAATCGCCTTTTGCACGAATGTTAAAGAATCCATGGGCTTTGTTCGTTTTGTTTTCAAGCGGTACCCTTCAAAAGACCTTTGGGACTCCAGGAGACATGATTCATCCCCTGTGATCTTCATGCAATGTTCTCGTAGTTTGGAGTGAAAAGCAGCTTCGGCTGGGAGGTGAATCACAATTAGACTGCTGGATCTTTTTCCAATCCCTCTGCTCCATCTGTGTGTCACCTCTAAAATTTTTGAGCCACATTGCACACAAAGGGAACAGTTAATTAATTTAATTAGTTAATTAATTTAATTAGTTTAATAAATGTAAGGACCCAGATTGTTGGGGGCAACAGGCTGACTCTGTAAACCGCTTAGAGAGGGCTGTAAAGCACTGTGAAGCGGTATATAAGTTTAGCTGCTATTGCTATTAATTAAAGGTTAATCAAGTCACATTTCCTATTACAGGTAATCCTCAATTTACAACCAAAATTGGGACCAGAACTTCTGTCGCTAAGCAGTTGCTCAGTGAGCTATGCTTAATTTCGTGATCTTTTTGCCACGGTCGCTAAGCAATTAACCAAATCCGGCTTCCCCCATCGATTTTGTTGGTTGGAAGTCCCCTGCAACTGTCATAGTTGAGCTCAAAATTTCTATTAGGAAACCAGACAGTTGTTAAGTGAGTTTTGCCTCATTTTAGAATAATAGAATAGAACAGAACAGAACAGAATAGAATAGAATCTGGAAGGGACCTTGGAGGTCTTCTAGTCCAGCCCCCTGCTCAAGCAGGAGAACCTATACCATCTCAGACAGGTGACTGTCTAGCCCAGACATGTCAAACTCGTGACATCACGTGACGTCGCGCAACGTATCGGGACAGTTTTGCCATTGCCGGCAATGGGGTGGGCGTGGCTTCCGGATGACGCATCCGGCCCATGGGCCGGCAGTTTGACACCCCTGGTCTAGCCTCTTCTTGAAAATTTCCAGTGATGAAGTGCCCATGATTTCTGGTGGCAAGCTGTTCCACTGGTTAATTGTCCTCACTGTCAGAAACTTTCTCCTTAATTCCAGGTTGCTTCTCTCTTTGATCAGTTTCCAACCATTGTTTCTCGTCCTTCCCTCTGGTGCTTTGGTGAATAACGTGACCCTCTCTTCTTCGTGGCAGCCCCTCAGATATTGGAACACTGCTATCATGTCTCCCCCATTTCTTCTTTTCTTTCGACCAGCCAAACCCAAGTCCCGCAGCCATTCTTCGTATGTTTTAGTCTACAGGCCTTTGATCATCTTAGTTGCTCTTCTCTGAACTTTTTCCAAAATCTCAACATCTTTTTTGTGATAGGGTGACCAAAATTGGCTGCAGTATTTGAGGTGTGGTCTTACTAGAGTTTTATAAAGCGGTACTAATACCTTGTGTGATCTTGATTCTATGCCTCTGTTTATACAACCCAGGATTGTGTTAGTTTTTTTGGTTGCTGCTGCACACTGCTGACCTTTCTTGCCACAGTTGTTAAGTGAATCACTGCAGTTGTTAGTAACGGGGTTGTTAAGTGAATCTGGCTTCCCCCATTGACTTTGCTTGTCAGAAGGTCGCAAAAGGGGATCACTTGATCCAGGGACACTGCAAACCATCATAAATACGAGTCAGTTGCCAAGCGTCTGAATTTCGATCATGTGAGCACGGGGATGGTACAACGGTTGTGTGAAAATCAGACATAAATCACTTTTTCCAGTGCTATTATAACCTTGAAAGGTCACTAAACAAATGAATGTAAGTCCAGGGCTACCTATATTTATTTCCAGCTTCTGGCAAAACCAGCCGTTAGCACAGGGTCTTCAAACTTGGCCCTTTGATGACTTGTGGACTTCAACTCCCAGAATTCCTCAGCCAGGCACGCTGGCTAAGGAATTCTGGGAGTTGAAGTCCACAAGTCATCAAAGGGCCAAGTTTGAAGACCCCTGCCTTAGCAAATCATCCATTTGCTCAACATCTCGGGTTGGCTTAATGACCTCTGCAAGAAAAATAGTTATAAAATTGGTCACATGGTTGATCCGATTTATGACTGTCATATGACCGTGATGGGCAGATTCCATTACGGTTATAAGTCAAGGACTACCTGTATTCCTTTGTGATTCCCCCCCCCCCTTGGTTCATTCAGAAAATTGTCTCCCTGTTTTCCTTGGGACGAGATTGTTCTCTCTCTCTCTCTCTCTTCCTGGGACTCATTTGCAACTAATAAAGCAGTTGGAATATTTATGAATATTTCGCGAAGTCACCCCAGCTCTGTGGGGTAGCAAATACCTGTTAATCCCTTTACACCAGGGGTGTCCATCTTGGCAACTTTAAGACTTGTGGACTTCAACTCCCAGAATTCCCCAGCCACCCATGCTGGCTGGGGAATTCTGGGAGTTGAAGTCCACAGGTCTTACAGTTGGGCATCCTTGCCCGACACTATCCATCTTGCAAATTTTTTTTTCAGTTTTGCATTCTTTGAAGCCGACTTCTCCACTTCTCGTTTTGTGCCTCTCACAACCTCAGATCTGTCAATCTGCCATGTATTTATCCTGCACCGACATAGCTAAGCAGACAACATGTGTGTCTTTGTGTTTGTGCATTGGGATTGTGTGGAAAGGAGAGAAACAAAGCAAGTGGCTTTAATTGGGAGTCACATTCTCACCAGCCCATCAATCAATCAATCAGAATAGAGCTGGAAGGGACCTTGGAGGTCTTCTAGTCCAACCTCCTGCTCAAGCAGGAAGACCCTATACCATTTCAGACAAATGATTGTCCAATCTCTTCCTAAAAACCTCCAGTGATGAAGCACCCACAACTTCTGAAGGCAAGCTGTCCCACTGGTTAATTGTTCTGTTAGGAAGTTTCTCCTTAATTCCAGGTTGCTTCTCTCCTTGACTAGTTTCCATCCATTGCTTCTTGTCCTGCCCTCAGGTGTTTTGGAAAATGACCTCTTCTTTATTGCAGCCCTTCAAATATTGGAAAACTGCTATCATGTCACCCCTAGTCCTTCTTTTCTCTAGACTGGCCATACCCATTTCCTGCCATCATTCTTCATATGTTTTTGTCTCCAGGCCTTTGATCATCTCAGTTGCTCTTCTCTGCATTTTTTCCAAAGTCTCAACATCTTTTTTGTAATGTGACGACCAAAACTGGATGTAGTATTCCAGGTGTGGCCTTACTCAGGCTTTATCAAGCGGTACTAATACTTCACGTGATTTTGATTCTATGCCTCTGTTTATATAACCAAGGATTGTATTCACAATTTTTTGTGAATATTTTTTGGCTGCTGCCGCACACGCCTGGCTCACATTTAAGGGATCGTCCACTAGGACCCCAAGGTCCCTCTCACAGTTACTGTTTCTCAGCCAGGTTTCACCTAATCTGTACTTGTACCTTTGGCGTTTTCCTGCCTAAGTGTTAAAACCTTGCTTTTCTCCACATTACATTTCATTTTGTTGGATAAGGCCCTTTGTTCAAGTTACGTTGAACAATGTTCGATGTGAATGAAGGCGAATGTACGTGTCCCAGGATAATGTTGTAGGATCCAATCTGGATCAGTCGCTAGAGGTTTTGTCTTCCGAGCTGGAAGCCCAACTTCAGGGAACCTCTCTCTAGCAGCGTGTGTGCTGTTCTGTGTGTGGCATTTATATGGTGCCTGTTGCATGTGCCTTTTTACATGTTGATTGGGGTGTGTTGATGGGTGCCTTTTAAGTCACTGGCTATCTGTCAAGGATTTGATTTAAAAGCTAACCAGCTTGTGTAATGTAAGATGTAATCATGGAAATGACTCAGCAGGGTCTGAGTCTCTTTAAGAGCAAGCTGGGTCTGTGTCTCTTTAAGAGCCTTTGTATAAAAGGGAAGGTTCCACTGATGGGTTCTCTCTCTTCTGTTTCCTGCTGTAATTGTGGTTTGTTGGATCCTGCTATATTAGCACGTGTATGTATATTGTTCCTGGTGTATGATATTGTAGATAGTGTAAGATAAACCACCATTTAATACAAACCAGTTTACTGTGTTTACTCCTGGGTTATCTCAGCGCAGTAAGATTGTGCACGCTCTGACACTATCCTTTGCTTGTGCTGCCCAGCCCTCGCTTTCTAAGTACCTGATAAGCTGGTGGTAAATTATCTGACAAGGAGACTTAAACTCATTGGTAGCCTCACATTGCAACGAACAAGGACATACATTCAATTTTGCAGCTACTAAGATTGTTGGACGAGCAGATACAAAAACAGCCAGGGAAATGATTGAAGTCTGAGAAACGGGTCCCTTGCCAATCAAAAGAAATGCCGATTTAACACCAGCTTATCAAGTACTTAGAAGGCGAAGCAAACAACTGCCACTGACTTAATAGACAGCCATCAACACACCCCAATCAAACTCTAAAAAGCCACACACAACAGGCACCATATAAGTACCACACACAGAAGAGCACAGACTCTGCCAGAGAGAGGTTCCCTAAGGATGGGCTCCAGCATGAGTCCATGTCCCGGTGATCTACCCAGATTGGATCCTACAATGTTCAATGTTATCATGTTACAGCATGGAGTGCACACAGACACACACACACACACACCAACAAGAAAAACAGAGAAAGAAAAAGGAGAAACAGCTTCATATAGCAAGAAACTTGATTCCAAAACTGTTTTGTCGGCATCCAGATTACACAGGATCAAAATACAGCAATAAATCGTTATCTATATAGATAAATTAGATATAGAGACACCTCGATCAATGAGAAGACTGCCTTTGCTGACAGAGCAACGGTACAAAAAATGCATCGGCTGGTACTTTAGTCTCCAACTAAAATCATGCAGAAAATAGAAATCGATAGATAAATAATTGACCGATACTTATTCGGATAGATATTGTAAACAAAACAAGCAAATAAATACAGTTTCAAGATTAAAAAGGTCTCCCATCCTGGCATCCATACAAATTTATAATCCAGGAGTCTGAGCGAACGCAAAACGACATTTAAAAAGCAAGGCAAAACTAGGCTTGGAACTCTGTTAACAAGATTAAAGGGGGGGGGAGGGAAGGAGGAAGGAAAGAGGATTAACTTAGATTTTGTCTGCTTTTGAGGTTCGAGGCGGAGGAAAAAATTTCAATCTCCAGCTCAAAAAATTCTCCCCTTTCTTCGCTCTTCAGACCCAAAGATACTAAAGTCTGTAGAAATGGTTTTATGTTGGGAGGAAGGGAGAAGAAGATAACTAGTGCAGATAGTCCTCAAATTACGACAACTGAGCCCCAGATTTCCATTGCTAAGCAAAACCATTGTTAGCTTAGCCTCATTTTACAACCTTCCTTGCCACAGCTGCTAAGTGAATCGCTGCAGCTGTTAAGTTAGTAACCCGGTTGTTAAGTGAATCCGGCTTCCGCATTGACTTTGCTTAGCAGAAGGTCCCCAAAGGGGATCACGTGATCCCGGGGACACTGCAACCGTCATAAATATGAGTCAGTTGCCAAGTGTCTGAATGTTGATCAGGTGACCACAGGGATGCTGCAAAGGTCATAAGTCACTTTTCTCGGCGCCTCTGAACTGTCACTAAACAAAGGGTAGTAAGTCGAGGACTAATCTGTATGTAATGCACCAAGAAAAATTGGACGTCACTGCCTCTTTTTTCTTATATATAAAGGTAGTCCTCAACTTACGACCACAGCTGAGCGCAAAATGTATGTTGCTGAGACAGTTGTGGAGTTTTTTTGTCCCATTTTACCACCTTTCCTGCCACAGTTGTTAAGGGAGTCGCCGCGGTGGTTAGTCACTCGGTTGTTAAGTGAATCGGGCTTCCCCCACTGACTTTGCTTGTCAGAAAGTCGCAAAAGGGGCCGTGTGACCGTCATAAATATGAGCCAGTTGCCAAGTGTCTCAATTTTGGTCACGTGATCGTAGGGACGTTGCAACGGTCGTGTGAAAAACAGTCGTAAGTCATTTTTTTTCACCGCTGTTGTAACTTTGAACAATCACTAAATGAACTGCTGTAAATCGAGGACTAGCTGAATGTATCTTTAGGACTTCTGAGCTTGGGCAAGCATATTTACTTCCACCAACCACACCTATGTAATTCTCTGCACATGCAGAAATACTGCTTTTTCACCTTGTAGTGAAGCCTACAATGCTAGGTTTCACCTAATGTGCTTTGCTCATTGCATCCCATCACATCCTCGTGGTCACGTGATCGAAATTCAGACATTTGGCAACTGACTCGTATTTATGATGGTTGCAGCATCCCAGGGTCACGTGATCCCCTTTTGCAAACTTCCGACAAGCAAAGTCAGTGGGGAAAAGCCAGACTCACTTAACGACCGTGTTATTAGCTGAACAACTGCAATGATTCACTTAACAACTGTGGCAAGAAAAGCCATAACTCACTTAACAACTGCCTTACTTAGCAGCATAAATTTTGGGCTCAGTTGTGGTGGTAAGTCGAGGACTACCTGTATTGACACAAGGAGCAAATCTGAGAATTGGATTAAAAATTGGAAGACCCTGGTCATTAATAAGGAGATATAGGAATTTCACAGCATTCAAAAATCCTGCCTTAAAAAATGGGTATCCACCATGATGTAGGCCCAGTGCAGGGGTCGGCAACCTTAAACACTCAAAGAGCCACTTGGACTCGTTTCCCAGAGAAAACACCGGGAGCTGCAAAAGTTGCGTGCGCGCGCACACAGGAGGGAGGGAGCTTGATTAAAGAGTTTAATTTAAAAGAAATAGAGGCTGCTGTGCATGAGTTCTCTCTCTCTCTCTCTCTCTCCCTCCCTGTCTCTCTCCCCCCCCCTCTCTCTCCCTCTCTCCGATCTTCTGCTCACCTGGCAAGCTGGCTTCATGCTGTCCTCCGACAAGCTGACACACATTCTTATTGGGCTGGCTCTCTCCTGCCCTTGGTCTACCAGTTCTTTTCCCCCACTCAGTGTGTGTGTGTGTGTGTGTGTGTGTGTGAGAGAGAGAGAGAGAGAGAGAGACAGAGACAGAGAGAGCTGCTGTTTCCTGCTGCTTTCTGCTTCGACGCAGCAAACGCAGGAGCCCCACCCAATAAGCTTGTCAGCTTGTCGGAGGACAGCATGAGGCCTCTCTCTTTTTTACACAGAGAGAGAGAGAGAGAGAGAGAGAGAGAGAGAGAGAGAAGCGCAAGTGCCTCTCTCTGTCTCTGTCTCTCTGCAAATGGAGGAGGCGGCTGGGAGCCGCAGGAGAAGACTCAAAGAGCCACATGCGGCTCCGGAGCCGCTGCATACGGTCCTCAGATTATGACCGCAATGGGGCCAGAATTTCCATCACTAAGCAATGCCGTCCTAAAGTGCAACATCATGTGACTGCATTGCTTCCCAACAGCAATTCCAGCAGTCCCTGTTACTGTAAACTAAGCAAGGATTGTGGATTGTTAAGTAAGGACCTTGTAACTTTCTGCTGGCTTGCAAACAGCAAAGTCAATGGAGAAGCCTGCAGAGAGTCACAAGTTCCCAGTGATTTGTAAGCCCACTTGCAGGTAGCTGTTGCTGAGTGGGGAAGGGTGTGCAAGGATGCGCAAGTGGTTGGCACGACATAAGTACAGAACCAGGGGTGGTGGTTGCCTGGTGCATGAGGGTGCATGCGTGTAAGCATGGCAGGGCCAGAGGTGGCTGCTTCCAGGTGGGCCAGGGTGCACAAGTAGGCAACGGGGAGTGCTGCGGGCACCAAAGCTGGGCCCAGTGATGGGATTCAGCCAGTTTGCACCGGTTCAGGAGAACCGGTAGCTAAATTTTGTTGAGTTCGGAGAACTGGCTGAATGCACCCTGGAGGAGGCCTCCCAGGCCTCGAACAGCCCGCCAGAAGTGCGGGGATGCCACTTCCGGAAGTCCGTTCTAGGCCTCGGAGACCTGGAGGAGGCCTCCCAGGCCAAGAACGGCCCGCTGGAAGTGCGGGGATGCCACTTCCGGAAGTCCGTTCTAGGCCTCGGAGGTCCAGGCCTGCATCCACACAAAGAACCAGTTGTTCAGGGATTTGAATCCCACCACTGTCTGGGCCCCTCAGTACAAAAAGCCTCTGGAGTGTGAGTGATTTATCAGAATGTGACCTTCCCTGCTGGCTTCCCCATTGACTTTACTTGGGAAGCCAGCAGGGAACGTCACAATAGAGGTCACGTGACTGCAGAAGGCTGCCTGTCGTAAGTGTGAGCCAGTTACCAAATGCCCAAATTACGATCATGTGAGCGCAGGATGCTGGGATAGCCAGAACCTCAGGGACCACTTTTACAATGCCATCGTAACTTCAAACTGTCACTGAATGAGTGGTTGTTGAGGACAAGCTGTATTTCAGACTACGGATCCCACTGGATCTTCACTTTAAATTCTTATGTAGGTATTCGTTTAGGCGCAGGGGTGGGGAACTTTGGCTCTTTTATGACTTGTGGACTTCAACTCCCAGAATTCCTGAGCCAGCCGGATTGCAAACTAAGGGTTGTCGAGCTGTGTGCTCAATGGTTCTTTGATCTCGGTCCTAAGGTTTAGCAAGAACGGCGCCTACCTACACACTTAGGAGAGGTGGGTGTTTGCAATGAAGGGAACCGATTCTTGGCACAAGAGATGGTTTTGTTTTTTGCTCCTTAGGAAAACTGAGCCAAAAAAATAATAATATTAAAAAGGAACCACAACTTGTGTCCTTGACTTGTAGAAGGCCTCGAGTTCAATCTTCAGCATTTCCAAGTTTCAACCTGAATGTCCCCGAAGAACGCCCTGCAGAGCGGTGTTTTTCCAAACTTGGCAAATTTAAGATTGTGGACTTCAACTCCCAGAATTCCTCAGCCCTCATGGCTGGCTGGGGAATTCTGGGAGTTGAAGTCCAGTCATCTTAAAGCATGCTGGCTGGGGAATTCTGGGAGTTGAAGTCCAGCCACCTTAAAGCATGCTGGCTGGGGAATTCTGGGAGTTGAAGTCCAGCCATTTTAAAGCATGCAGGCTTGGGAATTCTGGAAGTTGAAGCCCACCCATCTTCAAGCTGCCAAGTTGGAAAAATACTGCTGTAGAGGCTAACACTGATTTTTCCCCCTGCTTGTTTGAATGGAAGGTCGGATGTCCCAATAAGGACTCTCTTGTTTCCTCAGACCCATCCATCTGAGGTTTATCTTCAGATGGGTTCAAGCCATCTGAAGTGCAGATTGAAAGACTCCGAACTCTTAAGGCTGGGAATGATCTGAGTCTCCACAGACTCAAAGCAGAACAGTGCAGGATAAGGCAATTCCGTGAGTATCACCCAGCCCACTTTTGAAATTATCATTATTCATTATTATTGAGGATTGTCTCTCAGGCCAGGATATCAAAATATTAAAAAAATAATCACGGCCCCCTCCATATCTTCCTCTTTCCTTTGTTATTTCTCTGTGTGTCTTCCTTCATTTTGATTTACTCTCCAGATGTCCATAGGTCCATTTTTGTTTGCCCCCGGGTTGAAAGTCGTATCGGGCCTCACTCTGGTTTTTCTGCAATTTCCTCTGAAGTCAAGCAGAGCAGGGAGGCTGGGATCCCTGTCCAGTCCCCCAAATCTTGCAAAACAGCCTTTTTTGGGGACAATTGCTGGATCATCAGCTGGGCTTCAGAAGCTCTTCTGGGTCCAACTCATCCTCCTGCCCACTTCTCCTTCAGAAAGCACATGTTGACACTAGCTCCCAAATCAAAAGCTGGAATTTGCACCCATTTGGGAAGTGAAGAAGTTTCCTGGGGGAGTGAATTAGGTGGTCACATCCCTCCTTCCCTTCCGCGGAAGCCAAGTGGGCTGTTGAGGTCATCTTCCAGCGGACTGGCAGTTGCTGAACGACGCGCGACACAATCAAATGCAGCCAGCATGCATCTTAAAGGGATACATCCTCAGACTCTCGGCATGCATTTGTGAGGAAGAGGCTTAAAAACAGGGAGGAAGCCTGGGTTATTCATGCACCCACCTCCTACCCTGAGGGAAACCCATTTGAAGGAACCTTTCTGGTTCCTTTCAAATTCCCAGGTCCTCTCCCACTCTACCTCCCACATGGTCACAGTGAAAGAAGATCAGCTCGCAGTGACCAAGTGACACCTCTTGATCCAAGGGACAAAGAACATCCTGACTTTCTAAGAAAATAGGGTCACGCTGCTAGCTGCTGAGGTTTCATGCGAAAATGCTGGGATGCCCCATTCATGGACCTCAAACATGCAACACCCATTTTAAGGAAACGCTGGCTGGCCTTGGAGGAATCTGCGTGAGCAGCTCTCCAACCCTTCCCGGGGTTTGCAGAGCAGGAAAGAAGCCCACTGGGGTTAGCGGCAGGCACAGAGACCGGGACAGGGGAGACTTTATAAAAGGGGGAGCAAGGAAGTGAGGGGCAGTTCCTTCTCGCCCATCAGAGTGTCCCGTTTGAGACTGCTGCCTTTGTTGACCACTTTGACCTTGAGGGACATTTTCCTCATGTTGCTGATGCCTAACCCGTCGAAAAAGAAATCTTCGTTGAAGATGGGGTTGCGGCTGTTCTTGATGATCGTGCTCCGTTGTTTCTGCAGCTTGCCGGGGTTTAAATAGAGAGACACACAACAGTTGATGCTCCTGACGTCGCAGTGCTTGTCGTAGAGGTCTTCAGCGGCCACAACTCGCACCCTCAGCCGGGCGTTGGACGGATTGTACTGGGCCACCAAGCGGAGGCTGCCTCCTTTGATAAAACTGAGCACATGTTCCTTGTGGAATCTGTCTTGGGGGTCCGCGGGGGTGAGGGGCTGGGGTTGCACCCCGCCGGTGGCTCCCCCAGTTGGAGGGGTCGCACAGCGCATGCGGCGCTGGGAGCTGGGACTGGTGTCCGCCGAACTATCGTCGGTGGACAGGGAACTGTTGCGAGCCACCGAGTGTTTGAGTTTGATGACCTTGGATTGACTCTCCTGGCTGAAGATCTTCAGAAGGGACACCGACCTGGACAGCAGTGGGGAACCGAAGGGAGAGGACTCCGCGGAGGAGCAGGTGTCACTCTCCCCTCCACTGAAGTAACGGTAGGGATTCATGAGCGACATGCTGATGTCCGAAGGGTTGAGGTGGGCGCTCTCTCCATTTGTCTTGCCCCCTCCTGAGGTGGACCTCCGGTGAGAACTGGGCGAGGAGGACTGGGATGGACACAGGCTGGTGTGCTCACTGTGGAAAAGAGACTCCTTGCGGCGCGTGTGAGGACTCTCCATCAGTGTCGCGAAGCCGTACGAGGTCTGTGCTTTGGGGACATACGGCAGCGACATGGCCGTCTGGGACTGTGGGTCTGCATTGGTACTGTAGTCTTCTTCAGACATCCATTCATCCGCGCTCTCGATCTGGATGATGTGTCGGCTGGCGGCTTTCAAAAGGTTTTTGCTCTCCGAAATGGCCTTCACGGGCAAACGAGGGCTGCGCTGAGTTTTGCGGGCAGATAAATTCTGTTCAGAGGCCGAAGTGCCCAGATTCGGTTTGGTGTTCCCTTCCTCTGCCTCAGGAGGCACTGTCGGCAGCTTGGGAGGAATGAAAAAATCCGGGATTTTATCCGGCGTCAGGACGTTGCTGTACAACGGTCCTTTGGACTGCTTATCGGCCGAGTCGTTGCCGCGAGAACCGCTGTTGTCCACTGAGCCTCGGATTTTCTCTAAAAGCCACATTCTGAGTCTTTTTTTTCTTCTACTGGTTCAGGAGGAGACCTGACAACTGCAAACGCTTGGGAAGATAAAAGAAAAAAATAAATCACTGTGAGTTTCTTACCCTGCCACTTGTACAGAATAGTCTTTTAATTTGCAAATTAGCTACTGCTGAGCAGAGAAATGATCTCCCCTTTTTTTTTTCCTCGTTATAGATTTCGTCAGAGGAAAAGAGCATTGGTTTTTGAAATTTCTTTCCAAGGGGAAGACAAAATTTCAGGGGTGGGCCACAGTTTTTTTAAAACGTATTTCTTGATAGTGTGTCAAGTGCTGGGAAAATCAGGAGATTTTCTTTTTAAGAAGAGATTGAACAACCATTTGTCTGAAATGGTATAGGGTTTCCTGCCTGAGCAGGGGGTTGGACTCGATGACCTCCAAGGTCCCTTCCAACTTTATTATTATTATTATTATTATTATTAATTATTATTATTATTATTATTATTATTATTATTATTATTATTATTATTATTATTATTATTATTATTATCTCCAACATAGCAATAGTACTTAGACTTATATATGCCCCCCATAGTGCTTTACAGCCCTCTCTAAGTGGTTTACAGAGTCAGCATATTGCCCCCCAACAATCTGGGCCCTCATTTTACCGACCTTGGAAGAATGAAAGGCTGAGGCAACCCTGAGCTGTTCAAAATCAAACTCCTGGCTGTGGGCAGAGTTTGCCTGCAATACTGCATTCTTAACACTGTGCCATCACGGTGACGTATGATGCCAGAGTCAGGGCCTGTAAGTTCCCAGAATTCCCATTTTCCCGTTTAGTGCCCATGGAAATCTTCCCAGTAGATTTTATTTTTTGCAAAGCACTTCTGAGAGAATGTAGTTCGGTGGGAGAACATCTGAAAAATGAGGACCATCGAACTGTGATCCTGCCACTCTGTACTACGCTGATGAGGCCATACTTGGAATACTGCGTCCAGTTCTGGTCACCCCAATACAAAAAAAGAAGCTGAAGCCCTAGAAATTGTGCAAAGAGCCACAAAGATGATAAAGGGTGTGGAGGCTAAAACATACAATGATTGGCTGAGGAAACCAGGTATGTCCAGTATAATGAAGACAAGGCTTAGCAGAGTCATGATAAAAGTCTTCCAATACAAATAGTCCTTGACTTACGAACTGAGCCCAAAATTTACACTGCTAAGTAAGATATTTGTTAAGTGAGTTTTACCCCCATTTTATTACCTTTCTTGCCACAGTTATTAAGTGAATCACTCCAATTGTTAAGTTAGTAATACGGTTGTTAAGTGAATCCCTATGGACTTTGCTCCAACACAAGAAGTTTTTAAGAAGAGACTGGACAACCATTTGTCTGAAATGGTATAGTGCTTCTTGCCTGAGCAGGGGGTTGGACTAGAAGACCTTCAAGGTCCCTTCCAACTCTTCTCTTCTCTACTCTCTTCTCTTCTCCTCTCCTCTCCTCTCCTCTCCTCTCCTCTCCTCCTCTACTCAATATTCTATTCAATATTCTATTCTATTCTATTCTATTCTATTCTATTCTATTCTATTCTATTCTATTCTATTCTATTCTATTCTATTCTATCCCTATTCCTATTCCTATCCTATCTCTATCCCTATCCCAGGGGTAGGCAACCTTGGCTCTTTTATGACTCGTGGACTTCAACTCCCAGAATTCCTGAGCCAGCCATGCTGAGGGGACAGGGAGAGGTTTCCAAGCTGAGCCATGCTGGCTCAGGAATTCTGGGAGTTGAAGTCCACAAGTCATAAAAGAGCCAAGGTTGCCTACCCCTGCCCTATCCCTATCCCTATCCCTATCCCTATCCCTATCCTATCCTATCCCTATTCCTATTCTAATTCTATTCCTTTCCCTTAATGACCACAGATTTGCTTAACAGCAGCAGTGATTCACTTAACGGTTGCCACAAATAAGGTCATAAAATCAGATTGGTGATGTGGTCAATCCAATTCCCGACAGTCATGAATTATGACCCAGATTGGCAGGCTTCATTATGGAGGTATGGTGAGGACCAGCTGCACTTGAAGGGCTGCCCCAGGTCCTTTTATTCTCCACAGCAGCCGAAGGTAAGACAAGAAGCAATGGCAGTGAACATATTCAACACACCTTCCTCCTTCTATTTTCCTCACAACGACCTGTGAGGTGAGTTGGGCTGAAAGTGACTGGCCCAAAGTCACTTTCAGAGCTTAAGACAGAACTAGAACTCACAGTCTCCTAGTGACTGGCCCAAAGTCACCCAGTTGGCTTTCATGCCTAAAGCAGGATTGGAACAATTTCTGCAAACGTTCTTCATATGTTTTAGCCTCCAGTCCCCTAATCATCTTTCTTGCTCTTCTCTGCCCTCTTTCTAGAGTCTCAACATCTTTTTTAGATCCTCGTGATGATATAAAAGCTGAAAAAGGAGGCAGTGAAAGCTTCAAACCACAATAAGACACACGAATCAGAGCAAAATTCCCAAAAGATTACGTTAGTAAGAGGTTCTGTTATGGTTGACTAAGTACCTCCAAAAATTGGTAGATGTGAGAATCCCCAGCATGACAATGAGATTGTCAGATTTGATTGTGAATCAGGGCACTTCAGGGAAGTGGGAGAAAACATAGGATCTGAGAAGAGATTCTTGGGGGGGCTCTCATTATAAGGAGAAGCTCCTGGAAATGACATCCAACACTGGTGGTGAGAAGACCACCAAGATGTGACCCGAATCAAGTGCCTAGCCCAAAAGGCCCATAACCTAGACCAGTGTTTGTCAACCTCAGCAACCTCAGGATATGTGGACTTCAATTCCCAGAATTCCAATGCTGGCTGGGGAATTCTGGGAGTTGAAGTCCACACATCTTCAAGTTGTTGAGGTTGATCTACACAAACAATATTGGTGACAATAAGGAGGGAGGGAGGGAGGGAGGGAGGAATAAGGAGGAAGGAAGGAGGGAGGAAGGAAGGAAGGAAGGAAGGAAGGAAGGAAATGGAAGAGAGGGAGGGAAGAAGGAAAAGGGAGGAAGGGAGGGAGGGAGGAAGGGAGGGAGGGAGAGAGGGAGGAAGGAAATAGGGAGGAAGGAAGGAAGGAAGGAAAAAGGAGGGAGGGAGGGAGGGAGGAGGGAAGGAAATGGGAGGGAGGGAGGAAGGAAGGAAGGAAAATGATCAATAGAAGTGTTGAAGAAGAATCTTTCCTGCTTGTCAAATTTTTCCTGCTTGCCGTAACCCAATGTTTCTCAACTTTGACACCTTTAAGACGTATGGACTTCAATTCCCAGAATTCCTCAGCCAACCATGCTGGCTGGAGAATTCTGGGTATTGAAATCTACCCATCTTTAAGTGGTTGAAGTTGACAAACACTGCCTTAGCCTGTTGTATGAATCATCTCATGAAGCCATCATATGGGCTGGTAATTGGTCTTTTGTGTACACACCGTCTTGTTGTTGTTGTTGTTATTAAACAGCAAATGCAAAAAAAAAAAAAAAACAACGAGTGCCAACAGGGAAAAGGTAAAGATAAAAGAGAGTGATTATGCTGAACAGTTAAGAAGGAAAGCCTAGATATATTAGGGTGATATGACAAGAAAGAAATAAGAAAGATAATTAAAAGAGGAAAGAGATCCATATAATGACTATATATACAGCAATGGAAAATTAAGTCAAGCTTGTCATTAAATCTAGATATATAGAAACCCGTATCTGACTATGAGCCAGCTGTGTGCAGCAGCAACCAAACAAGCCAATACAATCCTGGTTTGTATAAACAGAGGCATAGAATCAAGATCACACGAAGTACTAGTACCGCTTTATAAAACCCAATGAGACCACACCTGGAATACGGCAGCCAATTTTGGTCACCCTATCACAAAAAAGATGTTAAGAGTTTGGAAAAAAATTCAGAGAACAGCAACTAAGATGATCCAAGGCCTGGAGGCTAAAACATACGAAGAACGGCTGCAGGACTTGCAGGGTTTGGCTAGTCTAAAGAAAAGAAGAAATAGGGGAGACATGATAGCAGCGTTCCAGTATTTGAGGGGCTGCCACAAAGAAGAGGGGGCCAGGTTATTCACCAGAGCACCAGACGGAAGGAACAAGAAACAATGGTTGGAAACTGATCAAAGAGAGAAGCAGCCTGGAATTAAGGAGAAACTTCCTGACAGTGAGGACAATCAACCAGTGGAACAGCTTGCCCCCAGAAATCGTGGGCACTCCATCACTGGAGATTTTTAAGAAGAGACTGGACAGTCACCTGTCTGAGACGGTGTAGGTTCTCTGCTTGAGCAGGGGGCTGGACTAGAAGACCTCCAATGTCCATTCCATTCCTTCTTATTATTTCTTATTTCTTCTTATTTCTTATTTATTTCTTATTTCTTATTTCTTAATTCTTAATTCTTAATTCAATTCTTAATTCTCTATTCTATTCTATTCTATTCTATTCTATTCTATTCTATTCTATTCTATTCTATCTTGGATCCATTCCTTGCATCCAGGATAGGTTTTACTCCAATTATGTAAAATTATCCTCTTGGCTGGGTCCCAGGCTTAGTGAAGCCAAACTCGTCATGTGATGGCAAATACCATATTTTATTTTAGGAACATAGTAATCTAGATCACCTTATAGCCCTTAATTATGTCTTCCTAATGTTTTTTTTATGTATGTGGAGATTTGAAACCCAAATAAGGCAAGAGCTGGAAAAGACCAGATCATAGAAGTCAAAGAATATTCAGATTTCTTATGCTTATCCTCCAAAACTAATAATGCCTTTTTAAACATTATTTTAACAGAACAGAATAACAGAGTTGGAAGGGACCTTGGAGGTCTTCTAATCCAACCCTCTCATCAAGTAGGAGACCCTATATCATTTCATAGAAATGGCTGTCCAGTCTCTTCTTAAAAATCTCCAGTGATGGAGCACACACAACTTCTGGATGCAGGTTACTCCACTGATTAATTGTTCTAACTGTCAGGAAATGTTTTAGTTCTAGGTTGCTTCTCTCCTCAATTAATTTCCATCCATTGCTTCTTGTCCTGCCTTCAGGTGCTTTGGAGTATAGTTTGACTCCCTCTTCTTTGGGGCAGCCCCTGAGATACTGGAACACGGCTATCATGTCACCCCTAGTCCTTCTTTTCATTAAACTAGGCATACCCAGTTCCTGCAACCATTCTTCATATGTTTTAGCCTCCAGCCCCCTAATCATCTTTGTTGCTCTTCTCTGCACTCTTTCTGGGGTCTCTGGTTAACACAATACCAAAAAAAAGATGCTAAGACCTCAAAATAGACTGCAGAGAAGGGCAACAAAGATGATTAGGGGGCTGGATGAATGGTTGCAGAAATTGGGTATGTCTAGTCCAGGAGTAGGCAACCTTGGCTCTTTTATGATTCGTGGACTTCCAACTCCCAGAATTCCTGAGCCAGCATGGCTGGCTCAGGAATTCTGGGAGTTGAAGTCCACGAGTCATAAAAGAGCCAAGGTTGCCTACCCCTGGTCTAGTCTAACTAAGGGCGATATGATAACAGTCTTCCAATATTTGAGGGGCTGCCAGCAGAGAAGAGGGGAACAACCTATTCACAAGAAGAAGTAAGAAGTGGACGCTTATTAAAGAGAGATCCAATCTTGAATCAGGAAATTTCCTGACAGTTAGAACAATTAATCAGCCTCCAGAAGTTGTGAGTGCTCCAACACTGGAGGTTTTTAAGAAGAGACTGGACAGCCATTTGTCTGGAATGGCTTGCTTGAGGAGGGGGTTGGACTAGAAGACCTCCAAGGTCCCTTCCAACTCTGTTATTCTGTAAATCACAGTCCCTGAGCTTAGATGCTCCATACTCAGCTGGATCCAGAGAAAGCCCGTTCTCTTTGCCCAGTGGTGGCGAACCGGTGGCACGCGTGCCAGAGGCGGCACTCAGAGCCCTCTCTGTAGGCACGCGTGCCGCCGCCACCAGCAGCAGGTCCATCAGACCACCGCCACTTCCCGGAGCAGGAACCCCGCCCAGCACAAAGGAGGCGAAGCGGCCGACTAGCAAGCTCGAGTAGAGGTCACCAACCATTGTCGATTGACGGATTGGAAGAAAAGGGAGGGGGAAGCATTTTACACGCGCGCGTGCACGCACGGGGCCGCGAGCACGCACGCGCTGGAAATGGGGCGGGGCTAGTGCCTGCATGATACTCACTAGCCCTGCCCCATGGTGCGGCGGCAGCCGTTTTTGCGCCTTGCAGCACGGTGGCCCATTTTTGCGCCCCTGGTTTTTGCGTGCCAGAGGCGGCACTCAGAGGCGCCTCCCTGCTCCCCCCTGAGGGCACCACAATGCCCCTGGCACTTTGCGATAAATAAGTGGGTTTTGGGTTGCGGTTTGGGCACTCGGTCTCTAAAAGGTTTGCCATCACTGTCTTTGCCAAAATGCCTCCCTTACCTATGACTAAGCCATTTCTAACAAGCTTTTGCTTCTTTGGGGAGGCGGACAGACTCCTTCCACACTTTCGCTTCCCTCGTTCCCACCTTATCTTTCACAGCCTTCAGTGGGGGCGGAAAATCGATACTGCCCACAGAAGCTATTTGTCAAACGTACAGCCAAACTGACCTAAAGCAGCTGTGCCAATCCAGCAAGACCAGATCAGAAGAGAAAATAATGGGATATTTTGATATTTGGTTTGCGTGTGTGGGGGAGAGAGAATGGAATCCCAAGGGAGGGGGTGGTAGGAGTGGTTGCATTCAAAAGGAGAATTTACAGGGCAGCAGATGGAAGATGCCACAAAAGATTGTTGGGGGCATCCACACAATGGCCTTGTTAAGACCTCAGTAAGGCCACACCTGGAACACAGAATCCAGTTTTGGTCACCACGTGACAAAAAAGAGGTTGAGACATTGGAAAAAGTGCAAAGAAGAGCAACTAAGGCGATTAAAGGCCTGGAGACTAAAACATATGAAAAAGGGTTGCAGGATTTGGGTTTGGCTAGTCTAGAGAAAAAAGGGACTGGGGGATGGGACGACATGATAGCAGTATTCCAGTATTTGAGTGGTTGCCAAAAAGAGGGGGTCAACATTTTCCACAGCACCAGAGGACAGGACAAGAAAAAAAAATGGATGGAAACTAATCAAGGAGAGAAGCAACCTGGAATTAAAGAGAACCTTTCTAATAGATAGATAATGTATTTATCTAAAATAGAGTCCTAAATTACAGGGTGTCTGCTGGTAAAGCTGGGAACGTTCTGAGAACATTCAGAGCTGGGCAGATAATGGGTTGGGTTGACAAGAAATGGCTTCATCTATCTTCCTGTATTATGAGAAGGGACAGAATTAAAGGACACGAAGTCTCCCTGGCATGTAGAACGTCTGACTTGCTACTTTATAATGCCTTGGTAAGGCCATACTTGGAGTATTTGGTCGCCAAACTATAAAAAAGATGTTGAGACTCTAGAAAGAGTACAGAGAAGAGCAACAAAGATGATTATTAGGGGACTGAAATCTTAAAACATATGAAGAACAGTTGCAGGAATTGAATATGTCTAGTCTAGTGAAAAGGAGGACTAGGGGTGACATGATGGCAGTCTTCCAGTATCTGAGGGGCTGCCACAAAGATTTTCAAGAAGAGACTGGACATTCACCTGTCTGGGACGGTATAGGTTCTCCTGCTTGAGCAGGGGGCTGGACTAGAAGACCCCAGCTCTATTCTATTCTATTCTATTCTATTCTGTTCTGTTCTGTTCTGTTCTGTTCTGTTCTGTTCTGTTCTGTTCTATTCTCCAAAGCACCTGGAGGCAGGACAAGAAGCAACGGATGGAAACTAATCAAGGAGAGAAGCAACCTAGAACTAAGGAGAAACTTTCTAACAGTTAGAACAATTAACCAGTGGAACGACCTGCCTCCAGAAGTTGTGGGTGCTCCATCATTTTAAAAAGAGATTGGACAGCCATTTGTCCGAAATGGTATAGGGTCTCTTGCCTGAGCAGGGGGTTGGACTAGAAGACCTCCAAGGTCCCTTCCAACTCTCTTATTCTGTTACTGTTAAATTGATTTTTCTCCAGGAATGAGCCAGACACCTGTTTGGTCTGTCTTTTGCAAAGACTTGAGAAACTGCTGGTAAAATGCCGTTTAACGCCATCCCAATCTGGAAGGGCCCTGCTTAAATTCTCAAGATGTTCCCCAAACATGGCGTCCAATAACATCTCAATGCAAATTTTCGCACGGATGTTGGGTATTCCCACCTGTTCTCCGAAATCTGTTTAACCTTTTCAGTTCGCAGCTGGGGTTGGGGGATGATGGAAATGGAGGGTCTTCCACCATGCCATTTTCTTCTCTAGCAGAATACAGGGGTGTCTGCTCAAATGACGTTGCTGATTAAACCCATTTTCTGAGGCCCTACAACCTACTGAACTATAAAGAGTGTCAAAAGGGGAGGGGTCAAAAAAAGGCAAGATGGTGGCTGCAGCCACATGGCCAAAGCCCCGCCCCTTTTGTAGATGCATGGCAGCCATATATAAAGGGGTGGAGTTTCCTCGATGTAGTTAGGGTCACCATCTTGATCTTGAAGTTCATAATCTAACTCGGGTAGGCAACCGTGGGTCTTTTATGACTCGTGGACTTCAACTCCCAGCATTCCTGAGCCAGCATGACTGGCTCAGGAATTCTGGGAGTTGAAGTCCACGAATCATAAAAGAACCAAGGTTGCCTACCCCTGATCTAACTCAAAGGTGTCTAATCTTGGCAACTTTAGGGCCTATGGATTTCAACTCCCAGAATTCCCCAGCCAACCGGCTGGGGAATTCTGGGAATTGAAGTCCACAGGTCTTAAAGCGGCCAAAGTTGGACACAATAAGCCCGCAAAAATCCCCTAATCGGCATTAAGACTTAACCAAACTTGTATAAAAACAGAGGCAGGTCCTTACTTAACTGACATTGCAGGTAGTTGTCAACATACAAGAGTTCGTTTTGAACCAGGACATTGATTGTCTAAAAAGACTGAATGTTAAAACAACTAGGATATGTATAAACTAAAAATTATTGATAAATGTAAGAAAGTTATTTTTATTTAATGGATATAAGAAGAATTGTACTAGAGACAGTAAATACCAAGGGGAAAAGAGAGGAAATATTTAATGTAATAGTTTGAGACCTGTACTAAAGATATTTGTATGTTATTGAATTATTAACCAACTCAGCCGCCACGTTGCTTTTCAAATATTTAAATGTAAAACTAAAAAACCAATACAATTTTATATAAAAAAGAAGAGTTCTTTTAATAACCGTTCAAAGTTACGGCGACATTGCAAAAGGTGATGGATACCCCTTTTTCACAGTTATGACCTTTGTGGCATTGCCCACGATCATGCCATCAAAATTCAAACGCTTGGCAACTGACTCCTATTTATGACGGTTGCCGTGTCCCGGGGGGGAGGGGTCACGTGATCCCCTTTTGCGACCTTCTGACAAGCAAAGTTAGTGGGGGGGAAGCCAGATTCACTTAACAACCGTATTGCTAACTTAACAACTGCAGGGATTCCCTTAACAACTGAGGCAAGGAAGGTCGTAAAACGGGGCAAAACTCACTTCAGAAATGTCTCACTTGACACCAGAAATTTTGGGCTCCGTTGTGGTCATAAGTTTCCTTCTATGCAAAGCCCACCCAAGTGGATGCTGAGCTGCTTTTTTTAAAACAACAACAACAACAACAACAGCCCAGGTTTGAGTCCTGTTGACATGCAGGAATAAAACCCCAGCAAAACTGAGGAAGAGAGCAGAGCCTCTATCAATATTCTTTTTGCAGAGCAGCGCCGGCGCACATTAGTAAAAGTTGACACCCAAGAGGAAACCTTCATGTAATGATCATTCAGGTGGCCGCATCTGGGGTGTTTTTTTTTTTGGCAACGTCTGACCCACCGCACAAAGCCACCCCTATAGGAGCAGCAGCCAAACCCTGCATGAAATGAATGTTGATGTAAGGAGGCAGAGATTTTTACACCCAGACTGGGTTGGGTTTTTTTTGTTTTTTTTTGCAGTAGTTTCTTGAGGCTGGCGTATGCATTGCTAATGAGGAAGGCAAAGCAAGGAACGAAAAATGATAGCAACAAAACCAGCCCTTGTAGAGAAGGAATGGGACAAGGTGAGAGGGTAGGCTACAGGTACTCCTCCACAAGGCCACAATTATTATTATTATTATTATTATTATTATTATTATTATTATTATTATTATTATTATTATTATTATTATTATTATTATTATTATTATTATTATTATTATTATTATTATTATTATTATTAATTATTATTATTATTATTATTATTATTATTATGGGAGTTGAAGTCCACAAGTCATAAAAGGGCCAAGTTTGAAGACCCCTGGTCTAAGGGCTATTGCTGTTGTCATCGTAAGTCAAGGACGAGAAACAATGGTTGGAAACTGATCAGAGAGAGAAGCAACCTGGAATTAAGGAGAAACTTCCTGATAGTGAGGACAATTAACCAGTGGAACAGCTTGCCACCAGAAATCGTGGGCATTCCATCACTGCAGATTTTTAAGAAGAGGGTAGACAGTCACTTTTCTGAGATGGTATAGGTTCTCCTGCTTGAGCAGGGGGCTGGACTAGAAGACCTCCAAGGTCCCTTCCAGCTCTATTCTGTTCTATTTCATATTCTATTCTATTTCGTATTCTATTTCGTATTCTATTTCGTATTTTCTATTCTATTTCGTATTTTCTATTCTATTCTATTCTATTCTATTCTATTCTATTCTATTCTATTCTATTCTATTCTATTCTATTCTATTCTATTATTCCATTCCATTCTATTCTATTCTATAGGCCCCATCTCCCTCCCAAGGCACAGACAAAATCCTAGATGATCACTGTTTCTGCATTTTGGCAACTTTAAACTGTATGGACCTCAACTCCCAGAATTCTCCACCAAGCATGCTTTTGAAAATAGGGCTTCTCTAGGAAATCCTGTTTGGTTTTTTTAACCACCCTCTCAATGGTATGCCAGGGAGGTAGAAAACAGCCACAAAAGAGTGGGGGGTTAGGGATTCACTTCCATATTGTTTAAATTTTCTTTTTTGTTGGTTCATAAACAGTTAATAAATTTCCTACCCTTGCAAACAGCTGGGCAAACTCAGAAATAGCCGCCATATGATTGACTGATTAATCAACTGTTTGTGGCAGATAGGTGGGGTGTTAATTGCTCCAGGAGAGGCTAACTGGATCAGGTTGTTTACACACTGCTAGTGCATACAACTCTCCTTTGGGACTGCGACACCTATTGAAAGTTGCACAGAGTGTGTTCAAATAATTCCCAGAATCCTATCGAAAGAGTTTAAGTACAACCCAGCAGAGAGAACATGAGTGAATGGGATGCATGCACACACGTGTGCATGTAAATATTTGTGGTTAGGCTTCTCACCCTCCTGCACTAGGACACTAAATTTGCGTACGCCAGTTTATATTTCTGGGCAATGCGGTTTGTCGAATCAGGAAAAAAAAATACAGGTTGTCCTCGACTTTCAACCACAAGGCAGCCCAACATTTCTGTTGCTAAGCAAGACAGTTGTTAAGTGAGTCTTGCCCCATTTTACGACCTTTCTTGCCACAGCTGTTAAGGGAATCACTGCAGTTATTAAGTTAGTGACATGGTTGTTAAGCAAATCCGGCTTCCCCATTGGCTTTGCTTGTCAGAAGGTCGCAAAAGGGGATCACGTGACCCCCCCGGGTCACGCTGCGACCGTCGTAAATAGGAGTCAGTTGCCACATGTCTGAATTTTGATCACGTGACCAAAAGAGGATGTTGCAACAGTCGTTAAGTGTGAAGAATGGTCATAAATCACTTTTTCCAGTGCCATTGTTAACTTCAAACCATCCTTAAATGGTGGCCCCCCTCCTTCACACACATTTTGTGTGAAATTAATCACTACCATTTTGTATGCGTCTGTTTAGACCGGTCTTAAAAATAATCCTGTTATGGTTTTTTTTTTTTCTTTATGAAAATTTTATTGATTTTCTAGTTTTACATTTAAATATTTGAAAAGCCACGTGGCGGCTGAGTTGGTCAATAATTCAATAACATACAAGTATCTTTAGTACAGATCTCAAACTATTACATTAAATGTTTCCTCTCTTTTCCCCTTGGTATTTACTGTCTCATATTTAAATGAATACAATTCTTATTATATCGATTAAATAAAAAATAACTTTCTTACATTTATCAATAATTTTTAGTTTATACATATCCTAGTTGTTTTAACATTCAATCTTTTTAGACAATCAATGTCCTGGTTAATTTTTCCCAATTTTTAGTTTCCCATTAATATTTAAATTTAACGTTTAATGTTTATAATTCCCAAGTTTTCAATAACCCCAATTCCCTTTATCACAATTCATCACAAGATCTAGTGTTCAGGATACACATCTTTTATCTATTTGAATTCTCACCATCTTACATCAACTAATTAATAATACAATATAATATTCTTATTCTCTGGTCATTTCCAAATATCTTAACCAAAATTTCTCTTATTTCAACATTTAATACTTCCTCTCTTTTTCTCTTAATATCTACTATCTGTTGTTTTTTTTAAATGGCATTTTTTCCCCAAGGGTGAATGTTATCAGATTTATGGATAGTCCCCATCTTATGACAATGGTGATCCAAATTTCCAGTGCTAAGCGAGGCAGTTGTTCAATGAATCACGTCCAAATTTATTACCACTTCTGCCATGGTTGTTAAGCGAATCGCCTGGTCGTTAAGCAAATCCAGCCTCCCCCATGGACTTTGCTTGTCGGAAGCTGGCTGGGAAAGTTGCAAACGGCGATGACGTGACTCCGGGATGCTGCTCCCATCAGAAATACATGCTGGTTGCTAAGCCCCCAAATTCTGGACTACGTAACCGTAGGGATGCTACGAGAGTCATAAATGCGAGGACCGGTTGAAAGTTATTTTTTTTTTCAATGTTGTGGTTAACTGCGAATGGTGGCTAAATGAATGGTTGTAAGTCAAGGACTACCTATATTTCAAAAGTATGTTCCCCAAAGTTCTGGTGCCAAATTGTTTGCAGAGGATAGAAGCCCATCCTCTTACGTCCACTTCACAGCCTGTCTGAACCTCCAAGACCCTCTAATTAAACCACGATGCATCATTAGAATCCTAATAAAATTAGATCTGTCGGGCTGCAAAGCATCAGAAGCAACAGGAACAAGAATTATATGCGCTGTTAAATACCCCAAGGCTCTTAGGAGACCGAAAGATCGGTTCTACATGTTTTTCGCTCTGCCTAATGCAGCCTTTCAGCTCCCCTTTTTGTTGCTGGGTGAAAGAAGGATGCCGTCCCCAAATGAAGCCGAGAACGAAATAGCTCAGAGATACTTTACAGGGTTCCTTCCTTCCTGCATAAAATAATATAATAATAAAAAAAAAAAAATCAGGAAGGAGGAGAAGAATCTCCAGCTTCAACCAAAGGACGAAAGAAGACTAATCAAGGAGAGAAGCAACCTAGAACCAAGGAGAAATTTCCCGACAGTGAGAACAATTCATCAGCGGAACGACTTGCCTCCAGAAGTTGTTTCTGGTGCTCCAACACTGGAGGTTTTTAAGAAAAGATTGCACAAACGTTTGTCTGGAATGGGACGGGTGGTCCTTGACATACGATCACAATTCAGCCCCCAATTTCCATTGTTAAGCGAGATGTTTGTTAAGTGAGTTTCGCCCCGTCTTGTGGCTTTTCTTGCCACTCGCTTGTTAAGCGAGTCACTGCAGTTTGCTAAGTCAGCAACATGGTCGTTAAGTGAATCCGGCTTCCCCATCGACTTTGCTTGTCAGAAGGTCGCAAAAGGGGATCACGTGTCCCCGGGACACTGCAACGGTCATAAACACGAGTCGGTTGCCAAGCATCTGAATTTTGATCATGGGGATGCTGCAACGGTCGTGTGAAAAACGGTCATTAAGTCAGGCCCGGTGTAAACTCTGAACAGTCACTAAATGAACTGTTGTAAGTCGAGGACTACCCGTGGAGGGTCTCCTGCCTGGGGAGCTGGTTGGACTACTAGAAGACCTCCAAGGTCCCTTCCAACTCTGTTATTCTGTTAACTGTTTTTCTTCTGGCTGAACCGAACTTTGTTCAGCTCTGCCCTTGCTGAAATCAAACCTAACCAAAACCCTGAATCTCTGCTTGTCTTACAGTGCAAACAGTGAGCTCATCCTTGCTTTCAGGTACGGCTTGAGTGACAGGGAAGGCAGCAATAATGTCAGTCAGAGGGAAGAAGGGACGCAGCCTTTTTGAGGCTGGAGGAAAACTGAACAGGAAAACCGTATGACTCAGAGAGTTGGTGCCATTTATTTATTTGTTTATCAAAATGACCATCAGATGTATTTATCTAAAATAAGAGTCCTAAATTACAGGGTGTCTGCTGGTAAAGCTGGGAACGTTCTGAGAACATTCAGAGCTGGGCAGATAATGGGTTGGGTTGACAAGAAATGGCTTCATCTATCTTCCTGTATTATGAGAAGGGACAGAATTAAAGGACACGAAGTCTCCCTGGCATGTAGAACGTCTGACTTGCTACTTTATAATGCCTTGGTAAGGCCATACTTGGAGTATTTGGTTGCCAAACTATAAAAAAGATGTTGAGAGTCTAGAAAGAGCACAGAGAAGAGTAACGAAGATGATCAGGGGACTGGAGGCTAAAACATATAAGGAACGGTTGCTGGAATTGGGTATGTCTAGTTTAATGAAGAGAAGGACGTGGGGGGATATGATAGCAGTCTTCCAATATCTCAGGGGCTGCCCCAAAGAAGAGGGAGTCAAGCTGTTCTCCAAAGCGCCTGAAGGCAGGACAAGAAGCAACAGATGGAAACTAATCAAGGAGAGAAGCAACCTAGAACTAAGGAGAAATTTCCTGACGGTGAGAACAATTAACCCGTGGAACAACCTGCCTCCAGAAGCGGTGAATGCTCCAACACTGGAAGTTTTTAAGAAGAGACTGGACAGCCATTTGTCTGAAATGGTATAGGGTTTCCTGCCTGAGCAGGAGGTTGGACTAGAAGACCTCCAAGGTCCCTTCCAGCTTTATTATTATTATTATTAAGTCTGTGGATGTCACTGTCTCTAGTCAAGGGTAACGGTGGTGACCACCCCTCACTTTGGACAAGGCGGCTATTGACGGTAGCAAAAGATCTTCACTGACATTTCTAATGTCTCCCTAATTTGGGCTTGGTTAGATCTAACTCAGTCCAGTCTTCCTGAGCAGAGGAGAAAATATCCCAAGTAATGACCAAGGAGGAACATTTTAGGCTACGAGCAATGCCACGGAGGCCTTCAAACTTCTCTTGAACATAGCCAAACGCTTGATTCTAGGACTAGAGAAGTTTCTGTGCCGGAGGATCCAGGTTCAAACCCACCTTCTCTAAGGATGGCTTGGAAAAACCACCCTGAACGTAATTTAATAATTGATAGTTGTTGATAACTGATCGTTCTAGGTTAGCAAGGAAGCGTGTTCTCCTCCTTTAAACTGGAAGCAGCTTCAACTAAGCTGTGGATCAGGATGGAGGTATTTGCCCTCCATCTGGCTAGTTAAGATTTTGCAAGGATGAAGGAGGTCCTTCCTGCATCCAGGTAAAACCACCTGCAGCTTTGGAAAAAAACCAGAAGCTTCCCTGCATTTCTGGGGAAACCCACGGAGCATCTCTCCAAAGTTGGACCCAGAAGCGATTAAAAAAAAAAAAGGGACCACCAACCGCAAGAATTTGGCCCCGACTTTACCTGGCACAGGGATCTCTACCTGTTGAGAAGAACTGTTGACAGCAAATCTTCTACCTGCGCACAGCAACGCCTGTTGCCTTTTCTAGAATGGTCAAATGACACAGCAGTAGCCTCTCCTCAGGGGTGAATTTTACCCAGACCAAATCAAAAACTGCAGTTCAAAAGTAACAAAACAAAAAAAAGCTGCCCAACCTCCAAACCTGTTTCCCCTAAACCAGGTTATTCCCTAAACACTTTCCTTTTCGATCCTATCTTAAATTATACCCTTTCCTTCACATACACACACACCCTACTCAACCCTTCACCTAACTGGCCTGGATCCCTCTCAAATAAAAACAAACAAACAAACAAACCTCGCCTTGAGAAGGCTACTTGTGTTGTGGGTGCGAGAGTAGCCTTTTTTTAAGACAAAAAAAAAAAGATTGGCCTCGTAATTTGTCTTTTTCTGCCTCTCTCTCACTCTCACTCTCTCTTCCCAAAGAGAAAGAGGGCTGTTTTTTTTTTTCTTGGACACCAGTGACTTGTAACTTAAGAAAAAGAGAAGAAAATCAAAATAAGGCTGAGCCAGGAAGGGCGGGCAGCGGTTTCCAGACTCTCTTTTCGGCTCTCTGCGTATGCTCAAGAGAGCCCCGAGACTCACCCGCTGGGAACCTGTTGAAACAAGGCTGGGCTGCCTTTTGCGTTCAACATAAAACCCCGAAGAACTTTAGCAACAATCTGATCCCGGCTTGAGATTGCTTAAACCCTCCCGAGTGGGTCTTCCGGGTGCAATCCGATAACGTAGGGATAGAGATGATAAGAGAAATAAATAAATAGAATTTTAACCTTGGAAAACAGGGGCTGGGGGGGGGGGGGAGAGAGAGCTGAGACTGGTCCAAAGGATGCTAATAAAAAACCCCAGGTTTTTTTTTGCACCTTCCCTTCCCTTTTAAAGTAGGAAAAGTGTACTTACGGCGAGGTGCGAACTCCGCGGCAAACCTGGGAAGTAAGGCAAAAAGAAACGCTGCCTCCGCCTTCTCTTTGGCTGGCAACAAGGACCTGCGACGCCGTCTTTTTATACCAGCGAGGTTAGCCCCGTTCATTCATCGCAGGCACCAGAAAGCGCAACACACACACACACACACCCCTCCGCGCGAATTATCAAGCCCTCCGCAATGGTGCCGTAATCCTCCTAAGACAGGCGCCCGCCGCTTTCTCTGGCCGCCTGGATCGCTCGCGCACACGATCGAGCACACGCGAACGCGCAGAGGTCTGGCTTCGCTGCCCTGCGGGGAAAACGGATCGAGGCTGCTGCCGGTCTGCGACGGTGGATCTGGGAGAGTGGTGGTCTTGGGGGGAGGGGGGGGGTTGTTGTTCCCGTCTTCGTTTGCTTTCTCACGCACGCAAAGATAGGCTCGTCTTCCCGGGGTAATCTCTTTCTCCCCCCCCTCTGCTACCGTACTCTCTCTCTCTCTCTCTCTCTCTCTCTCTCCCCTTGGTATCTCTCTCTCTCTCTCTGCTAGTATCTCTATCTTTATTTCTCTCTCTTACTCTCTCTGCTAGTATCTCTCTCTCTCTCTCTTTCTCTCTCCTAGTATCTCTGTCTCTCTTTGCTAGTCTCTCTTTCTCTCTCTCTCCTAGTATCTCTCTTTCTCTTTGCTTAGTATTTCTCTCTCTCTCTCTCTCCCTTAGTATCTTTCTCTCTCTGCTAGTATCTCTCTTTCTATCTCTTAGTATCTCTCTCTCTCTTTGCTAGTCTCTCTCTCTTTCTCCTAGTATCTTTCTCTCTCTCTCCTAGTATCTCTCTTTCTCTTTGCTAAGTATTTCTCTCTCTCTCCCTTAATATCTTTCTCTCTCTGCTAGTATCTCTCTATCTCTCTCTTAGTATCTCTCTCTCTTTCTGTCTTTGCTAGTCTCTCTCTTTCTCCTAGTATCTTTCTCTCTCTCTCCTAGTATCTCTTTCTCTCCCTTTCTGCTAATCTCTCTCTCTCTCTCCTAGTATCTCTCTCTCTCTCTCTGCTAATCTCTTTCTCTCTCCTAGTATCTTTCTCTCCCTTTCTGCTCTATCTCTCTCTCTCTCTCCTAGTATCTCTCTTTCTCTCTCTGCTAATCTCTCTTTCTCTCTCTCCTAGTATCTCTCTCTCTCTCTCTGCTAATCTCTCTTTCTCTCTCTCCTAGTATCTCTCTCTCTCTGCTAATCTTTCTCTCTCTCTCTCCTAGTATCTCTCTTTCTCTCTCTGCTAATCTCTCTTTCTCTCTCTCCTAGTATCTCTCTCTCTCTTTGCTAGTCTCTCTCTTTCTCTCTCTCTCCTAGTATCTCTCTTTCTCTTTGCTTAGTATTTCTCTCTTTCTCTCTCTCCTAGTATCTCTCTCTCTCTGCTATCTCTCTCCTAGTATCTTTCTCTCTGTGTCTCTCTTAGTCTCTTTCTCTCTCTCTCTTCCCGTCTGTCTGATCACATCATAAGCCTTAAGAAAAGATTAGACAAAGAGAGATCTGTTTAATGAATTTGGTTAATCCTTCTCCTCCTCCTCCTCCTTTCCATATATATAATATATATAAACATATATATATTTTTCTTTCTGATCTTTCCATAGAGAGTGTCAGTTTCCAAAATGCGTTAGGTTGCGGGGTGTTTTTTGTTTTGCTTTTTTTGTTTTTCAGATCCTTGCATAACACTTGCTCCCTTCCTCCAGTTTGCAGGGCTCCGTGGCTGGTGTAATTCATTTTAGATTTACTTTGTGGCTGCCTGATTAGGCTGGAGGGTTTGATTTTGGTCTCTTCTGAGAGCACAAAAGTTGCTCTGATTATCCGGCAGGATGGAAACCCCGGTCTGGTATTGAGTGGAAACCTTCTTTGCATTTATCCAGCCTGCCTTAAGGCTTTTCAATCAGGATTTCATTTGTGGAGGGAGCTCAGCTGATCCTATTCACATTTCAGGTCGCTGGTGCTGGTTGGTATCATGTAATAGAGCCTCTGAGCAAATGCAAAGAGCTTTTGCCCCACCCCACCCCTTCTTTGAAAGCAATATTATCAATGCATTTCATTCCATAGTTGGTTCAAACATGGAGAGAGTGGCTTGGATTTATTGATCATTGATTTATTTGATTTTTATCCCATCTTTATTACTTAATTAGTAACTAAAGACAGCAAATATACTTAATATTCCTGACTATCTCCACAACAACCCTGTGAGGTGGGTTGGGCTGAGAGAAATTCACTGGCTCAAAGTCACCCAGCCAATTTTCATGCCAAAGGGACTAGAACTCACCATCTCCTGGTGATTGGCCTAAAGTCACCCAGCCAGCTTTCATGCCTAAGGCAGGACTAGAACTCACCGTCTCCTGGTGATTGGCTCAAAGTCACCCAACCGTCTTTCATGCCTAAGGCAGGACTAGAACTCACCGTCTCCTGGTGATTGGCTCAAAGTCACCCAACCGTCTTTCATGCCTAAGGCAGGACTAGAACTCACCGTCTCCTGGTGACTGGCTCAAAGTCACCCACCTGTCTTTCATGCCTAAGGCAGGACCAGAACATTCCTGGTTTCTAGGCCTGCACCTAACCCACTGCACCAAACTGGCTCCAACTTAATCCAACTTAGATCCAACATTAGTTTAGCCACGTTGTGCATTTGGCCAAACAAGCTCTTGAAAACATCTGCCTTTTAATAAAATAGGATGGGTGTCACGGTTAAGACACCAGGCTAGATGGAGAGTTATAATCTCATCTGAGGCCCCAAACGAGATGGGTGACTTTCGACCAATCCCTTCTTTCTCCATCCTGGGAAAAAGAAGAAGACAAGGGCAAACTATTTCCCAAAATTTTGCCCAGAAAGCTGCAGAGCCTAGTCCCGAGTCAACGCCGACTCGGAGGCCGAACGCCCAAAAAAATGAAAAAAGGATCTCTTAACATTCCTGATTTTCAGCAGCCTTGCACGGCTTAATTCCACTAGGAGAGAAAAGCCAACAGGTTAGAAATTGGCCAAGTCAGAACCAAACTTCTCTTTTTTTCACCCATTATGATATTTGCTCATCCCCTTTCCTTCTTCCTCTCCTATCTCCATTTAGCCAAGAGGATTCAGGGGTTCCCCAGCTGCTTACACCCTCCCCCCCTTTCCAGCTGGCTGTAGCATCACTACAGGCAGTCCTCGAATTACGACAATTGGTTTAGCAACCATTCAAAGTTAACAACAGCACTGAAAAAAGCGACTTACAACTGGTCCCTGCGCTTACAACCATTATAGCATCTCCATGGTCATGTGATCAAAATTCGGGCAATATATTTACGACAGTTGCAGCATCTTCTCAAGTCCAGGTAAGTCCTCAATTTACAAGAGGTCATCTAGTGACCATTTTTCACACTTAATGACCGCTGCAGCATCCCCACGGTCAAGTGATTGGAATTCGGACACTTGGCAACTGACTCATACTTATGACGGTCGCGGTGCCCCGGGGCCATGGAATCCCCTTTTGCGACCTTCTGACAAGCAAAATCAATGGGGGAAACCGGATTCATTTAACCACCGTGTTAAAAGTTAACAACTGCAGAGATTCACTTAACAACTGTGACCCAAAAAAGGTGTTAAAATGGGACAAAACTCACTTAAATGTCTCGCTTAACAGCCTTGTGATCGTAAGTCGAGGACGACCTGTACTTTTTTTCCTTGATCAAGTAGATGTCCCTGTAGTGAGATTGTAAAAACCCACATTTCCTCAGGGTTATTATCACTGTTTGCATGTAACTTTTGGCTACAGAACAACTTTTCAGACAAGGTTGGAAGATCTTTGATCCGGGAATGATAAATTAAAGGTGGTGTTAACAGTATAATAGAGTTGGAAGGGACCTTGGAGGTCTTCTAGTCCAACCCTCTGCTCAAGCAGGAGACCCTATACCATTTCAGACAAATGGCAAAAAAATAACAATAAAAGTTGTCTTGTCTTGTCTTGTCTTTTGTCTTGTCTTGTCTTGTCTTGTCTTGTCTTGTCCTGTCCTGTCCTGTCCTGTCTCCTCTCCTCTCCTCTCCTCTCCTCTCCTCTCATCTCATCTCATCTCATCTCATCTTATATCTTCTGGAGGCAGGCTGTTCCACGGATTAATTGTTCTCACTGTCAGGAAATTTCTCCTTAGTTCTTGGTTGCTTCTCTCTTTGGTTAGTTTCCATCCGTTGCTTCTTGTCCTGCCTTCAGGTGCTTTGGAGAATAGCTTGACTCCCTCTTCTTTGGGGCAGCCCCTGAGATATTGGAACACTGCTATCATGTCCCCCCTCGTCCTTCTCTTCATTAAACTAGACATACCCAATTCCAGCAACCGTTCTTCATATGTTTTAGCCTCCAGTCCCCTGATCATCTTTGTTGCTCTTTGCACACTTTCTAGAGCAGGGGTGTCAAACTGCCGGCCTATGGGCTGGATGCGTCACGCGGAAGCCGCGCCCACCCCATTGCCGGCAATAGCAAAACCATCCCGATATGTTGCATGACGTCACGTGACGTCGCGAGTTTGACATGTCTGTTCTAGAGTCTCAGCATCTTTTTTCTATCGTGGTGACGAAAACTCGATGCAGTATTCCAAGTGTGGTCTTGTTGATTTGTTGCTACTGTAGTGTTTGGACCTGGGAGAAATTTGCTGAAGCTGAATGCCTAAATTCAGTCCCAATTGAATGTTTTCATGTATGCACAAAAAACCTACTAGTGTTTTTCAACCCAGGTAACTTTAAGCCAAGTGTAAGCTGGCTGGGGGAATTCTGGGAACTGAAGTCCACACATTTTAAAGTTGCCCAGGTTGAGAAAAACTGGCTTATACAGCACAGGTAGTCCTCAACTTACAATGATTCATTTAGCAACAGTTCAAAGTTACAACAATACAGGTAGTCCTTGACTTACAACAGTTCAAAGTTACAATGGCACTGAAAAAAGTGACTTATGACCGTTTTTCACACTTACGACCGTTGCAGCATCCCCACGGTCATGTGATCAAAAGTCAGACGCTTGGCAACTGGCTCGTACTTATGACGGTTGCAGAGTCCAGGGGTCATGTGATCCCCTTTTGCGACCTTCCGACAAACAAAATTAATGAGGAAGCCAGATTCACTTAACAACCTTGTTACTTAACGACTGCAGTGATTCACATAGGCAAGAAAAGTTCGTAAATGAGGCAAAACGTCCTGAACAAATGTTCCATTTAACAACAAAAATGTTCAGCTCGATTATGGCTGCAGGTCAAGGACTATCTGTACTAAAAAAGTGACTTATTAAATAATTCTCCTACTTGCGACTGTGGCAGCATTCCCCCCAGTCACGTGATCAAAATTTGGGCGCTTGGCAACCGGCATGTATTTATGACTGTGGCCGGGTCCTCAGGTTACGTGATTACCATTTGCGGCCGTCCCAGCTGACTTCCTAAAAGCAAAATCAATGGGAGAAGCTGGATTCACTTAACAACTGCAGTGATTGGCTGGCTTGGTCGCTCAACAGCGAGACCCTGGTGAAGTGGGCACAGCAGCACCTGCATTTTCTGCGTCGCATGAGAAAAGCACATCTTCCTTCCCCTGTCCTTACCACTTTCTACAGGGGGACGATCGAGAGCATCCTGTCATACAGCATCACCGTCTGGTTTGGAAGCATCACTGCTTCAGACAGGAAGGCGGTGCAGAGAGTGGTGAGGACGGTTGAAAAGGAAGGCGGTGCAGAGAGTGGTGAGGACGGTTGAAAAGGAAGGCGGTGCAGAGAGTGGTGAGGACGGCTGAAAAGATTATTGGCAGTTCCCTCCCTTCCATCCAGGACATGGCATATAAGCGTTGCTTGAGGATGGTCCGCAAGATTGTTTGGCACACTACACATCCTCTTCACGACCTGTTTTCTTTGTTACCTTCTGGGAAGAGGGGGCTCCATGGTATCCGAAGCAGAACATCCAGATTCAGTCCCAGTTTTGTTCCATACAGTATTAACCTTGTGAACTCTCAAGCTTCCTCCTCCTGTTATATATTCAAGATGGACAGTATTTAATATTTATTTGTTATATATATGTAGGGGTGTGGGTCTATACATATGTTGTATATGGCATGTTTTAAATGTGTGTTATGTATGTGTACACTCTGAGAGCAAGCAACTAAATTTCATTTTTAATGTGTGCCGTTGTGCCCACAGGAAAAAAAATGACAATCAAGGTTATCTAATCTAATCTGAGTCACTTAAGGACGGGAGCAAAAAAGATTTTAAAATCAGATACAAGTCATTTAGGAAGCACCTTTCTTAGCAATGGAAAATCTGTGATTATAAGTCCAGGACTGCCTGGAATAGAGAGAGTTTGAATACTCGACTTACAATTTACAGTTGAGCCCAAAGTGTCTGTAGTTAAGTGAGGCCGTTGTTAAGTGACTTTTGCTCCATTTTACAACCTTTTTTGCCACCATTGTTAAGTGAATCCCTGCAGTGGTTAAGTTAGTAACGGGGTTGTTAAGTGAATCTGGCTTACCCCATTCACTTTGCTTGCCAGAAGGCCCCAAATATTGCGACCCTCACAAATACATGCCAGTTGCCAAGCCCAGGGGGACGCTGCAACGGTCGTTAAGGATGAAAAATGGCAATTCGTCACTTTTCCAGTGCCGTAGTAACTTCAAACAGTCACTAAACGAATGGTTGTTAAGTCGAAGGACCGCCTGCGTTTCTTTCCAACACATTTGGAAAGGAGGAAAGGAAGAATTCAGGGACCATGGAAGTCGTCCATCCTCTTTAAAAAAAAATAAAGATTCCTGCTTTGGCTTTGCAAAAATGTGAGAGGGGGTCTTTTTTTTTTTTTTATCTCCCTGCAGTTGTCCAGCCTTGCTTTGTGCAGATGTTCGTTCTCAATATTTGCAGGCAAGTTCAGGAATGGCAGGAGATCAAATAGCAGAGCGCCACCGGTCCTGTGCTCAGGGGACACATCCCTGTGAAGGCTTTGTCATTTATTCTGCAGATCTTGCCGGCCGTTCAAACCGGAGCCGACTCAGGCTGGCACAGGGAGCGCTAAAGTCACTTGCTTTTAAGAAGAGACGCCGTGCGGTGGGTCCCCTGACAGCCGTTCTCCCTCACTGGGCTCTCCGTAGACTCCCTTGCCTTTTATGGTGCATATGCAGGCCGGCCAGCACGTATGAAAACAGTGTCGTACAAGCCAAGGGCCTGGTATGGCTTTAATCCGGATTTGGATTTAACTCAGATTTGGATTTAATCTAGATTTGGATTTAATCCAGATCCAGATTTGATCCAGAAAAGAGGGAGGGAGGGAGGGAAAGAAAGAGAGAGAGAGGGGGAAGAAAGCAATGAAGAGAGGGAGAGAGAGAGAAGGGGAGGGGAGGAAGGAAGAATAGAGAGAATAGAAACAAGGAAGGAAGGAAGAGGGGAAGAAAGAAACGAAAGGGAGGGAAGGAGGAAGGGAAGGAAGGGAAGGAGGAAGGAAGGAAGGAAAGAGGGAAGAAATAAAAGGGAGAGAGAAGGGGAGGGAAGGAAGGAAGAATAGAGAATAGAAACAAGGAAGGAAGGAAGGAAGGAGAGGGGAAGAAAAACGAAAGGGAGGGAAGGAGAAAGGGAAGGAAGGAGACAGAAAAGGGAGGGAAGGAGGAAGGAAGGAAGGAAAGAGGGAAGAAATAAATGAGGGAGAGAAGGAGAAGGGGAGGGAAGGAAGGAAAAATAGAGAGGGAAGAAACAAGGATTAAGGAAGGAGAGGGGGAAAGAAGGGAAGGAAGGAGAAAGGAGGGAAGGAAGGAGAAAAGGGAGGGAGGGAAGGAGGAAAAAAGGAAGGAAGCAAGGAGAAAAGGAAGGGAGGTAGGAAGGAAGTAGAGAGGGAAGAAAGAAATGAAGGAAGGAAGGAAGGAAGGAAGAAAAAGGGAAGGAAGGAGAAAGGGAAGGAAGGAGAGAAAAGGGAGGGAGGGAAGGAGGAAGAAGGAAGGAAGCAAGGAGAAAAGGAAGGGAGGTAGGAAGGAAGTAGAGAGGGAAGAAAGAAATGAAGGAAGGAGGGAAGGAAGGAAGGAAGAAAAAGGGAAGGAAGGAGAAAAGGGAGGGAGGGAAGGAGGAAGAAGGAAGGAAGCAAGGAGAAAAGGAAGGGAGGTAGGAAGGAAGTAGAGAGGGAAGAAAGAAATGAAGGAAGGAGGGAAGGAAGGAAGAAAAAGGGAAGGAAGGAGAAAGGGAAGGAAGGAAGAGAAAAGGGAGGGAGGGAAGGAGGAAAAAGGAAGGAAGGAAGGAGAGAAAAGAAAGGGAGGTAGGAAGGAAATAGAGAGGGAAGAAAGAAATTAAGGGAGGGAGGGAGGGAGGGAGGGAGAAAAGCAGGGAGGGAGAGGTCTTGAATGATTATACATAAGATGCATTGAGACTTTTTTATTGGGATGTCTGATAAATTGTGGGAGCTTCTCACAATTTTTAGGATTTATCTTTTAGAATTAACTGCCTGATACAGCCGGCCCACCGGAGGCATCAAAACCTGGTGCGGCAGTGCAGTGAGACTTTTTGTGTGGCGTTTTATCAACACATAGCCGGGGGGGGGGGGCGGGGGCGTTTATACTTGTTCAATGGAATTTCCAGAGTCAATTGCTTCATATAAAGAAGGACCTTCTCGGGATCTGGGGATTCTTCTTTTTCCGCGTCTAGACCAAACTTTAAACTGCCAGAATGAAAGCACCTTCATTTTGGCAGGTTAAAGTTGTAAGCCCAGGGGAGCCCTTCAAGGAGACTGGCAGCCCTGCAGCTGCTTCCCACTCGGTTAGCAGAGAGCTGAGCCGTGGAACCAGGCACAGCTTTGGAGATGGCTGGGAGAATATTATAAAGACTCACTAGGTCAGGGGTCTTCAAACCTGGCCCTTTTATGACTTGTGGACTTCAACTCCCAGAATTCCTCAGACAGCTTTCTAGGTGAGGCTGTTTTTCTTCACCTAGGTCAGGGGTCTTCAAACTTGGCCCTTTTATGACTTGTGGACTTCAACTCCCAGAATTCCTCAGCCAGCTTTCTAGGTGAGGCTGTTTTTCTTCACCTAGGTCAGGGGTCTTCAAACTTGGCCCTTTTATGACTTGTGGACTTCAACTCCCAGAATTCCTCAGCCAGCATAGCTGGCTGAGGAATTCTGGGAGTTGAAGTCCACAAGTCATAAAAGGGCCAAGTTTGAAGACCCCTGTATTAAGCAGTGGAACAGCTGGAGTTGTGGAGGTTTCAAGAAAAGATTAGGCAACCATTTGTCCAAGATTCGAAGACTCCTACCTTAGGCAGGGGGTTAGACTAGAAGACCTCCAAGGTCCCTTCTGATCCTATGGGTCTAAACCAGCGGTCTTGTTCAAACCTGGCCCTTTTATGACTTGTGGACTTCAACTCCCAGAATTCCTCAGCCAGGCACGCTGGCTGAGGAATTCTGGGAGTTGAAGTCCACAAGTCATAAAAGGGCCAAGTTTGAAGACCCCTGATCTAGGTGAAGAAAAACAGCCTCACCTAGAAAGTTCCCGGAACGCCAAAAGGAAAAAAGGACCCCCCCCCCAAACACAGGTAGTCCTCAACCTATGACCACAACTGAGCCCAAAATTTCCATTGCTAATCGGGACAGTTGTTAAGTGAATTTTGCCCCAATTTGCAACCTTGCTTACCACAGTTCTTAAATGAATCGCTGCAGCTGTTAAATTAGTAACACGGTTGTTAAGCGAATCGGGCTTCCCCCCCATTGACTTTGTTTGTCAGAAGGTGGCAAAAGGGGGAATCATATGACCCCGGGATACCGCAACCGTCATAAATACATAGCAGTCTTCCAATATCTCAAGGGCTGCCACTGAGAAGAGGGGGGTCAACCTATTCTCCAAAGCACTTGAAGGCAGGAGAAGAAGCAACAGATGGAAATCTCTATGGAGATTCTCAGTCATCCAGGTCATGCTTGTCCCAAAGGTGATTTTTTTCAGGAGGCAACTGGACTTTCTTGTTTTGCTTTGAAGACGTTTTGCTTCTCATCCAAGAAGCTTCTTCAGCTCTGACTGGATGGTGGGGAATGGAAGGATTTATACTCCTTGCAGACAGCTGGTCATTTGCATTCTTTTTAGAGGGTCGTTGAGGCCACTTGGAGGTTTATCTGTGTCCTCAGGGGCCATCCTGCAGCCAAGGTGGCTCCATACACTTTTGCACTACTCAGAGGACCCTGAGGACACAGATAAGCCTCCAAGTGGCCTCAACGACTCTCTAAAATAATGCAAATGACCAGCTGTCTGCAAGGAATACAAATCCTTCCATTCCCCACCATCCAGTCAAAAGCTTCTGGGATGAGAAGCGAAACGTCTTCAAAGAAAAACAAGGAAGTCCAGTTGCCTCCTGAAAAAAAACATATTTGGGACAATGGATCAAGGAGAGAACCAACTGAGGAGGAATTTCCTGACAGTGAGAACAAATTAATCAGGGGAACAACCTGCCTCCAGAAGTTGTGAATGCTCCATCCCTGGAAGCTTTCAAGAAGAGATTGGATAGCCTTGTCTCTGGAATGGTAAGAGGGTCTCCTGCTTGAGCACTGAGGTTGGACTAGAAGACCTCCAAGGTCCCTTCCAACTCTGCTACTCTGTTATTCCATTCTGTTATACATATCCGTTGCCAAGTGTCCAGATTTTGATCATATGACCGTGGGGGGTGCTGCAATGGTTGTAAAGTGTGAAAAACGGTCCTAAATTGCTTTTTTTCAGTACCGTTGTAACTCCGAACGGTCACTAAACAGATGGTTGTAAGTCGAGGATTACCTGTATTTTCTGTCTGCACATAATGTGTTTGTCTGCACACTATTCCTTCTCTGTTCGACGTTTACAGTCCATGATGGATTTTTTCCCTCCCTGAACGAGATATAGAGGGCGTGGGATGTCTCAGTGACATCACATATGGAATTCACTCACGCCACAGGCGTCAACCCGGCCCTGTCACATTTTGGCTCCAAAAAGGTTTCTCGTGACAATCCCTTGGCTCACGGCTCACGGCTCACGGCCTCTAAGGCTGTGAGCAAACACCGCGTTAGGGTTTGCCTGTGCTTACACAGATTAGCATTTTAAGGTTGTGTCGTTACATTTCCTTGTTGGCCAACATTCAGAATCTGGCTGGATGGTCTCGTGGGTTGATTTATTTTCATTTTGGAACATTTTTTTTCTGGGGAAGGCTAGAGGGAGACGTGGCAGTTGAAGTCATGATATCTACAGTAGTGGGCAAAATTGTGGAAACCTTTTGGGAAAGGTGTACAGTAGAAATGCCACCTTTGATTAAGTTTCCACCCATTTTTCTTCTAATTTCTTTATATAACTGTAGCCTTGTTCACTTAATAATACTATTTTACATCGCTTTCTGGGCGACCAATCAACTCTTTGCACCATTACTTTAATTTTATTACGTTTTACAAGCTCACTCAATGAAAGAACACAAAAAAACCCAACCAACTTGATAGCCATCACATAACACACGTGACAAATGTCCTCCTCTCAGCTTCAATACATGACATCAATCACTGGATCCTACTGTGATCTGATTGGCTCATTGCCAAAGCAAGATGACACCCGATTGGCTCTCTAAACACTCGTGCTCATTGGCTACAATCAGATGAAGGAAAGCTACCTAATATCAACCTAAGCAAGTTGTGCTTCCTTTTTCTGGTTATTTGGCTATAACTTTTCATAGAATACACAGTACAGATAATTGAACAAACTATGTTGCATTACATTCTTGATTAAATTATCTTTCCATTGATATATAACTTTATGGTACTACTCCCCCCAAAAAGTGGTGTTATTAGCCATCAAACCTTAAAAATACACTTTTCCCAAAAGGTTTCCACAATTTTGGCCACTATTGTAATGTGGGAGATTCAGGGGAACATAATGGTGGCAGAAAGTTAGGCCTCAGGCTTCGGAGCACCTCAATGGTGAGGAACAAAAATGCTGGACTAATATCGGTCAGGGCCCAACCCTAGAGGTCTATCTTACAATCTTAATTATTTACAGCAGGGGTCCCCAACCTGTGGGCCAAGGCCCACTACCGGGCCGTGGCCTGCTAGCCACCGGGCTAGCAGGACAGGCTGGGCCAGTGTGCACATGTGTGTGCATGCACTCACCCCCACTTGTGCTAGCGCCGTGGCTGTGGCGACAACGAGGCGCTGTGGCGAAAGCGGGGCGCTGCGCAGCAAAAATGGGGCAGAGCTAGTGAATCTCACACGGGTGCTAGCACCACCCCGTTTGCGGCGTGCACATGCTCGCGGCCCCATTTGTGCACATGAGCACATAAAATGCTTGTCCCTCCCTTTCCCTCCGGTCTGCCAACTGAGAAAGGTTGGGGAACCTCTCATTTACAGTACAGGTAATCCTCAACTTACAACCACCAGAGGTAAAGGTAAAGGTCGTAGAACAGGGCAAAACTCACTTCACAAATGTTTCACTCAGCAATAGCAATAGAAATTTTGGGCTCAATTGTGGTCGTAAGTCGAGGACCACCCGTATCCATTAAATGTCCTGCACCTGAATTCGCTTTAAAGATTTTTGCCTTTTCCAATGTCTGGTAAGTTTTATACCGCGATTGTCATCTATTTCCCATAAACTGCCAATTTTAAGGTACTCCCTGTAGCCAGGATTCAGCAGAGCAGTCCATGTTTTTCATACTCGGGTTTTTTTAGTATAATTTATGGCACCTCCTTGCCGAGATGAATCTGGGTGATGAAGACAGGTAATATTCTCAACATCACTCTAAAAGGGAGAGACAGATAAAAAAACAACAACCCAAATGTGAGGAAAAAGGCAACCATCAACAATAAATTAATACTTTTTCAGAGGTTCAGCAAACTCCCTTTCCTGGGAGAACATTCAGGCCTTAAGGGCCTTTGAAAGATCACAGGTAGTCTTCGGACTTACAACCATAATTAGGACCGACATTTCCGTTGCTAAGCAAGGCAGTTCTTCCGTGAATCGCGCACAAGTTGATGGACTTTACCACGGTTGTTAAGCGGCTCACTGCCATTTCTAAATGAATCACACGGACATTAAGTGAATCCGCCTTCCCCCGTCGCTCACTGGAAGCCAGCTGGGATTGCAAATGGCGATTGCGTGATCTCACGATGCTGCACCTATCATAAATACATACCAGTTGCCAAGCAGCTGAATTTTGATCACTGAAATGAAATTCAAGGGTGAAAAAAGTAAGGTTCTACATTTAGGCAAGAAAAACCAAATGCGCAGGTATAGTATAGGTGGTACCTGGCTCAATAGTAGCAGCTGTGAGAGGGATCTCAGAGTCCTAGTGGACAATCACTTAAATATGAGTCAGCCATGTGCTGCAGATGCCAAAAAGGCCAACACAGTGCTAGGCTGCATTAACAGAGGGGACAGAATCAAGATCAGGTGAAGTATTAATACCACTTTACAATACTGCATCCAGTTTTGATCACCATGATGTAAAAGAGATGTTGAGACTCTAGAACAGGGGTCTTCAAACTCGGCCCTTTTATGACTCATGGAGTTCAACTCCCAGAATTCCTCAGGTAGGCACGCTGGCTGAGGAATTCTGGGAGTTGAAGTCCATGAGTCATAAAAGGGCCAAGTTTGAAGACCCCTGGTCTAGAAAGAGTACAGAGAAGAGCAACAAAGATGATTAGGGGACTGGAGGCTAAAACTTACAAGGAACGGCTGCTGGAATTGGGGATGTCTAGTTTAATGAAGAGAAGGACGAGGGGGGACAGGATAGCCGTGTTCCAATATCTCAGGGGCTGCCCCAAAGAAGAGGGAGTCAAGCTATTCTCCAAAGCGCCTGAAGGCAGGACAAGAAGCAACGGATAGAAACTAACCAAAGAGAGAAGCAACCTAGAACTAAAGAGAAATTTCCTGACAGTGAGAACAATTAATCAGTGGAACAACCTGCCTCCAGAAGCGGTAAATGCTCCAACATTGGAAGTTTTTAAGACAGGACTGAACAACCATTTGTCTGAAATGGTATAGGGTTTCCTGCCTGAGCAGGGGGTTGGACTAGATCAGTGGTTCTTAACCTTTTTGAACGAATCGCCCCCTTGAGCCAATGAGGAAGTTGTCATCGCCCCCCTCCCCCAACGTGCTCCAGGCGGCGGCCTACCGGCAGCACGGGAGTCTCCAGCGTTGGTCCTGGCGGGAAGCGGATTGTTGCCCTGGTTCCGACCGAGGACGTCGGCGGCGCGGGAGAATGTTTGGCGACGCAGCCGAAGGGGGCGTTCCGCGGATGCCCCGCAGCCCGCGACTTGAGCCCGGGGATGCCGGCAGCGCGAGGGGAGGCTTGGCGACGCAGCCGATGAGCTGGGCGTTCTGCAGATGCCCCGCGGCCCGCGGCTTGAGCCCGGGGATGCCGGCAGCGCGAGGGGAGGCTTGGCGATGCAGCCGATGGGCGGGGCATTCTGCAGATGCCCCGCGGCCCGCGGCTTGAGCCTGGGGATGCCAGCGGTGCGAGGGGAGGCTTGGTGATGCAGCTGACGGGGGGCGTTCTGCAGACGCCCCATGGCCCTCTGCGTCGCCAAGCCTCCCCTCGCGCCGCCGGCGTCCCCGGGCTAGAGTCGCAGGGCATCCGCGGAATGTCCCCGTCGGCTGTGTCGCCAAACATTCTCCCGCGCCGCTGGTGTCCTCGGTCGGAACTGGGGCAACGATCCGCTTCCCGCCAGGACCAATGCTGGAGCCTCCCGTGCCGCCGGTAGGCCGCCGCCTGGAGCATGCTTCCCCCCCTTCCCGTGAATGTCGAGCCCATGGGGGCTTGACAGTGTGGCCGGCTCGGCTGCCCAGGGAGCGGCCCAGGGATGGCCCCCTCTCCCCCCCCATATTCTGCTCACCTCACCTTCGCCGACAAAGCAGTCGGGACTCCGGTGCACCTTCCTGGTCAGCTGGGCCAACGGTCCCGCTGGCTGGGGATCGCAGGGGCTGCTCTCCCCCAGGGCCGCGGCTTGCAGGAGGGCTGGCCACGTGCACCTCGGACGGGGCCAGCCAGGGAAAGGGACTTCGTGGCCGCGCTGCTCCCAGGAGGCAGGGCACCCGGGCGCCGGGCCAATCAGGAGCCCTGCATGAGAGAGAGACAGAGAGGGGAAGCGCAAGTGCCTCTCTCTGTCTCTGTCTCTCTCTGCAAATGGCGGAGGAGGCTCGGAGCCGCAGGGGAAGACTGAAAAGTGTCCCCAAAACGTCTCGCTCCATCACCCCCATATTGCCCCCTTTTCGTTCCTTTGCCCCCACGTCGCCCCTTTTCGTTCCATCGCCCCCCTGAAAAATGAAATTGCCCCCTGGGGGGTGATATCGCCCAGGTTAAGAACCACTGGACTAGATGACTTCCAAGGTCCCTTCCAATATTATTATTATTGTTGTTGTTGTTGTTATGCTGCAACAGTCATAAGTGTGAGGACTGGCCATAAGTCACTTTTTTCAGTGGTATCGTAACTTCAAATGGTCCTTAAGCGAGTGGTTATAAGTTGAGAACTACCTGTTTGTTTCAAGGGGTGTGAGCTACTGGCTGCCCCTGCCTAAACGGCTCCTCACTTGGGCCAGTCCCTCTCTCTCTGCTTTACCCATATAATATAGAATAGAATAGAATAGAATAGAATAGAATAGAATAGAATAGAATAGAATAGAATAGAATAGAATAGAATAGAATCAGAACAGGAATAGAATCAGAATAGAATAGAATAGAATAGATTAGAATAGAAATTGGAATGAAAGAATAGAATAGAATAGAATAGAATAGAATAGAATAGAATAGAATAGAATAGAATAGAATAGAATAGAATAGAATAGAATAGATTAGAATAGAAATTGGAATGAAAGAATAGAATAGAATAGAATAGAATAGAATAGAATAGAATAGAATAGAATAGAATAGAATAGAATAGAATAGAATAGAATCAGAACAGGAATAGAATCAGAATAGAATAGAATAGATTAGAATAGAAGTTGGAATGAAAGAATAGAATAGAATAGAATAGAATAGAATAGAATAGAATAGAATAGAATAGAATAGAATAATAACTTTATTGTCCTTTTAGATGTACACTAATCATCATACATTAAAATGAGATTTTGTTGCATACATGTGATGGCGTGTATCACGTGATGTCGGGACACTGCAACTGTCACAAATATGAGTCAGTTGCCAAGCATCACGTGACCATGGGGATGCTGCGACAGTCGTTAAGTGTGAAAAACGGTTATAAGTCCCTTTCTTCAGGGCTGTTGCATTTTCAAACGGTCACTAAATGAACTCTCGAGCTCTTCCTGTACTTGAGGAGACCTGCTTTCCAGGGAAGTTAATTCTCTGTAGGCCTTAAGCTTTCAGCAAGTATGACGGGCTTAACTGAGTGTTATTTTCTTCTCCGCCTTCAAATCAAGTATTAAGAAATGTGATCGTTATCGACTTTCGCTTCTGAAGCTTCCGGAATGTGAACGCTGCTATTATCCCAAGAGGTCTTAAGGTGTATTTGGTTCAGATTTCTGCCTTTTTCCTGGACACGGTGCACTAGATAGCTATAATCTATGTTTCCTGGGAATCTATGCTAGTAGAGGTAATAATAATAATAATAATAAAGTTGGAAGGAACCTTGGAGGTCATCTAGTCCAACCCCCTGCTCAGGCTGGAAACCCTATACCATTTCAGACAAGTGTCTGTCCCGTCTCTTCTTTAAAACATCCAGTGTTGGAGCAGCCACAACTTTTGGAGGCAGGTTGTTCCACTGATTAATTGTTCTAACTGTCAGGAAATTTCTCCTTAGTTCTAGGTTGCTTCTCTCCTTGGTTAGTTTCCATCCGTTGCTTCCTGTCCTGCCTTCAGGCGCTTTGGAGAATAGCTTGACTCCCTCTTCTTTGGGGCAGCCCCTGAGATATTGGAACGGTGCTATCATGTCCCCCCTCGTCCTTCTCTTCATTAAACTAGACATACCCAATTCCAGCAACCGTTCCTTATATGTTTTAGCCTCCAGTCCACTAATCATCTTTGTTGCTCTTCTCTGCACTCTTTCTAGAGTCTCAACGTCTTTTTTACATCGTGGTGACCAAAACTGGATGCAGTATTCCAAGTGTGGTAGTCCTCCACTTACAACCATCCATTTAGCGACTGTTCAAAGTTAGAATGACTCGGGAAAAGTCAGCTGCAGCGTGTCCCCATGGTCACGCAATCCAAATTCGGGCGCATGGCAACCTGCATGTATTTGTGACGGGTGCAGCATCCAGCATCGCCCTTTTGCCACCTTCCCAGCCAGCTTCCGGCGAGCAAAGTCAAGGGCGGAAGCCAGATTCTCTGAAAAGCCGCTTGCTTCGCTTAACAAGAAAATAGAAATAGAAAATAGAATAGAATAAAGAATAGAATAGAATAGAGAATAGAATAGAGAATAGAATAGAGAACAGAACAGAACAGAACAGAACAGAATAGAATAGAATAGAATAGAATAGAATAGAATAGAATAGAGCTGGAAGGGACCTTGGAGGTCTTCTAGTCCAACCCCCTGCTCAAGCAGGAGAACCTATACCATCTCAGACAAGTGACTGTCCAGTCTCTTCTTAAAAACCTCCAGTGTTGGAGCGCCCACGATTTCTGGTGGCAAGCTGTTCCACTGGTTGATTGTCCTCACTGTCAGGACGTTTCTCCTTAGTTCCAGCTTGCTTCTCTCTTTGATAATTTGTGCGTTGCATTTTATGTGGCCATAACCGTCTTTTGTTCAGGATCTGAGCTTAAGGTTTCACTCCCCAGGCCAATTTATCTTCGCAGCCCTGACTTCTGCTGTGTGCCGTATTTTCTGGTTCCCAGTTCGAAGCTGTTAATCTGATGGTTACTAGAGGCAATAACACTTTAGCCCCCATTAACAGCATGATTCAGTCGCGCGCCTGATTAAACAAGATCCATTTCGCCCTGTGTTTTACAGGACGTATATATGTATGTCTGCGGGAGGGGAAAGGCTGCACCATCAAAGCCCTCCGGGGCTGGGTTATTTTTGTTTTAGAGAGTTTGCGGGCTTTGATCCAGCGGAAAAGAAAAGAGAAACAAAGGCAACGAACAAAAAGCATCGCATGCAAAACAAAAAACCCCAAAAAACAACCGCGTGAAATACCTAGCAATAAACACACCATCAGCTGAGGACTCCTGACGGATCCGTTCTCATTCGGAAAGAAAAGTGCGTCACGCATCATTCCAAAATCTCAAATCAAGTCTCTTAGCAATCTTTCGGGCAATGAAAATATGCTTAGCCCCCCCACCCCCGTTCAGACCCTCTCTTGAGGACCTTGTGTTCTACAAACCAAAAACCGCTTTCTGCTTTTGGCTCCTGCTTTGATGCTCGAGTTTTGGAGGCCTCCAGAAATTAAATTCTCTTTTGCCTGTCTGTTAAGCCGTGAGAGGCTTTGCCTGTGTATTGTTTTATTGCAGTAGACAGTCTGCGTTTCCATTTCACCTTGCAAGATAGGGAGAAGGACTTGGGAAGGTGGGCAGTCAAGAGACGGGGGGGGGGGGGGGAGGAAATATTCTTTTTCTCTATTTCCTAATTCTGCTTCCTCCTCCACAGCCCCTGCCTTGGTCTCATAAAAATCACAGCCAAAATGCCAAATTTATGGACCTTCCCCACTTCTCAAAGGCCAATGAATAGATTAGGAGGTTATCCGTGCTATGTATTCAACTGCAAATCGACACCTGGGTTCAGGGAGATAAAGATAGTCCTCGACTTACAACAATTCGTTTAGTGACTGTTTGGAGTTACGACGGCACTGAAAAAAGTGACTTAGGACCGTTTTCCACACTTATGACCATTGCAGCATTCCCATGGTCACGTGATCAAAATTCGGATGCTTGGCAACTGAGTCATATTTGGGACGGTTGCAGTGTCCCGGGGGTCACGCACCGGAGACAAATTCCTTATATATCCAATCACACTTGGCCAATAAAATATTCTATTCTGTTTTCTGTTTTCTCTTCTGTTCTGTTCTGTTGTCTTGTCTTACCTTACCTTATTTTTTCTTATCTTATGTTGTGTTCATTCCATTCCATTCCATTCCATTCTGTTCCATTATATTTTATATTTTATACTTTATATTTTATATTTTATGCTTTATATTTTATATTTTATATTTTATATTTTTATATTTTATTATATTTATTCTATTCTGTTATTATATTATATTATAATATATTATATTATTATATTATATTATATTATATTATTATATATATTATATTATATTATTATATTATATTATATTATATTATATTATATTATATTATATTATATTATATTATATTATATTATATTATATTATATTATATTATATTATATTATATTATATTATATTATATTATATTATTATATTATATTTATTATATTATATTCTTTCATTCCAAATTCTATTCTATTCTATTCTATTCTATTCTATTCTATTCTATTCTATTCTATTCTATTCTTTCATTCCAAATTCTATTCTATTCCATTCCATTCTTTTCTATTCCTATTTCTATTCTCTGTGATCACCTTTTGTGACTTTCTGACAAGCAAATTCAATGGGGAAGCCGTGTCACTAACTTAACAACTGCAGTGACTCACTTAACTGTGGCAAGAAAGATCGTAAAAATGGGGCAAAACTCACTTCACAACTGTTTCACTTAGCCACAGAAATTTTGGGCTGAAGTGTGGTCCTAAGCCGAGGACTAACTGTACTTGGGGGGGGGGTGTTAAGGCAGCCTTGTTCTGAAGGATGCTTCAGAGAAAGTGAGGGCCATTGTTTGCAAGCGGAGCTTCAAGAGCTCTCTTCGTGTTTCCTGACAAAGATGAGGGCCCTCTAAGGACAAGGTAACGCAACTGAAGGGCTCTGCAGAGGGGATTAAATGCTTTAATATGGTGGGGGAGAAAACAGGAAAAGGGTTACAGGGAGGAGTGGGGTGAGTGAAAGACATACACACACACACACAGAGTGAATGGCAGATCCTAACAATTGAAGGAGATGGGAAATAATTTTTGAGATTTCTAAGGTCTAAGATCTTGGTCTGAGTAAATATTGATGTAAATTATGGATTAGATTATGGTCTGGAATGGCAATTACGGAAAATTGGAAAAGTTAAAATTAAAGGAGTTGGATTGAGATTGGTGAAATATTACTGATATTTTTACTTACAATGATTGAATGTTGGATTGATTTATAAAAATTTTTGATAGAGTATAGGAAATAGAATATAGTTGAGAAATATATATATATATATATATATATATATATATATATATATATATATAATAGTTATACTATATGTCTATTTTAGAAATAATTAGAAATAATTTAGGCTAAAATGTAAAATGGTTTTAAAATACTTAAAGTCATGTTCATTTATAAAATATGTATGTGAAATAGAATAGAATAAGAGATAGAATTTAATTGAGAAGTATAAAGTGAATAACTGGAATAATATGTATATGTTAGAAATAATCTATATTATATGGATACCCGAATTGTATACTATATGTTTATGTAAGGCCAAATTGGAATATGTTAATTGTAAGTTAGTTAAGCCTGAAAACGGGTGGAAATATTATTGATAGTTTTTGTTCTTTGTTTTTTTTTTTTCTTGATTGATAAAATAGAGAGGGAAACTTTAAAGAAGTAATTTAAATTGTTCATGTATGATTATATTTTTTACTTTGTTCTATGGAGTGCCGTATCTCCACGATGAGTCTTAAGCATTTGGTTGGAAAACAAAAAAATTCAATAAAACTTGTAAAAAAAAAAAAAAAACAATTGAAGGAGATGGGGGTCAGGGAAAACATGTCCACTGTTTTCCAACCTTGAGAGCTTTAAGATGTGTGGACTTCAACTCCCAGAATTCCCCAGCCAGCATTTCAATTTCTCTCTCTCTTTTTTGTCTTTCTTTGGTTTCTCTCTCTCTCTCTCTCTCTCTCTCTCTCTCTCTCTGTGTTTTTTGTCCCTCTCATTCTTTACTCTCTCTCTTTCTCCCTCTGGTTTTTCTCTCTCTCTCTTTCTCTGTTTTTTTTGTCTCTCACTCTTTCTCTCTCTCTTTCTCTGGTTTCTTTTTCTCTCTCTATCTAAATTTCTCTTTCTCTCTGTTCTTTGTCTCTCTCTCTCTCTCTCTCTCTCTCCTCTGTTTCTCTCTCTCTCTCTCATTTCTCTCTTCCTCTCTGTTTTTTGTCTCTCTTTCTGGTTTCTCTCTCTCTCTTTCAATTTCTCTCTCTCTCTCGTCTTTCTTTGGTTTCTGTCTTTCAGTTTCTCTCTCTTTGTCTCTGTTTTTTTGTCTCTCTCATTCTTTACTCTCTCTCTCTCTTTCTCCCTCTGGTTTTTCTCTCTCTCTCTTTCTGTTTTTTGTCTCTCACTCTTTCTCTCTCTCTTTTTTTTCTTTTTTTCTATCTGAATTTCTCTCTCTTTCTTTCTCTCTGTTTTCTGTGCTTTCATGGGAACAGGCCAAGAAGTCTTAGAACAGGGAGATGCAAAAGGCTGCCTTTGCTATTGCATTACATCACAAGCAACTTTAAAAGATTCATGCCACTGGCATTTGTCTCCTGAAAGGTCCACTGCTCATCAGGGATGCATCTCACCACCATCTGGGCCCAGCAGGCAAGCCCACCTCATAAATTATAGTGACATCGTTCGATAGGTGGTGGGGGATGGGGTTTCAGGAAGCACCGGGCCCCAGTGAGCCAACTCCCCACTTCCAACGATTCTTTGGGGAAACAGGAGCCATGGGGATGTACATTGAAGGGCTGGTCCAGAGAAGAAGGGGGGTGGATCAAGGGAGGACAGGAATCGAAGGCATAGAACGAAGCTTTATGCAGAGAGAGCCAAACCTCAAAGAGGGAGGAATTAGTCCTTGTTGCCACTCCGGAAGTCCCTCCAGATCCGGTTGTGTCACCAGGCCTGAGTGTCCCAGAGAACTGGAGACCTTCTTAGATGGCTCCATTGGGGCTCATATTTTATTCCCTCCCTGTGGTTTGCATATTTTAAATCGTTAGTGTGTTTTTCACATTTAATAACAACTTTTTATGTTTCAATAATGATGGTTAATATATATTGATTGTTTTTTATTGATTGTTGTGCAGTCATTTCAATGAGATAGAGAGATGATAGAGAGATAGATAGACATAGACAGATAGATAGACAGATAGACAGATAGTTATAGATATTAGATGATAGATAGATAGAGATGGAGATGGAGATAGAGATAGATATAAGAGATAGATAAATAGAACAGAACAGAACAGAATAGAATAGGAGCTAGAAGGGACCTTGGAGGTCTTCTAGTCCAGCCCCCCGCTCAAGCAGGAGGCCCTATTTCAGAGAAATGGCTGCCCAGTCTCTTCTTAAAAACCTCCAGTGATGAAGCGCCCACAACAACTGAAGGCAAGCTGTTCCACTGGTTAATTGTCCTCACTGTTAGGAAGTTTCTCCTTAATTCCAGGTTGCTTCTCTCTTTGATCAGTTTCCAACCGTTGTTTCTTGTCCTGCCCTCTGGTGCTTTGGAGAATAACGTGACCCCCTCTTCTTTGTGGCAGCCCCTCAAATACTGGAATAGTCATATCATGTCTCCCCTGTTTCTTCTTTTCTTTAGACTAGCCAAACCCAAGTCCTGCAGCCGTTCATCGTATGTTTTAATCTCCAGGCCTTTGCAGACAGACAGACAGACAGAGAGACAGAGAGATATGATAGATATAAGAGATAGACAGACTGACAGACAGACAGGCAGACAGATGGTATATAGATTAGAGAGGGAAGTCAGCTTCAATGGAACAGTCTAAGACCCTTTGTAGCTGATACGAATGCCATAAACTGAATCAGGAAATGCTTCGGAAAGCCTAGGTCAGTGTACAGTAGTCCTCGGCTTATATTATAACCATCCTTTTAGCGACCTTTCAGAGTTACAAAGGCATTGTCCCGGGGTCATGCGATCTGCTTTTATGACCTTCTGATGAGCAAAGTCAATGAGGCATCCAGATTCCCTTAACAACAGTGTTTCTAACTTAACAAATGCAATATCTGTCTGTCTGTCTGTCTGTCTGTCTGTCTATCTATCTATCCCAGCTGCCTCCAAGCAACATCCATGGGAGAAGCTGGATTCTCTTAACAACCATGCGATTCACTTCACAAACGTGGCCAAAAAAAGGACAGCAGTGGCTCAGCAGTGATCGCAATTGTGGTCGTAAGTTGAGGACTGCCTGTGTGATATTCCCAATGAAGTGTTCATGGTTCAGAAAAGATAGCTCAGTGAATTCCGCTTAACATTACCTTCCGGGTTAGTTTGCTGGCATCTAGTTTTGTCATGAAGATGGGTGGACTCCAACTCCCAGAATTCCCCAGCCAGCAGGGCTGGCTGGGGAATTCTGGGAGTTGAAGTCCACCCATCTTCCAGGGGCCTCATTTGAGAAACCCTGGGATACAGAGTAAAGATCTATCTGACAATCCTTAACAGTTATGTCTGATTTCAGCACCCATCGCCAGCTGGTGAGAAGGACCTTTTAAAAATGCCGGGGTGGTGAAGAACACCAGTTGCGTAACCAAGAGCTTTTATCTTAACTTTTCTCAACAACTGTGAGCTTCGACACCTTCTCCACACATTCGGTCCCTGCATCATCCATCTGTTCCACTGCAAAGCGAGTAGAGTTTTCCATCTGCAGAAACAGGAGCTGCCTTCGTGGTGATGGGTCTTCCTTCTGTCCCTGGACCTTGGAGAGGAGTTTGGCCCCCACAGCCAAACCTTGCGATGCAGGCACATTAAAAAAAAAAGAAAAAAAAAAGAAGTGAGACGCAGTGTTCACACCTTTTGTTCACAATTTGGCTCGGTGATTGAATTAGCCTATGTTCTAGATCCCAAGATACAGATAGTCCTTGACTTACGGCTATTTATTTAGCGATCGTTCAAAGTTGCGACAGTCCTGATGAAAGTAACTTTGCACTTAATGTGTCCACGGAGATTCTCCGTCATCCAGGTCATGGTTGTCCCAAGAGGCAGCTGGACTTTCTTGTTTTTCCTTTGAAGACGTTTCGCTTCTCATCCAAAAAGCTTCTTCAGCCTCTGACTGGATGGTGGGGAATAGAAGGATTTATACTCCTTACAGAAAGCTGGTCATTTGCCTTCTTTTACAGAGTCGTTGAGGCCACTTGGAGGCTTATCTGTGTCCTCAGGGTTACCCGAGTGGGGCAAATGAGTGTGGAGCCTTCTTGGAAGTGTTGAAAGGACTCTGTTGTAGACTGGAGATGGATGATGTCAGATCCCTCCCCCTCTGTTGAGAGAGGGCTGTTCAACTCTAGAAAGAGTGCAGAGAAGAGCAACAAAGATGATCAGGGGACTGGAGGCTAAAACATATAAGGAACGGTTGCTGGAATTGGGAATGTCTAGTTTAATGAAGAGAAGGACGAGGGGTGACAGGATAGCAGCCTTCCAGTATCTCAGGGGCTGCCCCAAAGAAGAGGGAGTCAAGCTATTCTCCAAAGCGCCTGAAGGCAGGACAAGAAGCAACGGATGGAAACTAATCAAGGAGAGAAGCACCCTAGAACTAAGCAGAAACTTCCTGACAGTGAGAACAATTAATCAGTGGAACAACCTGCCTCCAGAAGCGGTGAATGCTCCAACACTGGAAGTTTTTAAGAAGAGACTGGACAGCCATTTGTCTGAAATGGTATAGGGTTTCCTGCCTGAGCAGGGGGTTGAACTAGATGACTTCCAAGGTCCCTTCCAACTTTATTATTATTGTTGTTGTTGTTGTTGTTGTTGTTATTATTATTATTATTATTATTATTATTATTATTATTATTATTATTCACTTAACTGTCTCGCTTAGCAACAGAATAGAATAGAATAGAGCTGGAAGGGACCTTGGAGGTCTTCTAGTCCAGCCCCCTGCTCAAGCAGGAGAATCTATACCCGGGGTGGCGAACCTATGGCATGCGTGCCACAGGTGGCACGCAGAGCCCTCTCTGTGGGCACGCGCGCCATCACCCCAGTCCTAGGCTTTCAGCTGGGTTTTATAAAACCTTTTCGCTTTAGGCCTCTGCTGCCGTGTGCAAAAAAAAAAAAAAAAGGTTCAATCAATCAATTTCAACTTCTCGCGGGGAAAAAAAAGATCTCGCAAAGTTGGAATTGATTGATTGAACTTTTTAGTCCCACCCAGTCTGCCGTTACCACCGCAGGCACGCCCACCCAATGGGCCACGCCCACCCAATGGGCCACACCCACCCAATGGGCCACACCCATCCGGCACCCGACAATACATAAGTGGGTTTTGGGTTGCAATTTGGGCACTTGGTCTCTAAAAGGTTTGCCATCACTGACCTATACCATCTCAGACAGGTGAATGTCTAGTCTCTTCTTAAAAATCTCCAGTGATTTCTGGTGGCAAGCTGTTCCACCGGTTGATTGTCCTCACTGTCAGGAAGTTTCTCCTTAATTCCAGGTTGCTTCTCTCCTTGATCAGCTTCCAGCCATTGTTTCTCATCCTTCCCTCTGGTGCTCTGGTGAACAACTTGACCGAGGGCTACCTGTATACTTTTTCACATCTTCTGCACAAAGTAGATGTGATTCTCATCCACCTCTCGCTTTCTCTCTCCCCTGTTCCCACAGTGCCCAGTGCCCAGTTTGGCAGAATCCAGCAGCTGAGAGTCTTTCACAAACAATAGGGTAATGGTTAGTTTGGCAGAGGTAGATGCCAGGGCTTAGAAACCCGAGCAAATATTTGCCTTTTCGTCCCAGGAGAGACAAAAACAAATGACGAACAGGACAAGTTCCTTTTTAGGAGGTTTTCTAGCACTACAATTGTCAAGTAGTCAACCTTGCCAGGGCTGGGCAAAGACGAAAGGAGAAACAAAGATTTCTGGGGGGGGATTTCCTATTAAGCTCCTCCCTTTCAGCTGGGAGCTCCGCCCCTTGGTTAGCAGCCAAGTATGAAATTGAGATGCATTGTCTGGCTTATTTCCAATTAATGTCACTTCCACGTCTATATGCTTATACAACAGGACCAGGGGCATTTGTGCATTAGTCTGCAAACTTAAAATCAACACTGAACACTGTATTTGTTTGTTTTTTCCCAAGCAAATCTATTATTTCTAAATCTGTTTGCATGCAAAGGGTGGCCTCGTAAACATTCTGATTTGAATATTTTAAACAACTGAGGGGAGAACTTTATTAATACATTCAAAATGTGCCAAATCTCCATTTCGAGCTATATCGACCACCAGGCAGTTCTTAAAATCTGACTTTCGTCTAGTGTCGTGTCTTTCTGGCCGAAAATACAGGTAGTCCTTGCCTTAATGGCCGTTCAAAGTCACAACGCCACTGAAAAAATTAACTTATGATCGTTTTTCACACTTACAACCGTTGCAGCATCCCCGTGGTCAAGTGATCAAAATTCAGATGCTCAGCAACTGGCTCATATTTATGACGGTTGCAGTGTCCCGGGGTCATGTGATCCCCTTTTGTGATTTTCTGACAAAGTCAATGGGGAAGCCCGCTTCACTTTACAACTGTGTTGCTAATTTAACAATTGCAGTGATTCACTTAGCAATTGTGGCAAGAAAGATCATAAAATGGGGTAAAACTCACTTAGCACCTGTCCTAGTTAGCAACAGAAATTTTGGGCTCAACTGTAGTCATAAGTTGAGGACTGCCTGTATAAGAAGTGGAGGTTAGACTGCAATTCCCTTTTCTTTTTACAAGTTGAGAAATGTTAAGATACTACAAGCCTATTTTAAAATTCCATGATTACTTTCATTAATAAAGGTAAAGGAGTCCCTGCGGATTTTACTCTGTTAATCGACTCTAGGGGGCGCTGCTCATCTCCGTTTCAAGGCCATTGAGCCAGTGCTGTCTGAAGAGATTTCCATGGTCACATGGCCAGCATGACATCACGGAGCTCGGTCACCTTCCCACAGAAGTGGTACCTATTCATCTACTCGCATTTTCATGCTTTCAAACTGCTAGGTTGGCAAAAGCTGAGGCGAGGACGGGAGCTCACCCCCATTGCGTGGCGCTGGGGTCTCCAACCTGGGCTGCCAGCTTTCCAGCCAACAAGCCTGGCGTCTTAACCATTGAGCCATCACACAACTCCCACTTTGATTAATGGGCATTTTTACTATTAACACACGAAGTATTAGTATCACTTTATAAAGCCCTAGTGAAACCACACCTGGAATACTGCAGCCAATTTTGGTCACCGTATCACAAAAAGGATGTTGAGAGTTTGGAAAAAAATTCAGAGAAGAGCAGCTAAGATGATCCAAGGCCTGGAGGCTAAAACATACGAAGAACGGCTGCGGGACTTGGGTTTGGCCAGTCTAAAGAAAAGAAGAAATAGGGGAGACATGATAGCAGTGTTCCATTATCTGAAGGGCTGCCGCAAGGCAGAGGGGGTCACGTTATTCGCCAAAGCACCAGAGGGGAAGGACGAGAAATAATGGTTGGAAACTGATCAAAGAGGGAAGCAACCTGGAATTAAGGAGAAACTTCCTGACAGTGAGGACAATCAACCAGTGGAACAGCTTTGCCTTCAGAAATCGTGGGCGCTCCATAATTGGAGATTTTAAAGAAGAGACTGGACATTCACCTGTCTGAGACGGTATAGGTTCTCCTGCTTGAGCAGGGGGCTGGACTAGAAGACCTCCAAGGTCCCTTCCAGCTCTATTCTATTCTATTCTATTCTATTCTATTCTATTCTATTCTATTCTATTCTATTCTATTCTATTCTTTTTTTAAAATATATTTTATTGATTTTTTAAAAAACATAGATCACTTAATAATTGGTGAATAGTGTGTTGTCCGGGTTACATTTGTAAAACAATCATTAACAATTGATTTCTATAATCCATAATCCACATAATGGTTTAAATTGATTTCATCTTTTCCCAAAATATCCTCTTTTGCCAACATTGAGTTAATACAATTCTTATTGTTTTGATAGATAACAATTAAATATATAATTTTTCCCAATATTCCTAAAAATAATAATCACATCAATATAATATTTCTTTTCTATCCAATCATTCTGGCTGCCTTATCATAGATCCTGTTACAGTCCTTATTTTAGTTTGTTTCTCCCACCAAATTCTAGGTATTCTTACTGGTTAAGATTTTATCAAAAATTAATTACATTAAAAAATTTAACTCTATTTTTTCCATATGAACCATCTCACACTTTTACATTTCTTAAGAAATAGATAAAACAATGAAAAAAAGAGAAAAGAGCAAGAGTAAAGAAACATAAAAAAAACATACTACTTAAAATATATATCCCTCCTAAGCTAATACATATTTATTTCCTAAATTTCTTATTCTTTTTAACCATAATTAAAAATACGTTTAATCTTTAAACATTCCATTTAACACATCTAGTCATCTAGTCCTTTAACTCTTATTCAAAACATTTTTTATCCATTATAATTTTCTTAAATTCAATCACATTTAAGTATCTAAAACATTTCCTTTATCCAAGTCATTTCAACATTTTTATATTACTCATATCAAGAAAGTGAACAAAAAAGGGGAAAAAGGATACTATATTATTTAGGGAATTCATCCCTCTTAGAATGACATATATATTCCAAAACTTTTCTATTTCTTTTACCATATTCAAACAAATGTTTCTTTTTTAAGTATTCTCTCTGGTAAGTCCCATCATCTATTTTCTTGGTTTCCACTTTAATCTTTTTCCTTTGCCCAGTATCTTTCTTAATCAATGTATTTTGCTGAATCAAAAGATTTTTCCGTATGTTCGTAAATGTTGCTGTAGATATAAAAAGTAAATCAGGTGAAGTGTATGGGGCTTCTGCCTTTCCATGTTTGTTGAAAATCTTTTTCTTTTTCTTTCTCTCCGCTTCTCTTATCATTTCCTTTCTCTCCGATGTTCCTGACATCTCTACAGTCCATTTTATCCAATCTGTTTTCTTGTCCTCAGATTTATTTTGTAGTCCTAAGGGATAAGTTGTTTTTTCCAATTCTTGTGAATTTTTTTCCAGTAGGATTAAATCATGTTTTCTTGTTTTGTGAAGTTCCATCTTTAAGTCTCTATTCTCAAGTCTACATCCATTTATCTGTTTTATCTGCTCCTTCTCTGTTGTTGTTTTCTGAGAATTTTGTTGTTGTAGCGTTATCTTAGAAATAGATTGATTTATATTTTCAAAGTTATTTTGGATTTCTTTGTGGTTTAAAGTCATTGTTGTTTGAATTAGTTGCAGTATACTATATATCTCCTCCTGTGAAGTATTTATGTTTTCTTGATATGTTCTTTCTATATGTCTCTGATCTATGATGGCCAAGAATTTGAGTTTTTCTCTTCCTTTCTTTTCTCTGCAAATAGCTTTAGAGTCCCAATTAAATAGATATTTGTAATCCGAATAGTTCAAAAAAGATTTTTTCCCTAAAATTTATAATTGTCTCTTTGTCTACAGCCCAGATTATTGTCTTTTTTTTTTGGCACAGCTGTTCTTTGTTGTTAAAACTTTGAAGGTCACAAACACAGATTAGCTTTTCCCAGGTTTTGCCAAGTCTTATATTAAAGTCATGGCTGTCATAGTCTTCATCCACCACTAGGTGTCAGCAACTATTTGTTTTTCAATTTCCAAAATGAACAATTATCTTTAAAATGGGAGTCTTAACCATTCAAACAATTTTACATTTATCCAGATTTAAGTTTTAAATTTAAGGTTTTATATTTATTTCACTTCTATATATTTTGATCCTCCATAAAAAGATTAATTCGCCGCTTCCGTTAGTATACCCCCTTTCGGAGGTATTTTGCTTCTTGGGGATCTTTTCCAGGAAATTAAATGTCGAATAGAAAAGAGAAGATCGAATTCCTCACCCAGTTTCAAGCACGCTGTTCACAGTTGTGCTGGTTAGTGCTTTTGGACTTCGGTTGCTAGTAGCTTGGGCTGGTCAATGGAATACGGCCAGCCTTTCTCCTGTCTGGTTAGAAGGCTTTCCCCAGGTCGAACAGAATGGCCGCCACCATTCCAGAATCGCTGGAGCATCCTTCTTTCTTTGTCGCCTCTCCAGGGTGACTTAGACCCATTTAGGGTCCCCAGGCAGGGTGAAATTAGCTGCGGGGGTGCGGAGAATCCGCAAGCCCGCGTCCGGTCGCTACCGCACAAAACCAGAAGTCCTCTATTCTACTCTATTCTATTCTATTGTATTCTATTCTATTCTATTTATGGAGCGTGTAAACAAAACAACTTCTGAAATTCTTCAAAACACACATAGGAGAACAGCCCTACAGCTCAGTCCAATCTTGGTGCTTACAATCTTTTTAGTTCTTTATCGGGTTTTAATCTACACTGAATTTGGCAAACCACTGGGCGTGGAGTCTAGAGGTTGAGTGAGACTGTCCCTGTGAATGTGTCCTTCTTATAACTGGAGTTGGGTCTGTTTTGCCACCTTCTTTTTCTTACTCTTTTTTCCTCCTAGTTGTTTATTTATTTATTTATTCCATTTATAGGCTGCCCGACTCCCAATGACTTTTGTGACTCTGGACTTCTGATTGGCTGGGGTTTTATTCCTTGGTGTTCTGCCCAAAGTCAGTCCTGAGATAGGGGGGCTGAATGAAATGTTCTGATAAGTAAATCAATAAATAACAGAGGAAGCCCTCGCAGACGCTGAACCCAGGCACAGAATCCTATCCACGGAATTAGGCATTTCCCCTCTGCATTTGATTATAGCCTGCGCATTTTGATAGATTTTAAAGAAGGTAAGAAGGATGGGGAACGAGGAAGGAAGGGAGGGAGGGAGGGAGGGAGGGAGGGAAGGAGGGAAGGAAGGAAGGAAAAGGAGGAAGGAAGGGAGGAAGGAAGAGAAAAAGAAAGAAAAGAAAGAGAGAAAGAAAGAGAAAGAAAGAAAGAAAGAAAGAAAGAAAGAAAGAAAGAAAGAAAGAAAGAAAGAAAGAAAGAAAGAAAGAAAGAAAGAAAGAAAGAAAGAAAGAAAGAAAGAAAGAAAGAAAGAAAGAAAGAAGTGTGAAATTTTGCAGGACAAACATGTTTCAAGCTGGGTCCTGGTCAGAAGATATATCTGGATCCTTTGCCTCCAAGGACAGACTGAAGGAAGCTGCTGAACATGCCAGTCTTAACAGGCAGCCTCTGAACTGTGGGGACTAAATGGATCTTCTTTGCTCAGAAGTAGTCTACCTGCTGCTACAGAAACACTTTACACCTGATTTGAGGCTTAGCAACACTGAGAAGCAGACTGGGTTTTTCTGCAGGGTT
>JALGBA010001951.1:300000-414801 GCA_023970755.1 Azemiops feae
TTTTAAACTTAAAAGCCTAAGGCAGTGGTGGCGAACCTATGGCACGCGTGCCAGAGGCGGCACTCGGAGCCCTCTCTGTGGGCACAGGTACCGTCGCCCCAGCCCTGCCTCCTCCCACGGCCCCCTCCTCACCAGCAGCCCCCCCGGAGGAGAGCCGCCCCCGGGCGCGGCCCATGTGAAGCAGCGCAGCCAAGGACATGGTAGCCGGGCAGCGGGGACAAGACTCCGCCCTTGCGGCCCATCATGCACAGATGATGCTGCGGGGGCAAGGGCAGAGGGCGTGGCCGCCATGGCGCTGCTGGGCTACCTGGGTGATCTGTGGCAGGCCGTGGAGGTGGCCCAGCGGGCAGGGCGGAGCGGGGGCGGGGGGGCGGTTTTTGGGCACTCGGTCTCTAAAAGGTTTACCATCACTGCCCCAGAGGGAGGCGGGGCCAGGCTGCTCCCCTCCGCCTCTCCACATGCGCCTGCGCTCTCGCTCTCTCTCGGCCATGGTGGGGGCGCGAAATCGCTCTGATGGCATAGATCCGGGCAGCAGAGGCCACGCCCACCCAGCAGGCCACGCCCACCCGGCACCCAGCGATACATAAGTGGGTTTTGGGTTGCAGTTTGGGCACTCGGTCTCTAAAAGGTTCGCCACCACTGGCCTAAGGGCACAACTAAAATCCTAAGGCCAGAAGCCTTCTTGACTTTGCATTACAGCCAAAGGGCTGGATCGTTTCAAATTAGTTTTTAGTCTTTGTTTCACTTGTGTAATTTTAATTGTTTGTATGTTTTTGTTCTTATTTTATATCCACGCAGATTCTCAGTCATCCAGGTCCTGGTTGTCCCAAAGGTGCTTTTTCAAAAGGCAACTGGACTTTCTTGGGGGTTTTTTTTTCCCCCTTGAAGACGTTTCGCTTCTCATCCAAAAAGCTTCTTCAGAACTGACCGACAGATGGAGAATGGAAGGATTTATATTCTTTGCAGTCATCAGGTCATTAGTACTCCTTCTGAGAGTCGTTGAGGCCACTTGGAGGTTTATTCTATTCAGGTAACCCTAAGGGTACAGGTAAGCCTCCAAATGGCCTCAACAGAGTGCTAATGACCAGATGACTGCAAGGAATATAAATTCTTCCGATTCGACCTTAGCCGGCTCCTTATAACTTGAGGACTACCTGTATTCCCTCCATCTTTGATTTTCTTGGAGTTACAGTTACAGTTGTCAATTAGCCTCCTTCAGCATACCAATTTAAGGTTGGAATTGCCTTCTGAATTTAGAGATCTTTTGGAAAGTTTACATTGGGGTGTTTTGTTTTTTTTGTCCCTATCTTTGATGTCTTACAGATTGCTTTTTGTCTCTTCTAACAGCTCTTCCGAAACTCTTTGTTAAAGTTCCTTCCTGAGATCTTTTGTCTTTCTTGGCTTCGGCTTTTCGTCTTGCCAGTTGTTTTATTTCCTAACTTACCCTTAGAACCCGCACGCCTGTAATTTAAATTTATGATTGGAAGTTCTTCCCCTCTGAAATGATGGAGAACAGGTCTTGACTGTTTTCTGCCTTGCTCTCAAATAATTGAAGAGAAGCTGCGGTTTTTTTCTTCTCAACGCTAGGTATGCTCAGTTCGTTTGAACGACCTGCAGAAGATTTAGTTTCTACTCTCATGATCAAACCTGTGCCAGTCCTTGTTAAAATGGGGCGCCCAGAACTGACACAAGCTGGAAGTGCTCAAAGGAAAAAGGATATCTGCCACCTGTTTATTGCTATGTGGATCGTACACTGTACGTATCTGTTGTTTTCATGTATATCTATGGTTCTGTTTTTATGCCGGAGGCTACCCAGAACCCGCAAGAATTCAGCAGCATCAATCCAATAAATAAACCAAAAAAATAAATAAAATACATCCAACAAAAGAGAATATATGTACAGGTAGTTCTCAGCTTACGGACACAATTAATAATAATAATAAAGTTGGAAGGGATCCTGGAGGTCATCTAGTCCAACCCCCTGCTCAGGCAGGGTTGTCCAGCCTCTTCTTAAAAACTTCTAGTGTTGGAGCATTCACAGCTTCTGGAGGCAGGTTGTTCCACTGGTTCATTGTTCTAACTGTCAGGAAGTTTCTCCTTCGTTCTAGGTTGCTTCTCTCCTTGATTAGTTTCCATCCGTTGCTTCTTGTCCTGCCTTCAGGCGCTTTGGAGACTAGCTTCACTCCCTCTTCTTTGTGGCAGCCCCTGAGATATTGGAAGACTGCTATCATGTCCCCCCTCGTCCTTCTCTTTGTTAAACTAGACATACCCAATTCCAGCAGCCGTTCCTTATATGCTTTAGCCTCCAGTCCCCTGATCATCTTTGTTGCTCTTCTCTGCACTCTTTCTAGAGTCTCGACATCTTTTTTACATCGCGGTGACCAAAACTGGATGCAGTATTCCAAGTGTGGCCTTACCAAGGCATTGTAAAGTGGTATTAATACTTCATGTGATCTTGATTCTATCCCTCTGTTAATGCAGCCTAGCACTATGTTGGCCTTTTTGGCAGCTGCAGCACACTGCTGGCTCATATTTAAGTGATTGTCCACTAGGACTCCGAGGTCCCTCTCACAGTTACTGCTATTGAGCAAGGTACCCCCTATACTATATCTGTACATTTGGTTTTTCCTGAGCCCCACATTTTTGTTGCTAAGTGTGACGGGTGTTAATTTTGTCCCATTTTACAACCTTTCTTGCCACAGTTGTTAAGCGAATCACTACTGTTTAAGTTAGCGCCCTGGTTGTTAAATGAATCTGGCTTTCCCATTGACTTTGCTCATCAGAAAGTGGCAAAAGTTGATCACATGACTCCAGGATACTGCAGTGGTCATAAATATGAGCCAATTGCCAAGCATCACATGACCGTGGGGCTGCTGCAAAGGTTGTAAGTGCGAAAAATGTCCATAAGTCACTTTTTCCAGTGCTGTTGTAACTACGAAGGGTCAGTAAATGAACTGTTGTAAGTCAAGGACTATCTTGTAATTGTGGGATTCTTAGTGCTCTCTGAGCTTGGTTGTTTGCTTGCAGACATTTCATTACCCAACTAGGTAACATCATCAGTACAAGTGAGTATGGGGTTTGCTCTCTGTTTATATACCTGTTTATGTACAGTAGCTTGCCCTTCCCTTTCGAATCGGGGTGTGGTTTCCCTCTTGAGTAGCTCCTTGAATCAATGATTCCCCTGTGGAGATGGTTACCAGCATCAAATTCCTGCATGTGCAGGTAACGAGTAGCTAGCTTGGTCACTCAACGGCGAGACACTGGTGAAGCGGGCACGGCAGCACCTGCATTTTCTGCGTCGCATGAGAAAAGCACATTTTCCTTCCCCTATCCTTACCACTTTCTACAGAGGGACGACCGAGAGCATCCTGTCATACAGCATCACCGTCTGGTTTGGAAGCATCACTGCTTCAGATAGGAAGGCAGTGCAGAGAGTGGTGAGGATGGCAGAAAAGATCATTGGCAGTTCCCTCCCTTCCATCCAAGACATAGCACATACGTGTTGCTTGGGCAAGGTCCGCAAGATTGTCCAGGACACGACACATCCTCTTCATGACCTGTTTTCCTTGTTACCTTCTGGGAGGAGGGGGCTTCGTGGTATCCGAAGCAGAACATCCAGATTCAGGCACAGTTTTGTTCCATACAGTATTAACCTTGTGAACTCTCAAGCTTCCTCCTTCCGTTATGTATTCAAGATGGACAGTGATTAATATTTATATGTTGCTTATATGTAAGGGTGTGGGTCTATACATATGTTGTATATAGTTTAAATGTGTGTTATGTATGTGTACACTCTGAGAGCAAGCAACTAAATTTCATTTTTAATGTGTGCCATTGTGCCCAGAGTAAAAAATGACAATAAAGGTTATCTATCTAATCTAATCTATCTATCTATCTATCTATCTATCTATCTATCTATCTATCTATCTATCTATCTATCTATCTATCTATCTATCTATCTATCTATCTATCTATCTATCTATCTATCTATCCATCCTTGTTTAAGGAATTGTTTTCTGCTTGATTGTTTCTCTGATGTTAATCCCTGCTTATCCGGCTGTTGCTGCTGGAGAGGACAGTTCTGGTCTTTTTGCTTGCTTCTTAGCTTTTTCCTGACTGTTTTGAATGATGTGTAAATGCAGCTTATCTCTGTGTGCCTATTGATGGCTGATTTATCTGAATGCCAAGCTTCCACGAATTCGTCTATGGAGATTCTCAGTCATCCAGGTCATGGTTGTCCCAAAGGTGTTTTTGAAGGAGGCAACTGAACTTTCTTTGTTTTTCTTTGAAGACGTTTCACTTCTCATCCAAGAAGCTTCTTCAGCTCTGACTGGATCCTCCCATTCTCCACCATCCAGTCAGAGTTGAAGAAGCTTCTTGGATGAGAAGCGAAACGTCTTCAAAGAAAAACAAGAAAGTCCCGTTGCCTCCTTCAAAAAGCATCTTTGGGACTTCCACGAATTCCCTAATGTTTTTGGATTTAGCTTAGTCCAGGATTCCCTATTGTGGGGAAACCACTGTATATAATAATAATAATAATAATAATAATAATAATAATAATAATAATAATAATAATAATAATAATAATAATAATAATAATAATAATAATAATAATAATAATAATAATAATAATAATAATAATAAAATAATAATAAAATAATAATAAAATAATAATAATAATAATAGTTGGAAGGGACTTGGAGGTCATCGAGTCCAACCCCCTGCTCAGGCAGGAAACCCTATACCATTTCAGACAAATGGCTGTCCAGTCTCTTCTTAAAAACTTCCAGTGTTGGAGCATTCACCGCTTCTGGAGGCAGGTTGTTCCACTGGTTAATTGTTCTAACTGTCAGGAAGTTTCTCCCTCAGTTCCAGGTTGCTTCTCTCCTTGACTAGTTTCCATCCATTACTTCTTGTCCTGCCTCAGGCGCCTTGGAGAATAGCTTGACTCCCTCTTCTTTGGGGCAACCCCTGAGATATTGGAATACTGCTATCATGTCACCCCTAGTCCTTCTTTCATTAACTAGACATACCCAATTCCAGCAAGCGTTCTTGATATGCTTTAGCCTCCAGTCCCCTAATCATCTTTGTTGCCCTTCTCTGCACTCTTTCTAGAGTCTCAACATCTTTTTTACATCGTGGTGACCAAAACTGGATGCAGTATTCCAAGTGTGGCCTTACCAAGGCATTGTAAAGTGGTATTAATACTTCACGTGATCTTGATTCTATCCCTCTGTTAATGCAGCCCAGCACTGTGTTGGCTTTTTTGGCAGCTGCAGCACACTGCTGGCTCATATTTAAGTGATTGTCCACTAGGACTCCGAGATCCCTCTCACAGTTACTACTATTGAGCAAGGTACCCCCTATACTATACCTGTACATTTGGTTTTTCTTGCCTAAATGTAGAACCTTACTTTTTTCACCATTGAATTTCATTTTGTTAGATAGCGCCCAATGTTCAAGTCTGTCCAGGTCCTCCTGTATCTTAAGCCTGTCTTCTGGAGTGTTGGCTATTCCTGCCAGCTTGGTGTCATCCGCAAATTTGATGAGTTCCCCATCTATCCCCTCGTCCAAATCGTTGATGAAGATGTTGAAGAGCACTGGCCCCAGAACAGAGCCCTGGGGCACCCCACTGCACACTCCTTCCTCCATGTAGATGCGGTTCCATTGAGGACCACACGCTGAGTACGGCCGGTCAGCCAGCTACGAATCCATCTGGTGGTGATGCTGTCTAACCCACATTTTTCTATCTTATCAAGTAGTAGGTTGTGATCTACTTTATCAAATGCCTTACTGAAGTCCAAGTAAATTATATCCACAGCATTCCTCTGATCCACTAATTTTGTCACTTGGTCAAAGCAATAAGGTTTGTCTGGCATGATCTGTTTTTGACAAACCCTGTTGGCTTTTAGTAGTGATTTTGTTTGCCTCTAGGTGTTCGCTGATTCGTTGTTTGATTATCTTTTCAGAATCTTCCCAGGTATTGAGGTCAGGCTGATAGGTCTGTAATTTCCTGGTCCATTTTTTTCCCTTTTTTGAAGATTGGGAACTACATCAGCTCTTTTCCAGTCCTCCGGTAATTCCCCAGTGCTCCAGATCTTTGAAAAATATAGTTCAATGGTTCTGAGATCACATCTGCCAGTTCCTTGAGAACCTTGGGGTGTAATCCATCTGGTCCTGGTGATTTGAACTCATCTAGGCTGGACAGGTGCTCACTTACCGTTTTCTTGCCTATCTTAACTTGCATTTCTATTCTGTTTTTTATGGCACTATTTTTGGTAGGTTGGTCTGTTTTTTAAGGAATATACTCTACACCAGGAATATACTCTACACCAGGGGTCCCCAACCCCCAGGCCATGGATGGGTACCGGGCCGCGGCATGCCAGCAACCGGTCTGCACAAACAAGCAAAGCCCCATCTGTGGGATGCAGGTAGCACACAAAACCACGCACCCTCCGGTCCATGGAAAAACCTCTCTCCACAGAACCAGATCCAAAAGGTTGGGGACCTCTGCTCTACACTCCCTGGCACTGATGATGTTATCTGGTTGGGTAATGAAACGTCTGCAAGAAAACAACCAAGCTCAGAGAACACCAAGGACTGCACAGAATGGATAAAAGAAATGGGTGCATTTAGCCTAAAGAAGAGACAGCTGGGGGGGGGGGAAGAGACATCATAGAAGTCTTCCCATCCTTGAAGTCCTGTTCCAGGGAAGGGGGTGCGGATTTATTCTCCATAGTGCCCAATTAGACCACAAAAACCATCAGGTGGAAGATTTATAGAAGCAGATTCAAACATTTCCAGACCACAAAAACAAAGGAATCGGAGGAGCAGCCTGTCTCCCGGGAGCTGTGGGAGGTGCAACGCTACAGGTAGTCCTCAACTTACAACAGTTCGCTTAGTGACCATTGGAAGTGACAACAGCGCTGAAGGAAGCGACTTATGACCGTTTTTCACACTTACACCACTTGCACCATCCCCAGGGCCACGTGATCAGGATTCGAACACTTGGCAACTGGCTCATCTTTACGACGGTTGCAGTGTCCCAGGGGTCATGTGATCCCCTTCTGCGACCTTCTGACAAGCAGAGTCAATGGGGGAAAGCCAGATTCACTTAACAACCGCGTTACTAACTTAACAACTGGAGTGATTCACTGAACAACTGTGGCCGTAAAACGGGGGGCAAATGTCTCAGTTAGTGACAGAAATTTGGGGCTCAGTTGTGGTCATAAGTCTAGGACTACCTGTACAGGTTTTTCAAGGAAAGACCAGACCACAAGTCATTCAAGATTCCTCTCCAAGCCTGGGGTTGGACTGGATGACCTCTAAGGTCCCTCCCAACCCCACGATTCTGTGAAACAAGGCCTCGGTGTGCCAAAGTTTGGTTGTATAATCTCCCTGTTTTTCAAACTCGGAAATAAGAAACAGAGACTTACTTTCTCGAGGGTTATTGTTATTTGTTTGGCTTTCAAACCCACACCCACGCCATAAAAGTAGAGCAAGATTTCAGACAATGTATGATTGCCCTGCCTTTTACAGTTCTCAGATGCCAAAAAGTAATAATAATAAATAACAGGTTTGATTCCCTTGGCCACAAAAGGTTTCAGGAAATGGAAGCATTGTTTCTCTTTGCAAGTCATTCTGGTTTATTTGCCCATTAAATTAATGAACAGAGAAAGCCTATTGCAATCCCAAGGCAGCCATTCTGAAATTGTCAGCCTACAATCCTAGCCCACACAACCTTAAGCCGAGCCTAATCAAAAGAAAACTCCACTATGTTCTACGTGCATTTATCTCTCAGTGTATAAAGCAAGGGTGGGGAGCTATGGCCCCTTTATGATCTGTGGACTTCAATTCCCAGAATTCCTGAGCCAGCCGTGCCCATCAAGGAACTTTCCTGTCCTCTAAGATGGAGGTAGGGAACTATGGCCCCTTTATGACTTCTGGACTTCAATTCCCAGAATTCTTGAGCATGGTTGGGCTCAGGAATTCTGGGAGTTGAAGTCCACAGGTCATACAGGGGCCATAGTTTCTCATCCTTAGTCTATAGCAGGGATCTTCAAACTTGGCCCTTTTATGACTTGTGGACTTCAACTCCCAGAATTCCTCAGCCAGGCACGCTGGCTGAGGAATTCTGGGAGTTGAAGTCCACAAGTCATAAAAGGGCCAAGTTTGAAGACCCCTGGTTTATAGAATTGTAATTAAGGTATTTTTACAGTTTGAATTGTTCATTCTTTTTTTTCAAAAAAAAGAAAGAAAAATCCTTAGGAGTTAAGGTTTTTTTTGGAGAAGTTGGGATACTCTATATACCTGTATACAAAATGTGAAGGACTGAAAAGGTTTTTTTGTTTTTTAAAGAATTGGGGCCACATTAAACATCTGTACGCTCAATTAAGACATAATTAAAACAGTGATTTTTCGGCCCTCTGATGCTTTTCTGGATAATTGCATGATTACAGCATAGGTCATATATATATTTATACGTGTGCTAAAAATTCTCTTAGCTATTCAGCTGAAAGAGGGAGGGGAATCGCCAAAAGAGGGAAAATAAAACTTTAAAGAAGCAAAGGCTAGATATTTTTTTTAAAAAAATTGTCAAGAAAAAAAAATGTTCTGGCATCACAGCGCCCCCTAGTGACCTGTCTGGGCATTTCTCCCAGCTCTCCCTCCCAATCTACAACTCTTAAATCGAGATTTGGGCAGGACAATATGGGACTGATACTCAACATTAAGAAAACCAAGATCATGGCATCTGGCCCTCTCAATTCCTGGCAAATAGATGGGGAAGAAATGGAGGTAGTGACAGATTTTATCTTCCTGGGCTCCAAGATCACCGCAGATGGGGACTGCAGCCAAGAAATTAAAAGACGCTTGCTCCTGGGGAGGAAAGCTGTGGCAAATCTAGACAGCATACTAAAAAGCAGAGACATCACCCTGCCAACAAAAGTACGTATAGTCAAGGCCATGGTTTTCCCAGTTGCAATGTATGGCTGTGAAAGTTGGACCATAAGAAAGGCTGAGCGCAAAAGAATTGAGGCCTTTGAACTCTGGTGCTGGAGAAGACTCCTGCGAGTCCCTTGGACTGCAAGGCGATCAAACCGGTCAGTCCTAGAGGAGATCAACCCTGACTGCTCCTTAGAAGGCCAGATCCTGAAGTTGAAACTCAAGTACTTTGGCCACCTAATGAGAAGGAAGGACTCACTGGAGACGAGCCTGATGCTGGGAAAGATGGAGGGCAATAGAAGAAGGGGACGACAGAGAATGAGGTGGCTGGATGGAGTCACTGAAGCAGTAGGCGTGAGCTTAAATGGACTCCAGAAGATGGTAGAGGACAGGAAGGCCTGGAGGAACGTTGTCCATGGGGTCGCGATGGGTCGGACACGACTTCGCAACTAACAACAACAAGAGGCTGATAAATTGCTGGGGTCTTTGTAGTATTATGAGTTAACATGGTATTTGTTAAATTACTTTCATATAATAAAGGTTTGAGGGGGGGGCTGAGCAATTGGGCTCTTTGTGAAGAGTTGATGACTTTGGGGATGTACAGGTGGTTCTCGACTTAGGACCCAAAATGAAAAGCGACCTTACTTGCAAGCGTCATTAAGTGAATCCCTGCAGCTATTAAGTTAGTACCACAGTTGTTAAGTGAATCTGGCCTCCCCATGGACTTTGCTTGTCAGAAGGTCGCAAAAGGGTGATCACATGACCTCGGCAGGCGGCAACCGTCATAAATATGAGTCAGTTGCCAAGCGTCCAGATTTTGATCACGTGACCGTGAGGGATGCTGCAATGGTTGTCAGTGTGAAAAACAGTCGTGAGTCATTTTTTTCAGTGCCTTTGTGACTTCGAACGGTCGCTAAAGGAGCTGTTGTAAGCCGAGGACTGCCTGTAATGGTATGAGCGAATCACCTTGGGAAACGGAGGGGGGGAAGAGCCACAGACTAGAGAAGAGATAAGAGGCAGCTGAGCCCTCAGAAGGAAAATGAGCGTGAGAATCATCTCAGAAGGAACCCTCCCTAGTTTTCAGAAATGAGTGGGGCTAAGATCTGGAGCTGGGGAATCATGGTTACAAAGGGATAAATCAAGGTTAAACCTCTGTAGGGCTTTAGGCTCTCAATTCACCCCTTAACTGACCCCTTAGAACAGGGGTCTTCAAACTTGGCTACTTTAAGACTTGTGGACTTCAACTCCCTGAGGGCTGGTTGAGGAATTCTGGGAGTTGAAGTCCACAAGTCTTAAAGTGGCTGAGTTTGAAGACCCCTGCCTTAGAATGAAAACCTTGGTCCAAGGTGTGACTCCGTCTTCTCCGGGAACACGGAAAGGTGCTGCAACGGAATGAGCGAATGACTTTGGGAGACAGGAGAAAGAGCTGCAGACTAGGCAGTGGACGGATAAGAGGCAGCTGAGCCTGCGGGAGGAATGGAGCGTGGGAAATCTCTCGGAAGGGACCCTCCCCAGTTTCTCAGACTGTAAAGGCGAGGGAGGAGAATTGTACTTTCCCAACTTGCAAGATTCTGTTAATGTAACTTTGGAATCCTTGGTGCTCTCTGAGCTTGGCTGTTTCCTTGCAGACGTTTCATTACCCAGCCAGGTAACACCATCGGTCCTACTGCCGCTGATGTGCTAGCCCTGGTGATAACAGGCAGCTTAGCCTCCAGAAGGAATTGAGGTCTGGCGAACGTCTCAAAAGGGACCCTCTCTAGTTTCTTGGACTGTAATGGGGATGGGGGGGGAGGAGAGATCTGTTCTCTGACTTGCAAGATTCTGTTAATGCATCCGTACAGTAAAATTAGAATTAGCGCTCCTGGGTGTGCTTCTGATCCGGACTACCTCGCAAGGCCGGTTCAAAGGAACTTCGAGGCCTCTCCGAAATACAGGCAGGAGCAACAACAGCCCCTACTGCATCCTCTCTGAAATCCTAGAATCGTAACGTACAGAAATTAAGAGATGAAATATTTCAGGGCAGGGTGAAAGGCGGTAGAAATCCCACGTTGGTTCACGTTGCCTCTTCATTTGCAACGGGGTTTGTTGCGTGAGCAAAAACAAATGAAGAAAAAAAAAAAGGAGAATTGGGAGAAGTTTAATCTAATAATACACCCTCGTTTTTTTGTTTTGTTTGGGGAAACTGAATTATCGGGAAAAGCCCTGTCAAAGTTCCCAATGTTGAATGGAAGCAGGCACCCTTCGTGCCCTCAACGAATGTCTTTTCAGTTCTCGTGTAAAAATTGGATTAGGGTTGGAACAAGGAGCCCTGGTTTTTCTTCTGCAGTTCCTTCTTCTTCCCACTCACACGCCCATACATCTTTGCTTAAGTTGTATTCCTAAACGCAACCAGCAAACCCTTGCGGTGTTTTCGTAGAACATAGAATAATAGAGTTGGAAGGGACCTTGGAGGTCTTCTAGTCCAGGGCTTTTCAACCTGTGGTACGCGAACCACTTGTGGTACATTAACGAGTGGCAGGTGGTACGCAGCCCTGCCTAGCCAAGTGTAGTGGGGAAGGGAAAGAGCCAGCACAGGCAAGGACTTACAGTGAGAGAGTCCTCTGGAGCTGCAGATTTTACTTATGAATGGAGCCATTTGGGAGGCTGCCTTAGCCGGCAGCCAGTACTTACATTTTTTTTCTTCCTTAAGTGCCAGCTGGGCTCCTTATTTTCCTTTCTAGCCAGTAGTTAATTCTTAAAGGGGAAGTGCCTTTTTAAGCTAGTTCACTCAGCAGCTTGTCTTTTCTGTCTCTGGAGGCCTTTCCTTGTTTGATCAATATATGGAAGAGGGAAAATATGGGGGGGTTCAAATTCTTCCTTCAGAAGGAGATGGAAATGAGAAAAAGGGAGGCAGGGAAGGGAGGGAGGGAAGTCCCGCCTTAGCAGTTGGCCACCAGCAGCTCTGCCATTGACTTTGCTTGTCAAAAGGTTGCAGAAGGGGATCACATGACCCTGGGACACTGTGACCATCATAAATATGAATCCGTTGCCAAGCATCCAAATATAAATCACATGACCCTGGGCATGCTGCAATGATCATAAGTGTGAAAAATGGTCATAAGTCATTTCAGTGCAATTGCAACTTTGAACAGGTTTTTTTTTTGTCACCAAGTTTTTGACACCTTGCTAGGTGGTACTCGAATATTGCCCTATCCTAAAAGTGGTACAGTCGGTAAAAAGGTTGAAAAGCCCTGTTCTAGTCCACCCCCACCACCCCGCTTGAGCAGGAGACCCTGTACCATTTCATATAAATGATTGTCCAGTCTCTTTTTGAAAGCCTCCAACGATGAAGCACCCACGACTTCTGGAGGCAAAGCTGTTCCACTGGTTGATTGTCCTCACCGTTAGGAAGTTTCTCCTTAATTCCAGGTTGCTTCTCTCCTTGGTTAGCTTCTGTCCATTGTTTCTCATCTTGCCCTTTTTGGTCCTTTTTGGGAAATAGGTGGTGGTGGGGGGGGGTTAGGTCCAAAAAGCTAAATACACCGTTTGCTAATCATCACCCACACATCCATCTTGCAAGGTAGGCTCCTGAGATTCCCACCACCTTTGCAAACAAAAAACCCTGGAACACGCAAGGAAGCGGTAGCAGTAAGAAACCGCTCAGAGAAGATCAAGTGAGGACAGTAAAGAGTTAAAGGCAGATTTTTGTGGCTTTTCTCCAAGAGGTAAGTCTCTTGCTGGAAAGGCAGAGTTGAAGCCTTGCAAAGCTGTCGGTGGGTTTGCTGGCCTCCAGGTCAAAAAAAAAAAAAACTTTCAAAACTGTCCAGTGTTTATTTCAGAACAGAGGGTCAGGTTCCTAAGAAAGGAAAGGAAGAGAGATGAGTATGTCATTTTCCCCTCGCCCCTTCATTTAGCTTTTCGGTTGCCTATAATATGTTCATTTATTTTTGAATTACACCATCTTTCTACATTCCATTTTAGGGGGTAGACTTGGATCCTTCGCTCACCCGTCGAAAACATTGGGAAATAAAACCAGATAGACGTGGGAATTTCAAATTTAGAGCTGGCTGCTGAGCATAAGGAAAGAAGCAAGACTCAATTGGATTCAGGTAGCACCTAAATATGGTAGGGGAGGGGGGGAGGGGAGGGAGAGGGACGGGGAAAAAGCGGAAGGAATGGGGGAGGGAGAAGGGAAGGGAAAGAGAAAGGGGGGAGAGGGAGGGAGAAGGGAAAAGGAGGGGAAAGGGGAGGGAAAGAGAAGGGGAAGGGGTAGGTGAGGGAAGAGAAGAAAAGGGGAAGGAGGGGCGGGGAAAGGGAGGGGATGGGAGGGAAGGAGGGGGAAGGGAGGTGAGGGAAGGTGAAAGAGGGGAGGGGAAGGCAAAAGAAGGAGAGGGAAGGGAAAGGGCAAGGGAAGGGGGAAAAGAAAAAAAGGGGAGGGAAGGAGAAGAAAGGAGGGGGAGGGTGAAGGGGAGGGGGAGGTGAAGGGGAAAGAGAAGAAAGGGGGGGGGAGGGGAAGGGTGAAGGGAAAAAAGGTGGAAGGGAGGGGGAGGAGAAGGGAAGAGGAAAGAGAAGAAAAGGGGGAGGGACAGGGAAGGGGGGGGGAGGGAAAGGAGGGGGGAGGGGAGGGGAGGGGAAAAAGGGTAAGGGAAGGGGAAAGGATAGGGAAGGGAGAAAGGGGGGGGAGGGGGTGAAGGGGGAAGAGAGGGAAGGGTAGAAGGGAGGGTGAGGGTGAAAGGGAAAGGAGAGAGGGAAGGGGAGGGGAAGGGGAAGGGGAGGGGAAGGAAGAGGGGGAGGGAGACGAAAGAGAAGGAGAGGGGAAGGGGAAGAAGAGAGAAGGGAGAGGGGAAGGGAGAGGGGGAGGGGGAGGGGAAAGCAAAAGAGGAGAGGGGGAGGGGGAGAGAAGGGAAAGAAGGAAAGCTTTAGAATGAATCTTGGATGCTACCCTTGGGGTAAATGGAGTCTTACAATCCATCAATACTAACTTGAGCTTCCTTGTGAGGTTACAATAACAGAACCGCCCAAGTCTAGAAGCGCTCTCCCCTCCTTTACTTTGGCTTTCCAGAAAACAAGGGAGCGTCTCCTTGTGTGAAACCCTTTTCCTTCTCTGGGCTGAGGTATCCCTTATCTGAACCGTTCTCTCGGCTGCGGCCCTTCCTCCTTCTTCCTCCCCTCCACTTCCTCCCCTCCAGAAGGTCATTCTCACAGGCCCCTTCGCTTCTAAACCCCCCCCCCACGTCCCCGGTGCGTAGGGACGAGAACCGCAGGGGCCTACCGCAACATCATGGCTTCCATCTGACCACCTGCCGCAGGTGGAGTTCGCTCTCCGCGGCCACGATTGGCTGTTCGTTTTGCAGGTGATAATTTATGAGGTGGCTGATGCTTTCAAACAAGGCGTCTTTTGTTCTCACCTGGGGAAACAACGGCGGGAAACGAGGAGTGGGAAAGCTCCCGCATTGCACTTCCTCATTATCAGAATCAAAGATTTCGGTCAGCCGGTGGGATAAACAAGAACAGACAAGAAGGTGGAATTGCCGACTCTGGGGAAATTGGGTTTTCCAGCACCGCCGGACTTATAGACGGAGAGTCCTCCCCTTACAACAGTTTGTTTAGTGACTGTTCAAAGTTGCGAGGGCATTGAAAAAAGGAAGTGACGGCCATTTTTCCCACACGGACGACCGTTGCTGCAACTGGCTCAAATTTAGTGTCCCCTTTTGTGACCTTCTGACAAGCAAAGCCAATGGGGGGAAAGCCAGCTTGGCTTAACAACCTGTGCCATTAACTGAACCACTGCAGTGATCCGCTTAACGACTCGGGCAAGACAGGTCGTAAAACGAGGCAAAATTCACCTCACAAATGTCTCGCTTAGCCGCAGAAATGTGGGGGTCAATCGTGGGCGCAAGTCGACGACTGCCTGTAGTTAAAATGTGCAACTTGTTTTCCGTGAACTTAAAAGTAATGGATATGTCTACCTCCCATGCCGAAATAAGTCAAAATTACCCCATCTTGGAGAGCCTGGCTATGAGCCCTGGGTGATGAATCGTACAGAGAGATACAGGGCAACCTCTTCATCTGTCAGTGGCGTCCTTTCAGCTTTCGCCACGTTTCCCAATTATTTTCACACATTTCTCTCCTTTTTCTCACAGCAACGCTTCCTGTCTGAGGAGCCGTGCTGTGGTGTTGTGCCAGACCTTATCTCCCAGGCTGGCTTGCATGCTGCACTCCAGCGAGGAGGAGGTTATTCATTACACTGAGTATTAATTAAAAGCAACATATTAACTGGCCCATCAACCAAGTCTACTATAATAATCATCCTTTTTTCCGTTATTGCTCACAAATGTTGCCAGCTCATTTATCACTTGATCTTGCAGTTCGAGGGAGGGAGGGAGGGAGGGAGGGAGGGAAGGAAGGAAAGGAAGGGGGAGGTGGGATTAAGGAAGGAAGGGAGGAAGAAGGAAAAAAGGAAGGAGGGAGGGAGGGAGGGAGGAACAAAAGAAAGGAGGAAGGAAGGAACGAACGAGGCAGGGAAAGAGGGAGGGAGGGAGGAAGAAGAAATGAAAGAAGGAAAGTGGGAGGGAAGGAGAAAAGAAGGAAAGGAGAGGAAAGAAGGAAAGAGGGAAGGAAGGAAGGAAAGGAAGGAAGGAAGGAAGGAAGGAAGGAAGGAAGGAAAGGAAGGGAAAGGAAAGGAAGGGGGAGGTGGGATTAAGGAAGGAAGGAAGAAGGAAAAAAGGAAGGGAGGGAGGGAGGGAGGAAGGAACAAAAGAAAGGAGGAAGGAAGGAAGGAACGAGAGAGGGAAAGAGGGAGGGAGGGAGGAAGAAGAAATGAAGGAAGGGAAGTGGGAGGGAAGGAGAAAAGAAGGAAAGGAGGGAGGAAAGAAGGAAGGAAGGAGAGGAAGGAAGGAAAGAGGGAGGGTGAGAGGAAGGAAGGAAGGGAGAGGGAAGATGATGAAGAGAAGAAAAGGGAGGAGGGAGGGAGGAAAAGAAAGGAAAGGGGAGGGGGAGCAGAGTGGAGGAAGGAGGAAGGGGAGGAAGGGGGAGGAAAGGAAAGGAAGCAAATAGGGAAGGGAAGGAAAAAATCGGGATTAGGATCTCTCTTTTCCTGCCGGTGATCCCTCTAGCCATGCGCTCCAGAATTTATCATGGGAACCCTTGTTTCTGTTGCTTTCCAGCCTCCAGGGAAGCCGGTGAGCTTCCCTGCAAAGCCCTGGGTTCAAGACATCCTCCCTGCCTCGTTGCCTTTTCCACAGCAGACGAAAGGACGTTTCAGGCTGCCTAGCCCAGCGCCAACCTCTCCAAAGCCTGCTTTGACTTGCACTTACCACTCCCTCGGGATCTACCAGGAGCAGATGTTTAGGCTGCCCGCCGTGCATGCCTGTCAGGACGTATTGCCCGGGGTTGGTGATGCTGTCCCGGACGAGGAAGTCACCGTCCGCGTGCAACAGCTTCTCCGCCTCCCGTCGGCTCATCTTGCCGTGGTACCACAGTTCCTGCTTCAGCTGGTCCTCGGTGGGGGCAATGGGAGCCTTGCGGCTGGGCGGGCTGGGCCACTGGTCCTCAATCTGGAGGCCGCTCTGCGCTCCGCAAGCGGACATGGACTTGTGGTGCTTTAGAGCATCTTCAAAGGGCCCTGGGAGGGGGAAGGGGGAGAGGAGACGTCAGGATGGCTGAGATCCATCGGCATCCCTAGTGCCATCTGCCTATCTTTTTCATCATTTATAGGCTAGTCTCGCCTTGGGCCAGTCACTTTCCCTCTGCCCTGAGGAGGAGGCAATGGCAAACCAGTCCTGAAAAAAATCTTGTCCATAAAACTGCATAGTCCCTGAGAATTGAACATGGGAGAAAGGTAGGTAGGTAGGTAGGTAGGTAGGTAGTAGGTAGGGGGGTGGGTGGTGGGGGGTGGGTGGGTGGGTGGGTGGGTGGGTGGTGGATGGATGGATGGATGGACAGTTGATAGATGGATGGATGGACGGACGGACGACAGGGACGGACAGACTAGTGGTGGTGGGTGGGTGGGTGGTGGGGGTAGGTAGGTAGGTAGTAGAGTAGATAGATAGATAGATAGATAGATAGATAGATAGATAGATAGATAGATAGATAGATAGATAGATAGATAGATAGATAGATAGATAGATAGATAGATAGATAATAGATAGATAGATAGATAGATAGAAGATAGATAGATAGATAGATAGATTTAGATAGATAGATAGATATATAGATAGATAGATCGATAGATAGATATAGAGATAGATAGATAGATAGATAGATAGATAGAGATAGATAGATAGATAGATAGATAGAGATAGATAGATAGATAGATAGATAGATAGATAGATAGATAGATAGATAGATAGATAGATAGATAGATAGATAGATAGATAGATAGATAGATAGATAGATAGATGATATATATATAGAGATGATAGATAGATAGATAGATAGATAGATAGATAGATAGATAGATAGATGATATATATATATATAGATGATAGATAGATAGATAGATAGATAGATAGATAGATAGATAGATAGATAGATAGATAGATAGATAGATAGATAGATAGATAGATAGATAGATAGATAGATAGATAGATAGATAGCTGATGGATGGATAGCAGATAGATAGATAGATAGATAGATAGATAGATAGATAGATAGATAGATAGATAGATAGATAGATAGATAGATAGATAGATAGATAGATAGATAGATAGATAGATAGATAGATAGCTGATGGAGATAGATAGACAGACAGACAGATAGATATGATAGATTTATCTTTTTTGAAAAAAATTATGAAAGAAATTTTAAGAGAATTCAAACAATACAAGTTTTGAAAAGAGTAAAGAAAAGCAACAAGCAAGGGGAGAACAGGATGCAGAGGAAGAGAGAGAAAAGGAAAATAAGAAAAGTTATAAAGAAGCAGCTTCTGATCTTCTTAACAGTAATTACAAGTACATTTATATTTTACCTTCTCTAGGGTTACATCATAATTTCCTTCTTTCCATAATCTACCCTTTCTATCGTCAAACTCATAAATCACTTTTTTTTTCTTTTTTTCAGTAAAAAATCCATAAGGGGTTTCTGCTCAGGCCGTACTCTTATTCAGTTTTGAGAGCTTCTGTTGTGCATTGAAATGATGAGGATTGAAAGCGTGTGTGGAACGCATTTTCATCTACACATCTCCCAGAGCACTTTAGTGATTGAAAAATGGGCCAATTATCTAACTTGGCCACGGAAGAAGCAAATAAAACACTAACAGGGAGGGAGGGAAAGGAAAAAAAAAACCCTAGAGATCAAACTGAGAGCTTAGCAAAAAGTTGTAGCAAGACAATAGGAAATAAAATGGAGCGGTTATTTTTAACCGCTGCGAACAAACCAGAGTCAGGAACCTGAGATGGGTGGCCATATAGATTGAAATTATAAATACAAATATTTGGATGCAAAGAATGTCCAGTTCGGTCTTTAGCATTTCTAGCGGAGAAGGCCCTCTCAATTCCTGGCAAATAGATGGGGAAGAAATGGAGGTAGTGACAGATTTTATCTTCCTGGGCTCCAAGATCACCGCAGATGGGGACCGCAGCCAAGAAATTAAAAGACGCTTGCTCCTGGGGAGGAAAGCTGTGGCAAATCTAGACAGCATACTAAAAAGCAGAGACGTCACCGTCTGGAAAGGCCTAACTGCAAAATGCAGGCCCGAATGCAACTGCAGAACTTCGGCCCCAGAAGAAGTGGACCAGCTGGGTGGGGCTGTCAGTGCCGGAGGTAAGGTAAGACCTACCCCGAAAATAAGACCTGGTGCCTCTTTTGGAGGCCAAAAAATATATATATATAAGACCCAGTCTTACTTTCGGGGAAACACAGTAGACTGCTCAGCATTCATTTCCATATTTCTCTAGAGGGGATTAAAACCTGTCTTCGTTTGGATGCATTTGAGCTGTTTTCTTGCTACTTCCATCTCAAGGAGGGCAGCCACGCCAGCAAGGTAGCCTAAAGAAAACTTCTAGGAACACAGCTTAGACCTTGGGTTCGGGGAACCAAATATTAATTATTTAAAATCAAGCGCGAATTATTTATTTTTGCAATCTCTCTTTGCAGTCAAAAGAAATTGAGCAGGCCTGCCGGAGCAGGAATCCAGCATGAACGCTTTCCTCTGTCCAAAATTATTAGCCCTGTCCATGGTCCTGAATCCACATTGGCAGGCTTCGCTCCTGATCACAAACACGGGTATGCTTTCCCAGCCATCTTTACCTGAACCCATTTGTAAAGCTAATTCAAACCCTCTGTCTTTGTCTTCAACAAACAGACATGGAGATCTGGGAGTGGACAATAACTTAAATAGGAGCCAGCCGCGTGCTGCAGCTGCCAAAAAAGCCGATGCAGTGCTAGGCCGCATTAACAGAGGGATAGAATCAAGATCACGAGACGTGTTAGTAACACTTTACAATGCCTTGGTAAGGCCAGACTTGGAATCCTGCATCCAGTTTTTGTCGCCAGGATATAAAAAAGATGTTGAGACTCTGGAAAGAGTGCAGAGAAGAGCAACAAAGATGATCAGGGGACTGGAGGTTAAAACATACGAAGAACGGCTGCAGGAATTGGATATGTCTAGTTTAATGAAAAGAAGGATTAGGGCCGGGGTGACAGGATAGCAGTCTTGCAATATTGCCACAAAGAAGAGGGGCTCAAGCTATTCTCCAAAGCACCTGAAGGCAGGACAAGAAGCAATAAATAGAAACTAATCAAGGAGAGAAGCAACCTAGAACTAAGGAGAAACTTCCTGACAGTGAGAACAATTAACCTGTGGAACGACTTGCCTCCAGAAGTCGTGGGTGCTCCATCACTGGTTGATTTTAAGAAAAGACTGGACAGTCACTTGTCTGAAATGTTATATGGTCTCCTGCTTGAGCAGGGGGTTGGACCAGAAGAAGTGCCTTCTAACTCTGTTGTTATGCTATTCCGTTAAGAAATGATGCACCATAGGGAAATGTATTTAAGTATTTTCAGCTACCGATATGTTTCTTTAAACTGTATACTTGCAAAGAGGCTGAACCAGTGTGTGTTAACCTTGGCTACTTTAAGATGTCTGGAGTGCAACTCCCAGAATTGGCTGGCTGGGGAATTCTGGGAGCTCAAAAACTTAAATCTTAAAGTGATTGAAAAGACTGGTTTGAGTATAGAGTCCAACTGTTTCTAATTTCCTCACCGGGTCCGGATTCCATTCTTCCTTTAAATTGGATTAGGAATAAACTCCCCCCCCCCCCATGCCCTCATCACTCTTTCCCAACATATGTAAATTTTGAGCTTATTGTTTTCCCGATTCTCCTTTTCATGCACCTGAGCATCACTTTGAAGTAGGAAACTATTAATAGCATTATTATTCTGTTTTTCAAAGGGGGAGCTGCACACTCCTGTCGTTGGCACTGACAGCATTGGCAAACATGATTTTAATTAGATCTTTATCCTGCCTTTATTACTTTATCAGTAACTCAAGGCGGCGAACATACTAATACTCCTTCTTCCTCCTATTTTCCCCACAACAACAACCCTGTGAGGTAGGCTAGGCTGAGAGAGGGAGACTGGCCCAAAGTCACCCAGCCAGTTTTGATTCCTAAGGTGGAACTAGAACTCACTGTCTCCTGGTGATTATCCCAAAGTCACTCAGCTGGCTTCCAGACTTAAGGTGGAACTAGAACTCACCACCTCCTGGTGATTATCTCAAAGTCACCCAGCTGGCTTCTAGACCTAAGGCGGGACTAGAACTCACCACCTCCTGGTGATTATCTCAAAATCACCCAGCTGGCTTCTAAACCTAAGGCAAGACTAGAACTCACCGCCTCCTGGTGATTGGCCCAAAGTCACCCAGCTGGCTTCTAGATCTAAGGCAAGACTAGAATTCACCGCCTCCTGGTGATTGGCCCAAAGTCACCAAGCTGGCTTCTAGACCTAAGGCAAGACTAGAACTCACCGCCTCCTGGTGATTGGCCCAAAGTCACCCAGCTGGCTTCCAGACCTAAGGCGGGACTAGAACTCACCATCTCCTGGTGATTGGCCCAAAGTCACCCAGCTGGCTTTTATGCCTAAGGTGGGACTAGAACTCACCACCTCCTGGTGATTATCTCAAAGTCACCCAGCTGGCTTCCAGACCTAAGGCGGGACTAGAACTCACCATCTCCTGGTGATTGGCCCAAAGTCACCCAGTTGGCTTTCATGCCTAAGGGAAGTCTAGAATTCACAGTCTCCTGGTTTCTAGGTCAGCCCCTTCGCTACTAGACCAAACTGGCTCTAGAACCAGTTCTGGCTAAAATCTTTCTTTCCCCATAAGCCCCCTCTCTTACTCATATCGAAAAGGTCTTTGGGAGGACTCTCATCCGGTTTCCCAGCATTGGCCTCCCAGCTGTTGAAGTTTTCTGTGTTGACATACATGTGCTGTTCATAATCCTGGGAGCCCAGAGGTTTGCTGTCTGCCTGAACGTAGCCATCGCAACACTGGCCTGAAAGACAGAACGGCACCATTATTTCCATCATTTTAATTACATTCTGTTTCTCTCATTTACACTCCTAAACTCCTTCTGTCCCATTTCCCACATCCGTCTGCGTCTTCCAGCATTCCAAAAAATAAATAAATAAATAAAATAAGTTCTGTGTTTACATTTGTCATACATTTTCTGGCTTTATGACATACATATTTTTGGAAGTTCTTCCCCCATCATATAGTTCTGTTTCCTACCATTTTTTTTTTCACCTATGTATTTTTGAACAGAAGCAGGGAGCATCACAAAACTCCCCCCCCCCCCAAAAAAATGCCAAAGAGGGAAAGTTCCAGTCCCGATCTTGATTGGAGAATTTGTTTTGAATTAATTCAGTTTGTAGGAACTAAATTGCAACCCCCCCCCTTCTTTATTTCCATCCATTTCAGAAGTTTGGACTCGAAGGGCTGCTTTTACATCCAAAACAGCACTATTTGAGAGAAAGCCAGCTTGCAACAGCTGGCAAAAAATGCAAAACCAGAACTAAAAAAAAATAAATCTGTAAATTCATTTCTGCTCCCGAAGCTCAGAGTATAAATTGCCGGGTTTTTTTTAAGCCAAAACTGCACCGCTAATAGGCAAGAATGTAGGAGGGAGGTGAGGAATAAAGAAAAGCTCGACAGTTGGAGAAGAAAACAATTAAAAATGGAGGGAAGGAGCCGTAAGCATCCATCCCCACCAACTACAGCTGAGAAATTCCAAAGGTGCTTTTTCAAAAGGCATCTGGACTTTTATTTGTTTTTGCTTGAAGACGTTTCACTTCTCATCCAGGAAGCTTCTTCAGTTCTGACTGGATGGTGGTGAACGGAAGGATTTATATTCTTTACAGTCATTCAATGGTGAAAAAAGTAAGGTTCTACATTTAGGCAAGAAAAACCAAATGTACAGGTATAGTATAGGGGGTACCTTGCTCAATAGTAGCAACTGTGAGAGGGATCTCGGGGTCCTAGTGGACAATCACTTAAATATGAGCCAGCCGTGTGCTGCAGCTGCCAAAAAGGCCAACACAGTGCTGGGCTGCATTAACAGAGGGATAGAATCAAGATCACGTGAAGTATTAATACCACTTTACAATGCCTCGGGAAGGCCACACTTGGAATACGGCATCCAGTTTTGGTCACCACTATGTAGAAAAGATGTTGAGTCTCTAGAAAGAGTGCAGAGAAGAGCAACAAAGATGATTAGGGGACTGGAGGTTAAAACATATAAGGAAATTGGGTATGTCTAGTTTAATGAAGAGAAGGACGAGGGGGGACATGATAGCAGTCTTCCAGTATCTCAGGGGCTGCCCCAAAGAAGAGGGAGTCAAGCTATTCTCCAAAGCGCCTGAAGGCAGCACAAGAAGCAACGGATGGAAACTAATCAAGGAGAGAAGCATCCTGGAACTAAGGAGAAACTTCCTGACAGTTAGAACAATTAACCAGTGGAACAACCTGCCTCCAGAAGCGGTGAATGCTCCAACACTGGAAGTTTTTAAGAAGAGACTGGACAGCCATTTGTCCGAAATGGTATAGGGTTTCCTGCCTGAGCAGGGGGTTGGACTAGATGACCTCCAAGGTCCCTTCCAACTTTATTATTATTATTATTATTTTATTATTTATTATTATTATTATTATTATTATTATTATTATTATTATTATTATTATTATTATTATTATTATTATTATTATTAATAATAATAATTATTTATTATTATTATTATTATTATTATTATTATTATATTATTATTATTATTATTATTATATTATTATTATTATTATTATCATCTGATCATTAGCACTCTCTCGGAGAGTCATTGAGGCCACTTGGAGGTTTATCTGTGCCCTCAGGGAACTGCTGAAAGGACAGTCCTCAGAGAGAGTGCTAACGACCAGATGACTGCAAAGGAATATAAATCCTTCCATTCTCCCCCATTCAGTCAGAACTGAAGAAGCTTCTTGGATGAAAAGTGAAATGTTTTCAAGGAAAAACAAAGGAAGTCCAGTTGCCTTTGGAAAAAGCACCTTTGAGACAACCATGACCTGGATGATTGAGAATCTCCACAGCCCAGGGGTAGGCAACCTAGGCACTTTTATGACTCGTGGACTTCAACTCCCAGAATTCCTGAGCCAGCCATGCTGAGGGAAAAGGAAGAGGTTTCCAAGCTGAGCCATGCTGACTCAGGAATTCTGGGAGTTGAAGTCCACGCGTCATAAAAGAGCCAAGGTTGCCTACCCCTGCCATAGCCATACAGGTGAGAAAGAGGAAAGTAAAGGACCAGGCGGATGGAAAACCAAAGAGGAACATTTGACACCGCAACATTTTATTGCAGCTTTTCCCAAACTGCTCTCGTCCCTATGTCTTGGAGTTGCAACGTGCAACCTGTTGAGAAGGATGCCTATAGAAAGTAAATAAATAAATATAAATCCAGAGTTTTCTACAGCCAGTTGTGGCACTAGATGGGGAAGAAGATTTGTTGAGAATTGAGACGATAAATCACTTTCAAGTACAGCTTGGTTTTTGCCTGGTTTTGTAGAGGCGTATCCCAAACTTGGCCATTTTAAGATGTGTGGACTTCAACTCCCAGAATACGCCCAGCCAACAATGCTGGCTGTTGTATTCTGGGAGTTGAAGTCCACACACCTTAAAATGGCTACGGTTTGAAAAACACTGCTCTAGGGGCTGCCTCCAACCCAGCACCTTAAAAAAAAACCTAATTTATTTATTTATTTACAATCTTTGCCTAATTCACACAATACCAGATATCTCCTAGCTTCATAAATAGAGTGGAGCATGGTAGCTCACAGGATAAATATAGTAGTTACCAGTAAGATCAGCATCCCAGTTCAGGTTTGAGTGGCTACTGGGCTCCCTTCTGGCTGAAGATCCAACCTGTGGGTTGAAAAGAAATGGAATTATATTGGCTCACAGGAGCAAGGATGCTTTTTCATAAGACCATCTACATCAGGGGTGTCAAACTGCCAGCCCGTGGGCCGGATGCGTCACGCGGAAGCCGCACCCACCCCAGCTCCAGCAAGGGGGGAAAAGTTGTGATATGTCGCGACACGTCACGTGACGCAGCGAGTTTGACACCCCTGACCTACATGATTAACATGAAGGTAAGAGAAAGACATATTTGGGGGAAACTTATGGAACTCACTGCCACAAGACACAGAGTCCGCCAATAGCTTCGACGCGATGCGCCCGCTCGAGATAGTTAAGCAGAATACATGGAACATTATCCAAACGTGATTTATGAACTAGACCAGGGGTAGGCAACCTTGGCTCTTTTATGACTCGTGGACTTCAACTCCCAGAATTCCTGAGCCAGCATGGCTCAGCTTGGAAACCTCTCCCTGTCCCCTCAGCATGGCTGGCTCAGGAATTCTGGGAGTTGAAGTCCACGAGTCATAAAAGGGCCAAGGTTGCCTATCCCTGGACTAGCCCTTCCACACAGAGCATCATACTTTCCCTTTATAGGCTGTATGGGTAGTCCTCATTTAGCCACTGCAACTTTATCATTAAGTGAAGCGGTCTCTAAGTGAAACCCACAGCTGGGCGTACGATCTGACTTCAGCTTTCTTTTGCTTTACAGACCCGCAAACCCCCACCCACTGCAAAAGTCCATCTTTTGTGGCATCTCTGGCCGATGGCTATGCAGCCTCTGTTCCAGAGTTCTCAACTTTGGCCATCTGAAAGATGGGTGGACTTCAACTCCCAGAATTCCCCAGCCAGCACCGTTCTGAGGTAAACCCAGAAGACTGGTAATGATTACATAAGTGGAAGTCAGTTGTCCTGAAAAATATCATCAGATACACAGGTGGTCCTCAACTTACAATCACTCAGTTAGTGACTGTTCAACGTTACAACAGCAGTGAAAAAAGCGACTTATAGCTGTCGTCACATTTATTTGTTGTTGGCATCATCCCACAGTAACATGATCAAAATTCAGGCACCCGGCAACTGGCATGTATTTATCACGGCTGCCGTGTCCCAAGGGTGTCACGTTATCCCCTTTTGCGACCTTCTGATAAGCAAAGTCAATGGGGAAGCCGGATTCACTTAACAACCGTGTGACTAATTTAACAATTGCAGTGATTTACTTAACAGCAGGGTCACGTGATCGCCATTGGCAACCTTCCCAGCTGGCTTCCAACAAGCCTAAGTCAATAGGGGAAGCTGGAGTTGCTTCACAATCGCATGATTCACTTAACAACTGCAGTGATTTGCTTAACAACTGTGGCAAAAAAAGGTCATACGACCAGGCATGACTCGCTTAACAACCACCTTGCTTAACAAAAATTATGGTCCCAATTGTAGTCATAAGTCGAGGACTATCTATAAGCTGAGTTGGTCAATGGAAAAGTACGGAGAAATTTCATCTTCTCTTCACATGTATGAGATGTTTTGATCATTACGACAATGTGAAAAGTTTTTTTTACATCTTGTCCCTGTGCCTCTCTCTCCCCTAGCCTGCTGTTAATAAAGTACATAATACAGAATATCGGAACTGGAAGGGATGATGGAGGTCATCTAGTCTAGCCCCCTGCTTAAGCAGGAAATCCTGTACCATTTCAGACAAATGGTTGTCCCAATCTCTTTTTAAAATGATGGAGTACCCACAACTTTTGGAGGCAAGTCATTCCACTGGTTAATTGTTCTCACAGTTAGAAAACTTCTCCTTAATCCCCAGTTGCTTCTCTCCTTGATTAGTTTCCATCTATTGTTTCTTGTCTTGCCTTCTGGTGCTTTGGAGAATAGTTTGACCCCCTCTTCTTTGTGACAGCCCCTCAGAGACTTGAAGACTGCTATTATATCACCCCTAATCTTTCTTTTCTCTAGACTAGACATTCCCAATTCCTGCAACTGTTCTTCATATGATTTAGTCTCTGTGATTAAGAAACTAAGGAGCTGCTTCTCTCTTTCACTCCTGTGTTTCTCGGTCTTCAGTATGTCATTTACATCAAACTTTCCTGCATTGTGTATTTCTCAATAAGTCTATCTTTCGCTCCAGATATAATTAACATCTGTTTGCGTTCACTAACAACACAGCTGGGTTAAGCCTCTTCTTGGCATTCAAACTAGGCTCTCCGCATTTATCTTTTGAAATTGGCTCTGCAACGGAATTGCTCATGTTTCTTTAATGCTCTGCACGTTCTCAGGAGCCCATCCCCTAGCAGAGGCTCCCGCTGAGTTCGGATTTCCACCAAAAGGATCTTATTACAAGTGCAAAGAATTGGTTAGCCTGCAGTTTCATCCCTAGGGCAGAAATCCGTTCGTAATCCAGAAGGAAATTGTTCTTGGCCAGACTCTGCCAATTTGGGGTTCCCCTGTAGGGCTGGACTGTTGCCTGGGGGTGATGAAAGTTGTAGTTCCCCTGCAGGAATGGCATTCTTTCAAGACAAGGTATTCTAATCGGCAATTCCGTTCCGAATGTCCTTCTCCTATCATGATAGTTTTATTTTGCCGTTCAGAGAAAAAATTAATCCTTTGTCATAGGATTTTTTTTTCTGCAGGAGAAAAAGATTTAAATTAAAAACACACACACTGTCAAGGTTCTATAGGAAACACCCTAATAAACCAAGAGGCAATCCTTAACATGTGCTTTTGTTTACATTACAGGATCTGTCCTTTTTCTAAGGGGGGCCGGATGTCAACGCTGCTAACATCGGATGTTTTTGCTTTGACAACAGTTGGAGATGCAACCATTTTCTTCTTATGTTTTGCTTTTAGAGCTAGATGATGCTGGGGGGGGGAATGTGCATGAGAGTTTAGATCAGGCATGTCAAACTCGCGACGTCACGTGACGTCGTGCAACGTATCGGAGCTTTTTCTCCATTGCCGGCAATGGGGTGGGCGCGGTTTTGGGATGACGCGTCCGGCCCGCGGGCAGGCAGTTTGACACCCCTGGTTTAGATAGACATGACAATACTGGACCTAGTGTGTGAACCAAGGTTAATGAAATAAGAGATGATAAGGATTGGTGGGCTGGAGAACTGGAGGGAAAGCCTGCATTTCAAACTAATTGGAGAATGTGATTTATGACCGTTAATTGGAGGAGGGAATTGTGCTTTGATACTATGTGCTCAGGGGAGGGGAATCCAGTTTTTGGCTTCGATTGTGTTAGTGCCGATGCTATGCTTCTCAAATAAAGATTCTTTAAGGTATATAATGCCACGAAGTTCTTTGAAGAGTTTCATCTGTCGGAACCATGACACACACATCCAATGTCTGATTAATTGATGGGGGGGGCAGTACCTTTGGATTGCAGAAAAGGAGGTTTTAAAACAACCAATTTCCTAAATTATAGGTAGTCCTCGACTTAAAACAGTTCCTTTAATGGCCGTTCGAAGTTACAATGGCACTGAAAAAAGGGACTTATGACCATTTTTCACACTTATGACTGTTGCAGCATCCCCAGGGTCACACAATCAAAATTCACATGCTTGGCAACTGGTTCATATTTGTAATGGTTGCAGTGTTCAGCGGGTCATGTGATCCCCTTTTGCTATCTTCGGACAAAGTTAATGGGGAAACCAAGTTCACTTTACAACCGTGTTACTAACTTAACAACACTGCAGTGATTCGGTTAACAACTTGTAGCAAGAAAAGTTGTAAAATGGGGCAAAACTCACTTAACAACGGTCCTGCTTAGCACCAGAAATTTTGGGCTCAATTTTGGACATACGTCAAGGACTACCTGTAGTCCTTTGTCGTAGAATTTTTTTCTGCAGAAGAAAAAGATTTAAATAAAAAATACACACATCCAATGTGTGGATAACAAAAGGGGGCGGCCCCTTTTGGATTGCAGGAAGAGAGATTTTAAAAACAACCAATTTCCTTAATTATGTGGATCATTCGCCGTGTTCTGGCATCAATTCTTCTTTCACCACAGGAAAGATTTGGTGGGGGTGGGGCGGGAAGAGATCACGGTTTAGGAACAAGCGATGATGCCCTTTAGTTGAGCTAAACAGGCTTGGATACACCAGCTGAACCTGCCAAGGATTTCGGGGTCACCTGGCTGAAATGAGTCGCGTAGGAACCCAGCGAGAGCGTGTGGCTGGAAGCCGATCCATAATGGAGACGAGAGTCCACCAGACCTCCAAGGGGGGGCTGCTTCCCGGGGATGCTGTTATAGTAGTTGTGTCCTGAGGGGTTTTCCTCTTCACACCAAGAATCGTCCACTCCCATTGTCCTGATTAGAAAGACAAAAGGGGAGAAGGCCAATGCTATATAAATTGAGTGAGTGAATGAATGAATGAATAAATGAATCAATCAATCAATCAATCAATCAACAATCAATCAAACATCACAAACAAGGGGAGAATGTCACATATTTAAGAAACATGGACACCTGTAATGCATGTGTGTATGTGTGGGGGGGAGAGAGAGTCTGTGTGTTTGTGAGAGTCTACGGCTATGTGCGAGAGTCTGAGAGTGTGTGTGAGAGAGAGAGAGAGAAAGAGTGTGACAGTGTGTGACACCTGTGTGTGTTTGTGAGAGAATCTATGTGTTTGTGAATCTGTGTGTGTGTGTCTGTGTGTGTGACAGAGAGTCTCTGTGTGTGAGTCTGTGTTTGTGTTTGTGAGAGTCTGTGTGTGAGTGTGTTTGTGAGAGAGTCTGTGTGAGAGAGTCTGTGTGTTTGTGAGAGTCTGTGTGGATCAGAGTATATGTTTGTGAGAGAATATGTGTATGTGTGAGAGAGAGACTGAGTCTGTGTGTGAGTCTGTATGTGTGTGAGAGACACTCTGTGTATTTTTGTGAGAATGTGTTTTTGAGAGGGAGACTGTGCATGTGTGTGTGTGTAAGAGGCAGTATGTGTGTGAGTGTGTGTGTGTTTGTGAGAGAAAATGTGTGTGAGAGAGAGTCTGTGTGTATGTGTGTACAAAAAATCAAGGTGGATGCTGCAATTGAATGCTCAAAACTTCACCCCATTTATACATTGGGAGGGGCTTCAATTTCAGGTGTCATCTTTTTTTTATTAGAACTGGTCCAGCTCCTCCCTCACTACACCTAATTGGCTCTTGGGCTGGGAGGGAGGGGCTGGCCCAAGGTCAGCCAGTGGCTGAAGGAGGACTAGATCCTGGGTCTCCCAATCCATACTCTGCCCTTTCCCCACCACACCTGATTGGCTGTTGGACTGAGAGGGAGGGACAGAGACAATTCAGCCAATGAGCTTCCATGTCTGAGGAGGGATTAGAATCTAGGGGTCTCCTCTCCTAGTCCAGCCCTTTCCCCACTATATCTCTTGGGCCGAGAGGGAGGGACTGGCTCACATTCAGCCAATAAGCATCTGTGGCTGAGGAAAGACTAGAACCTTCGTCTCCCCACTCCTAGTCTAGCCCCTGCCCACCAAACACAATTGGTTCTTGGGCTGAGAAGGGAGGGAATGGCTCACATTCAGCCAATGAGCGTCTGTAGCTGAGCGGGGACTAGAATCCAGATTTCCCTGTCCTCAGTCCAGCACCTTCTTGACTAGAGTACACCTGATTGGGTCTTGGAATAAGAGGGAGGGACTGGCCCAGAGTCAGCCAATCAGCTTCTTTGCCCCAGGGGGGAAGGGGGGACAGAGAGGGCAGTCTAGAACCTGCAAGTCCAAATGCACAGATCTCAGCAGGATGCCCAGGGGGAAACTGAGGCTACAATCCCGTACCTCTCATGTGGTGCTACAGTTTGGGGAGGGCTATGCAGGTACTGCTTAAAGCGGAGCTCAAAGGCCTGACCGACAGTGTTGATGATGCACTGCGCCAATCCGTCACAGCATTCCAAGATGTGGCAGGCTGCCAGAGAGAAAGAGAAGACCCACAGCCAGAAGTTAAACGTTTCCCCCCCCAAAAAAAAAAACAGGTACACAACAAGACACAAACAGGATCCCGCAGCGTGATGCAGCTGCAGAAACAGCCGATGCACTCTTAGGCTGTGTTAACAGAGTTGAAGTCCACAAGTCTTAAAGTTGCCAAGGTTGAGGACCCCTGCTATATATTCATACATACCCATAGCACATCCAAGATCTAAAAGCCTATCCTGTTCGCCATCGATAAAAGAAAGAGAAACCCACACAATCAACAGCAGGCTTTGATCAATCAAAACTTTCCCTTAATCCCTTTCAGTCAGATCGGGAAAAAGGTGTAAATTGGAAAAATTAGCTTAAGGGTCAAGACAGCACCGATCCGTGTGAGCACTTTTTTTTATCCAAGGTGCCATCAGCATAATGAAAGCTCAGTTTTATCCAGACATCTTCACACTGTCATCCAGGGAGCATCTTTGCCAGCCAACATTTTATTTATTTATTTATCAAATTTAGAGACCGCCCGTCTCTCAATGCCCACATTCGTCCAGCTGGGCGTTACTGACGCCCTCAGTTATTGCTGCACTGCTTTTTTTTTTTAAGCCTGCAGAGCAGAAATGAATTTATTATGGGGGGGGGGGAAATCTTTCAGCAATTTGATAGCATAGGGAAGGAAGAAGAAGGAGGCTCACAGGGAGCAGTGTGGGAAGTCAGCCCCCCAGAGAAGGAAATATTAAAAGGGCAGGAAAATATATTTCCTCAAAGGATTTTGAAGAGGCAGAAAAGCATGCCCAGTTTTCCTTGATAGCCCCAGGTCTCCCTCCCTCAAGCAGAAACCAGCTCTGTAGAAATGCAGATGTAAACCATCAGAAAGGTAGAAGCTAGGAGATTAAGAAGACAAAGACATCTAAAATCTGCATACCTCACCCAAACTCCAAGAGTCATTATCCCCAGCACCAGGAAAGCAGGATATGACCTTTGGGTCATAATAGGATTAACCCATCACCATCAGAATACCAGAAAAGCACACTCAGACTCAGGTCAAAGTTCATGCCACAGGAACAGGAAACAACTAAAAACAAAAGGCTCCAGAGGGTATAAAAACCCACTCCCTACATGTGCTCAGCCCTTTTTTCTCTCTTTTCTCCCAGAACCATCTTCCTGTCTGGCTCTCCTCTTCGATAAATTGCAACCTTCTTTCTAAAGCAGTCGCCATGTTGTTTATCCCCGGCTTGGACTGAACCATGATGAAGACTTTTCTTCCAACAGCAGCTTGCCTAAGGCTAGCCAGAAGAGAGCAGAGGGCTCTGCCAGGGCTCTGTCTTTCAGCCTCTATGTTAGAACCCTCACCCTGCAAGCCAAGGGGCAGACAAAAAGTTAGCTGTCTCTTGAGAGCCACATTTTGACATTTCAAAGGATGCTGTTTGTTGGGAATCTTAAGAGGCGTAGTATGTATTTAAATATGTCGTTTGACTTTAAAAAAAAAAGAAATCACAAAACAGAAATGGATTACAATGCTTTTATACACACGCACTCACACACACAAAATCAGAATAACAGAGTTGGAAGGGACCTTGGAGGTCTTCTAGTCCAACCCCCTGCTCAGGCAGGAAACCCTATACCATTTCAGACAAATGGTTGTCCAATCTCTTCTTAAAAACCTTCCAGTGATGGAACACCCACAACTTCTGGAAGCAGGTTGTTTCACTGATTAATTGTTCTCACTGTCAGGAAATTTCTCCTTAGTTCTAGGTTGCTTCTCTCCTTGATTAGTTGCCATCCGTTGCTTCTTGTCCTGCCCTCAGGCGCTTTGGGGAATAGCTTGACTCCCTCTTCTTTGGGGCAGCCCCTGAGATATTAGAACACTGCTATCATATCACCCTAGTCCTTTTTTTGTCCCCAATCTGGATATGTGTATGTATGTACAGTATACGTGTGTGTGGTGTGTGTGTGTGTGTAAGCCACCTGGGTGATTATGGGCTACCAGTTCTTCTCTCTTAGACACACAATGGGAAATGTAAAAAAATCCATTTCCCTGTCACATTGAAGCAACATGTTAGAATATATTCCATAATCAGCATAGAGACTTTTATCCTGCAGTGGATGGGTTTAGGCTGATAACAAATACATCTAGGAACAGGCACCAATATATTCAGTATATTATCCTGTACAAAGGAAGTCCTTGACTTATGACCTCAGTGGGAACCAGAATTTCTGTTGCTAAGCAAGGCAGTTGTTAAGTGAGCTTTGCCAATTTTTTTTATCTTTGTTTGCTACGATTCTTAAGCGAATCACTGAAGTTGTTAAATGAATCCCATTTCTCCCATTGACTTTGCTTGTTGGAAGTCAACTAGGAAAGTCTCAAATGGCGATCCCAGGATCCCAGGATGCTGCAACCATCGTAAATATACACCGGTTGCCAAGTGCCCAAATTTTGAACAGGTGACCAAAGGGATGCTATGACGGTTGTAAGTACAAGTCACTTTTTTCAATGCAGTTGTAACTTTGAAGAGTCGCTAAATGAATGGTTGTAAGTCAAGGACTATATCACAAAATACATGGACATGGGTATGGATATAGATATATTACCTATGAAAAAACACGGTTCACACCTGGTGTATGCATTAGTCGGTAAACACAGATAAAACATAGCATAATTTTTAAATAACATCTTTTGCAAATTTTTGTACCGTGCTTAAGCTTTTAAAAAGCGGCATGCCATTTCTCTAATCGCACTCACCTCGCTGGTTGATGGGATCCTTGGCAACGTAAGCGACATAATCGGCTGTATCCTGGCCAGAAAGATAATTCAGAAAAAAGAGAGTTAAGTTTGAGGCCGCTGACGCTAAGAAGCAGGACTTACATTCAGAAGGAGTGAAGAGGAAGAGGAATTAAGAGGAATAAATTTAGCCTGAATAGGTTACGGCCATGTTCAGTAGCATTCCACAATCTCCAAATGTGCTGTTCCCATAATCCCCTGCCACGGGATTCGATCTGATTTTTTTTTTTTAAATTTAACATCATTAGAATGCAGAGGTGGGCCAAGGATGGGAAAGATACCAACACTGTACCATACCAACACTGTACCAGTTTAGCTGAATAAGAGGGAAATTTTATTTACGGAGGGTGGGGGTGACTTCTGTGCTGAGCAGTTGTGTTGACCAGAATTCCTCCTGACCACTTTTCTAAGTTTGTTTTTAAACTTTTACATTCCACGATCAGAAAAAATATGATCCCCATGGTGAGAGTTGATCAATTGTGAGTAGACTGGACCTTTCTTCAGAGGTCGGATTTAAAGGAAGTTGGGAAGGCCTCTGGGAGAGATTTAGTAATGGTGGGTTCCTACCCTGGGTGAAGGGTTGGACTAGATGACCTCTAGGGCCCCTTCCAACTTTTTCATTCAAGGATTCTATAAAAGAATAAATTAGGCAAGGTTATGGTTTGTTAACCTTGTTTAGCATGCTGTGGGAGTGCATCTGCTAGAAGATCTTTCGCTGACCTGGTTAAAAATGGACTGGAATAATGTGCCTCAATCCTTCATGACAATCCTTTCTCAAGCTTGGCAGCTTGAAGACTTGGGGACTTCAGCTCCCAGAATTCCCTAGCCAGCTATGCTGGCTAGGGAATTCTGGGAGTTGAAGTCCACAGGCCTTCAAGCCCACAAGGTTGAGAAACACTGTTCCATGAAATAAAGCAATACAATACAGAAAACTGTAACTCTTTAGTGCCATCTACCGGGTGCCTCAATGTTTGCAACTCAAATAGGACAATGTATACACCTCACAATGAGGGATGTCCATAGGGTTGGGGGCAAAAAAAAGCAAGATGGCTGCTCCGATTGCCACCATCTTGTTTTTTTGGCCCATCTCTGCTAGGGTTCCCTCATGACAGGCACACCAAACCTTTCTTTTTCCCCTTTATTTAAATCTTTATATATTTTCTCCTTTATTCAGACTTTTCCTGACAGACCCAGGAGCAAAATCTTAGCTTCAGCCCCATTTCTATACTGTCTTCTGACTACACTCTGTTTCTGAGTCTCTTTTTCCTTCATTGTTTTTTGTTTGTTGAAGCTCAGTAGGCAGGACTGTGTGAGGAACTCCCCAAAATACTGAATTAACTTTTGGGGTTATGTTTTAACCAAGGATGCCCGCAGCCGGGTTAAAAAAAAGTCAAAACGCTGACAAAAGCTGGCTTTTTTAATTTGTCATTTTTTTTTGTTTTGTGCATTTTATATTCTTTCTAGCTTTTAAAGTTTTTACTCTTTTTTAAAAGTAAAAGCTTAAAAAGCTTTTTTAAGCTTTTTCTGTTTTTATTCTACTCTTCCTATGCCGATCTACGACAATAATAAAGATTTGAACTGATTCGACTATACCTGTATGATTGAAGCCCCACCCCTTTTTAAAGGGGGTGGGGCTTCAATCCCACCAGCAGAGCTGAGCTGCCATTCTGACTTCTTTGACCTCCTATGAGGTCACCTTTGATTTGAACATGTTATTTTTATTGCTTTGAATGAAAATAACTGATCCCATATTGACCTTGGTCCAGGCCATAACCTGGGGAGGAGGGAATACCATATTTAGAATTTTTTATGGGAAGATGTCAGAATTCAAACAGAGGAATCAGGGAGGGCTCAAAGAAGTCAAAATGGTGGCTATGACAATGCAATCAAGACCTGCTTTTGCTTGGGCCATGCATGCACAACACATGTAAAAATGGCATAAGGCAGGGGTGTCAAACTGCCGGCCCGCAGGCTGGACGCATCATGAGGAAACCGCGCCCACCCCATTGCCGGCAATGGGGAAAAAGCTCCGATACGTCGCGTGACATCACATGACATCGCGAGTTTGACATGTCTGGCATAAGGCTTCTGACATGTCTGCAAGAAGCCATCTTGAATTTTTGACTCCTTCCCTCTACATTAAGGTTTCCCAACCTTGGACACTTTAAAACATATGGACTCAACTCCCAGAATTCTCATGAATGGCTTCTCTGACTGTGGAATTCTGGGATTTGAAGTTTACACCTCTGGAAGTGAATTGGATTAAGAAACACTACCCTATAAGGACATTTCTGTACACAAACCCTGGAAAGTTCTGACATCAATACAGCTTGGCATTCTGGGAAAATAAAATGACAGTCAATGACAGCTAATGAAATCTGCTTGGGAGTGCCAAAAACAAACTTTAGAAAAAAGAGAGAAATAGATAAAATGAATGTAATGTAATGAGGCAGCTCGACAGGATGGCAATGAATAGATGCACAAGAAAATATGGTAAATGCATCTTCTCTATCATTTTTATGTGTAAAATAACACTTGACCCAAATGTTGCCGGGTGTCAATCCTTCCTTTCTGCTTTATTCTCTGCCCATATTTGCAGATATTTCAACCTGGATGTGCTAAAGACTCCTGAGCTCAGATTTCAGCAATCTGAGTGCTCTCCAGATAACTGGACTTCAACTTCCAGAATGCATTGTAACTGTCTGGCTAGCTGCAAATTGGAATTTCCAGCTAGCCGGGCTGTTACAATGCTTTCTGGGAGTTAAAGTCCATATATCTTAAAGTGGTTTACTTTGAAAAACACTGGTTTAGAATCCACAAATCCAGAGCAGTTCTTGACAGCTTTACAGAAGTGGTTTACCAATGTTTTCTCTCATCTAAGATTGCCTGGTGGTCCCTTGTCCAGTACTAATCAGGGCCGACCCTTCATAGCTTGCAACCTCAGACAAGAACTCCCAGCTAGAAGGTTGGCCCTGGTTAGTACTGGAAAAGAGACTACCAGGAAATCTTAGACGAGAGAAAACAGTGGTAAACCACTTCTGTAAAACTGCCAAGAACTGCTCTGGATTTGAGGATTCTAAACCAGTGTTTTTCAAAGTAGGCCACTTTAAGACATACTGACTTCAACTCTTAGAATTCCCCAGCCAGCCATGCTGGCTAGGGAATTCTGGGAGCTGAAGTCCACACGTCTTAAAGTGGCTAAGGTTGAGAAACCTTAGTCTAAATCTTTTTAAGTTGACCTCAGCTCTTTCATACTTGGTACAATTCAGGCCCGTGGCCTATCAGATTTGACTTCCTTGCTAAGTCCCACATCTGCTTGGACCGCAGCAGCAGAACCCCACAACCATCTTCCTCATCTGACATGCTGTCATAGATCCACAAAAGCTCTTGGTTACTCTCTGGCTTATTTCAAAATTATGCTCCAGCAGTTAGCATTTTGTAAAGGGAAGCAGAGAACTTAATTGTGCCCTAATTACCAGTGTTTTACAGGTTGCATTCATGACACACACTTACCAAATTGGCTGTACACTGAGTTCTTCCAGTCCACGGATCCATAAACTGAAATGTTATAGGGTTTTGTACTTGAGCAAGAGGTTGGACTAGAAGACCTCCAAGGTCCCTTCCAACTCTGTTCTTCTGTTATTCTGACTGGACAAGCTAGATTTCACCCTATATGTTGCCTCACAAAAATAACCTAACCAAGATTAAAAGCTAATGGTTGTGAGAATGCAGCCGCTGGGCTTTTATCTCATCTGGGCTAAGCAGGGCCTGTGAATCTGAGTAGCATTTAGCAGGGCACAGGAGCTGCTTCCTAGCTTCTACTCAGGCCGAGAGGCTGGGAAAAAATCCAGCTCATTAGTTGGTAAATTGCCTTTGTTCATTTCCTGCAAGGCAGAATCTCTCGCTCGCTGGCTTTTTCTGTGACATTTACACAGCCCAGACAAACACTTTGAGATTTTGGCACCTGAGCAAGCAGCAAGCTTTTTTCTAGCTTGGAAACGGACCTTTTGTTATCTTCTGCACGTGTGTGTGTGTGTGTGTGTGTGTGTGTGTGTGTGTGTGTCTGTGTGTTTCTGTGTAATACACACACACACACAGACACACACAGAGAGAAAGAGAGAGATGTATACCCTTTCTTACCTTCATGCATTCACCTGCATTTCATCCCCATCTAAGGGAAATTTTTAGCAGAGATGTCTTTGTAAAACACCATGCAGTTAGTCCTCAACTTACCACAGTTCATTTAGTGACGGTTCGGAATTCCAACGGCACTGAAAAAAGGGACATGTGACCGTTTTTCACACCTACAACCATTGCAGCATCCCCATGGTCACGTGATCAAAATTCAGACGCTTGGCAACTGACTCATATTTACGACGGTCGCAGTGTCCCTGGGGTCACGTGATCCCCTTTTGCGACCTTCTGACAAGCGAAGCCAATGGGGGAAGCCAGATTCACTTAACAACCATGTTACTAACTTCACAAGTGCAGTGCTTCACTTAACAATGGTGGCAAGAAAGGTTGTAAAGTGGGGCAGCATTCACTTAACAACTGTCTCCTTAGCAAGAGAAATGTGGGGCTCAATTGTGGTCGTAAGTCAAGGACTACCTGTACCGAGAAATGCCATATCCTTATCATTATCACCATTATTTTAAAAGACATTGTCATTTTCTGCAGCAGCAGAATTACAACCACAATTGGGACTGGAACTTGTTGCTTAGTGAGTTACACCCCATTCTTTGCCATGGGTCTTTAAGTGAGTCATGCAATCGCCAAGCGAATCCCGATTTGACTTTTCTTGTCGACAGCCGGCTGTGAAGTCACAAATGGCCATCCAGTCCTCAGGATGCTGCAATCATCTTAAATACATGCCAGTTGCCAAGCACCCAAATCACAATCACATGACCCCTGGGATGCTGCAATGGTCCTAAGTGTGAGGACCAGCTGTAAGTCAAAGCACCGTTGCGACTTTGAACGATAGTTCAACTAATAGGATTATCTGTAGTTAATTATCTTTGTTAATTAAGAGAGTGCCGATCTCTGATGTTAGACCAAGGCTGGTGTTTCTCAAAAACTCTATGGATTGTGCCTCTCTTTAGCTGGAAAGCAAGTGTTGTGTTGTTGTTGAAAATATTTTCTTAGTTGAATAAGCGGAAGAGCCTCTATAATACTATGAGGATTAGGGTCCAAGTGATTGAGTCTTCCCTTCTCCTTTTCATCCATTTACTTTTTTTCCTTTCCTTTCCTTTCCTTTCCTTTCCTTTCCTTTCCTTTCCTTCCCTTCCCTTCCCTCTCCTCCCGTCCCCTCTCCTCTCCTCTCCTTTTTCATCCATTTACTTCCTTTCCATTCCTCTCTTCTCCTCTCCTCCCCTTCTTTTTCATTTACTTCCTTTCCTCTCCTTCCCTTCCCTTCTTTTTCATCCATTTATTTCCTTTCCATTCTTCTCCTCTCCTCCCTTTTTTCATTCAATTACTTCCTCTCCTCTCCCCTCCCCTCCTCTCCTCTCCTTTTTCACCCACTTACTTCCTTTCCTTTCTTTTTCCTTCCCTTTCTTATCTATTCCCTTCCCTTCCTTCCTTTTTTTATCCATTTATTTCCTTTCCCCTTCCCCTTCCCTTTCCCCTTGTCTTCATTGTTGCCTTTTAGACATTATTTTAAGCATCTTTTCTTCCAGCAGTGGAGTTTGAAAAAAACAAACACCTGCTTGCCGAGGTTACGTTATCTGCTGCTTTGAAAATGTCAGCTTTGTTAGATTCTGAGATAGGTGACCTGAAGGAGGAGTGTAGCTCAATAATGCATGGACAGTGACTTCCATGCAGGCACCACTTCTTCACAGAATGCCTCATTTCCCTGCAGAAATCATGGCCCTAAGACCAGGAATGGCCACCAACTGGGATGGCTTTTAAGACAACCAGAGAAATTCAGGTAAGGCAAATCTATCAAGGCTTGTGGATCTTCCAAGAGTTGTCCCAAAGGTGCTTTTTCAGGAGGCAACTAGACTTCCTTGTTTTTCTTTGAAGATGTTTCGCTTCTCATCCAAGAAGCTTCTTCAGCTCTGACAGGCACAGATAAACCTCCAGGTGGCCTCAATGACTCTCTAAAAGAAGGCAAATGACCAGCAAGGAGTATAAATCCTTCCATTCCCCACCATCCAGTCAGAGCTGAAGAAGCTTCTTGGATGCGAAGCGAAACGTCTTCAAAGAAAAACAAGAAAGTCCAGTTGCCTCCTGAAAAAGGTAGTCAGTACAGGTAGTCCTCAACTTACAACCACAATTGAACCCCAAATTTCTGTTGCTAAGCGAGATAATTGTAAAGTGAGTTTTGCCCCATTTTGCAAACTTTCTTGCCACAGTTGCTAAGTGAATCACTGCAGTTGAATGTTTGTAAGTCGAAGATTACCGGCAGTGCTGTTGCAATACATGTAAATAAAGTTACGTGGCTGCCGGAAGAGCAAACTGCTAGATTAATATGGCTACCAGCCTGATCCAACAGGGCTGTTCTTGGATTCTTACATTTTTATGGCCATAAAAAAAGGAGCAGAGTTTTGATCATCTGGCTGTGACGGCCATCTTGACTTTTTGAACTGCTAGATAGTTGAACTGTGTTTAACTATTTCAGGGGTGGGGAACTATGGCCCTTTTATGACTTGTGGACTTCAACTCCCAGAATTCCTGAGGCAGCCATGCTGAGGAGAAAGGGAGATGTTTCCATGCTGAGCCATGCCGGCTCAGGAATTCTGGGAGTTGAAGTCCACGAGTCATAAAATGGCCACGGTTCCCCACCCCTGAACTCTTTCTATATACATCTGCCCTCCTTTAGATGTGTTATATCGTTGTATGGAATTCTAGTTGTGGAAATTCAAAATTTCTGCAACCAGTAGAAATTAAAGATTATTGCCTTTTAATTCCATATACTGTATATATGTTGTAATGCTCTAGGAAAAGTAAAATAGCAATAATAATAATTCTGCCACATAACAATCCAAACTTAACGACTGTTGATAAGAAAGATTTTAAAAGCCTGGATAATGGACATTGCCATACTTGGAGACAGCAGAATACAGGTAGTCCTCGACTTACGACCACAACTGAGCCCAAAATTTCTGTTACTAAGCGAGACAGATGTTAAGTGAATTTTGCCCCATTTTACCACCTTTCTTGCCATGGTTGTTTAGACTTTGCTTGTCAGAAGGTCACAAAAGGGGATCATGTGACCCCAGGACATTGCAACCATCATAAATATGAGTCAGTTGCTAAGCGTCTGAATTTTGATCTCATGACCATGGGGATGCTGCAAACGTAAATAATACAAAACAGTCATCAGTCATTTTTTTCAGCGCCATTATAATTTCGAACAGTCACTAAATGAACTGTTGTAAGTTGAGGACTACCTGTAAAAGAGAAAGAACTGGAGAAAATCACAAAATACAAAGACCTGGAAAAAAAAGTGGGAAAGAAGCTGTGGGAAAAAGAAAAAAAGATAGCACCAACAGTGATAGGTGCCTTGGGGGCAGTCCCAAAACATCTGGAGCACCATCGGCATTGACAAAATCCCTATCAGTCAATTGCAAAAGGCAGCTTTGCTTGGAACAGCTTACATCCTGCTGCAATACCTTTAATCTTATTAAACAACAACAACATCTGCCTATCCCAGGTCCTTGGGGAGGACTCAATAGGTGGACAAAAATGCCAAATCCAGTCTGAACATCTGGCTGACTGTGCAACCAGCCATAATAACACAATAATAACAATTCCGCATTTCTTTCCTGTGAATCTAAGCACCCACGCTCCCTCCCATGCACAGGACATGTAAGTTCAGTGTTCCCCTTACCGTGTCACCCCCCGAAGCGAAGGAGATGGATTGCATGTGGTGATTCGCGATGATCTACGGTGGAAACAGACAGATAGAGATGGAAGGGAAGGTATGATCAGCTTTGTGAGGAAGAAGGGAAAAGGCCAATAAAGAGGTTTGGGCATTGCTCAGCAATTGGCTGAACCATATTGCTCAACAACAGGAGTCTCCAAACTTGGCGACTTTTAAGACTTGTGGACTTCAACTCCCAGAATTCCCCAATCCCTAATAGGCTGGGATCACCCATGTAGCCAGTTGAAAAACACCAGGTATTTGGTCTACAGGTAGTCCTTGATTTATGACCACAATTGAAACCAGAAAATCCACCATTAAGCAATGCAGCTATTAAGTGAAGTACCACATGACTGCATCCATCTTTTTTTTCCCCCGGTCATTAAGCGAGGCATCGTATGTCCACAACTTGCGTCCTTCCCTACCGATTTCCCCATTGTGGGAAGCCAGCTAGGAAGGTCACAAATGGTGACTATGTGACACCGCAACTGTCAAAAAATGTGAGCTGGTTGCCAAACGCTCAGATCACAAATCGTGTAACCATGGGGATCCTGCAACAGTTGTAAGTGCAAGGATCAATTGCAAGTCAACTTCAAACAGTTGCTAAACGAGGACTGCCTGTAAGCTGAATTTACAACAAGGCAGTGCTTTCTGATCTTACCCATTCGAGAAAAGATCCCTAATTGACTGGCATCACTCATATGGTCAATCCAAAAATCTCACTCTAAATTGGCAACACATGCTTGTGTTTTATCCCAAAGGTGCTTTTTCAGGAGGCAACTGGACCTCCATGTTTTTTTCTTCGAAGACGTTTTGCTTCTCATCCAAGAAGCTTCTTCAGCTCTGACTGGAGTATGAACAGATTTCCAGAAAACATTGCAGACTGCAGGAACAGGGCAGAAAACATCCTGCAGCCAAGAAGGCTCCACACCCATTTGCACCACTCGGGTGGACCCTGAGGACACAAGACAAACCTCCAAGTGGCCTCAACGACTCTCTAAAAGGATGCAAATAACCAGCTGTCTGCATCCAGTCAGAGCTGAAGAAGCTTCTTGGATGAGAAGTGAAACGTCTTCAAAGAAAAACAAGAAAAGTCCAGCTGCCTCTTGAAAAAAAGCACCTTTGGGACAACCATGACCTGGATGACTTGAAAATCTCCATAGACATACAGCCTGTGTTTTATATTTCAGTAGATTCTGTCAAAGGCCGGGGAAATCAGGAGATTCAGGCTGTTCAAATGAGTGTGAAGGTTTATTGCAAGCTTAAGCTCTCTACAAAAACCTGACCAACTAACAGTCAAGAGAAATGAGAGGGAGATAAGAAAGGCATTCACAGTAGGCTGCATTTAGATCTCTTGCCCGCGTGCAGGGACTCGTGACTTAATGACACGTTTGACCCCTCCCTCAGGCTCAGCCTGGTCCTCTCCTACAGATTCCTAATCTCAGCAAAATGTTGTTTTGAAGTGGAGGTTTTCAGATTTGCCTTCTTCCAACACATACCTGGGGGAGGAGTCAGATGACAGATGGAACAACCCAAATGGAGGATGGAGGTCTTACCTGTCGGGTGGTGGGGATCATCAGGTTTAATCCATCGATGGAAATGTTGACAGCTATGCTAATACCGGCAAATCGGAGATTGCTCTTGCCCAGAATTGAAAACAGACTTTTGTTTGGTGCCTGGGAAGACAGAATCAGAGATCAACCGATCTATGAAAGCTCTTCAACCCTTTATCAAGTCAATGAGGGAACCTGGATTTGCTTAATGACCGTGTGACTCACTTAACTGCGGTGATTTGCTTAACAACTGGGGCAAAAGGTCATATATAATCAGGCACCACTCATTTAACAACTGCTTTGCATAACCACAGGAATTCTGATCCCAGTTGTGGTCATAAACCGAGGACTACCTGTAATAACGTGCAATCCTTACCTTTCTGAATTCCTCTCCAGCCATACAGACTTAGTGAATTCCACTTGGATTGATCCAAACAAACTCACCTTTTTCTTCCAGTTCCCTCGGACTCCTGGGACTGTCTCGTACAGCCGGTTGATGGCTTCCCTGCAGCAAAGATAATTTCAGGATGGATATTAATTACAGAAGGAAAAAAAAAAATCTTAGTCAGAAGTTGACTTAGCTAGTTTTGGTCATCTAGCCCAGGGCTTTTCAACCTGTGGTACACGTACCACTTGTGGTACATTAATGAGTGGCAGGTGGTACGCAGCCCTGCCTAGCCAAGTGTAGTGGGGAAGGGAAAGAGCCAGCACAGGCAAAGACTTACAGTGAGAGACTCCTCTGGAGCTGCAGATTTTACTTATGAATGGAGCCATTTGGGGAGGCTGCCTTAGCCAGCAGCCAGTATTTTCATTTTTTTTTCTTCCTTAAGTGCCGGCTGGGCTCCTTACTTTCCTTTCTAGCCAGTAGCTAATTCTTAAAGGGGAAGTGCCTTTTTAAGCTAGTTCACTCAGCAGCTTGTCTTTTCTGTCTCTGGAGGCCTTTCCTTGTTTGATCAATATATGGAAGAGGGAAAATATGGGGGAGGGGGTTTCAAATTCTTCCTTCAGAAGGAGATGGGAATGAGAAAAAGGGAGGCAGGGAAGGGAGGGAGGGAAGGAAGTCCCGCCTTAGCAGTTGGCCACCAGCAGCTCTGCCATTGACTTTGCTTGTCAAAAGTTTGCAGAAGGGGATCACATGACCCTGGGACACTGTGACCATCATAAATATGAATCAGTTGCCAAGCATCCAAATATAAATCACATGACTCTGTTGCTGCAATGGTCATAAGTGTGAAAAATGGTCATAAGTCATTTCAGTGCAATTGCAACTTTGAACAGGTTTTTTTTTTGTCACCAAGTTTTTGACACCTTGCTAGGTGGTACTTGAATATTGCCATATCCTAAAAGTGGTACAATCGGTAAAAAGGTTGAAAAGCCCTGATCTAGCCATTCACTTGACGAATGACCTATTCTGCAAATGACTCAGATTATAAAATTTCTCCAAAGGTTCACACGGAAGCACAAAAACATTCTCTAATCTGAAAGCTAAGCACACTATGGATTTGCTACAAATATACCTCTTAATATTTTCACTGATCTAATTAGCCAGGTTATGTTGCATAGCAATGTCAGGATGCCAGTAGCATCCATCTGCTTCCCGATCTTTTCTCAGGAAAAGATGCTGGGACCTTCTGGATGCAAACTAAGAGACAACATGACAAATTATCTTCCCATTAAAAAAAGCTATCTTATCAAAAAGAGGCTGTCTTCTTAAATGACATAAGGAAAGTAATTATGGAAAGGAGACAGTTCTTAAGGGATATAAAGAAGCTAATTACGAAAAGGAGGCTGTTTTCTTAAGGGACATATGGACTGGGGGGGCGGTCTTTGATGCTCTCTGAGCTTGCTTGATTTCTTGCAGACATTTCATGACCCAAACTAGGTAAATCATCAGTGCTAGTCTGATGTTACCTAGTTTGGGTCATGAAATGTCTGCCAGAAAACAAGCAAGCTCAGAGAGCACCAAGGGCCCTTCATTTCAACCCTGAGCTATAAATATTCTCCTTTATTGGGACATGAGGAAGCTCATTTATACAGGGCAATCTATTTGTCCATCTCTCCTAGGGGCAAGCAACCTACAGCCTTGTAAGGCCCCATTTTTCTTCCACAGCACTCCCCGAGTAAACTATGTCAGCGGGTTGAATTTTGAATCCATTGTGGACAATTTAGAGCTTCAAATACTCAGAAGGTGAAACAAATACCTTTCTTAAACTTCTAAGGTCCCTGATTAGAATAGAACTCTTTATTGGCCAAGTGTGGTTGGACACACACAAGGAATTTGTCTCCAGTGCATAAGCCAGGGGTCTTCAAACTTGGCCCTTTTATGACTTGTGGACTTCAACTCCCAGAATTCCTCAGCCAGTCATGCTGGCTGAGGAATTCTGGGAGTTGAAGTCCACAAGTCATAAAAGGGCCAAGTTTGAAGACCCCTGGCATAAGCTCTGGGTGATTTACCCTTTAAAACTCCCCCACCTACCTCCAATGGCTCCATATTGGTCTTTCCCACCTATGAGGTCGTTATTTCATCTGTCACACCCCCTTCAACCCTCCCCTTAATGATCTTACCAAATTTGGGGCACCTGAATAGGAAGATGTGTGCAGGTGAGGCAGGAGAGGCTCACCTGGACACCAGAAGGTGACAGTAGGCCATTAAGTTAGTGTAGGGGTCTGCCACCTTGACAGCTTTTAAGACTTGTGGACTTCAGCTCCCAGAATTCCTCAGCCAGCATAGCAAGGTTGCAGACCCCTGAGTTAGACCAACTGGATCTCTCCTACAGAAAATTCTAATTTAGTGACCAACTAAATTTTCCCATCCCAGATTAAGTATTACTTCCCTTTAAAACACATACACACACACACACACCTACATATACACAAAGGCTGGGGAATTCTGAGAGTTGAAGTCCACGTATCTTAAATTTGCCAAAGTTGAAAAACATTGGATTAGATTCTCCTCAAAATCCCTTCCATCTCTATATGTAGACTTTATTTAAATTATCGATCCCTGCTTTTATTCACTCACCTGCACTACAGGTAGCCCTTGACTTACAACCATTCATTTAGTGGCCATTCAAAGTTACAACGGCACTGAAAAAAGTGACTTGCGGCCAGTTTTCCCACTGTTGCAACATCCCCATGGTCACGTGATCAGAATTTGGAGGCTTGGCAACTGGCATGTATTTATGCCAGTTGCACTCTCCTGGGGTCATGTGATCCCCTTTTGCGACTTTCCCAGCCAGCTTCAGAAAAGCAAAGTCAATGGGGGAAGTTAGATTCGCTTAATGTCCATGCGATTCACTTAACAACTACTGTGATTTGCATAACAATGCTGGCAAAAAAGGTTTTTAAAAAGATCAAAAGCTTTGTGGGTGCTCTGAAGTTTTTCAAGAGAAGATTGGACAACCATTTATCTGGGATGGTATAAGGATTCCTGCCATGGGCAGGGGGTTGGACTAGAAGACCTTCAAGTTCTCTTCCAGCCCTTGATTCAGTGATTCTATAAAATCACTTAACCACCTTGCTCAGCCATGGGAATTGTGATCCCAACTGTGGTTGTAAGTTGAGGGCTACTTGTAACCAATCAGCAGATTCACTTCCCCGTGCGCAGATAATGTCACCCAGTGTCATGCCTCCATCGGAGCCTGAATCTGCGGAGGAAAATGAGCTGGAACGGGACCCTATGGAGGTCGAGGGAGAGGTGTCTGTGGTTTCAGAGGAATGTGGGGAAGAGCAGGCCGAGGCAGGCCAGGGCCCTTCAGGAGTGGGACAGGAGGAACAGGAGAGACAAAGCTCAGGCGATGAGCAAGGGCCACCCCCTCCTGATCCTAGAGCACGGAGAGTGGAGAGAAGGAGGGAACAACGCAGGCAGGCTCAACTACTCGGGAGGAGAGCGTCCCGCCCCTCTCCACAAGGAACACCTGGAGACTGAGACTTAAGGAGATGCTGTGGGGAGAGGCATTTGTCGGGAACAAACGCTGATTCCTTGGAGTTTTGTGTGTGTTGTTGCTGATCTCTTGTTCTGTGACTTCTGCTTGGAAACCCGGAAACTCTGACCATTGGACTGGCTGACAACGTAGCTTGGATTTTCAAAGATCTCGGACTGTATTTTGGCTTCCCTTTTGAAAGTGCTCAGGCAAGCGTGTATTCACACAGACTGGTTAGGTTTATAATGTATGTGTCATTCCTTGTTATCTCTGTGGCCTTGAGTAAATTCCTCTCCTAATCAGATTGTGTGTGAAACTACTTGCAGCCAGAGGCGGCTGAAGGTGTGTGTGTCTTACTTTGTTCTGGGGCTTGCCGGAAATGTGGGAGCATTTGGGGGAAATTTGGAGCAATTAAAGGGCGGTTTGAATTGCCAGCTGACTGCATTGCCCCTGTGCTGTGCCCTGGGTCATCACACCCAGCCTGATAAAGGAACAGATGCAGATGTTCAGAGGACCTCAAGACCCATGAGTTCAATCCTGAACTACATATATTATCTATTACAGGTAGTCCTTGACTTATGACAATGACTGAGCCCAACGTTTCTAAGGGAGACAGTTGTTAAATGAGTTTTGCCCCATTTTACCACAGTTTTGCCCCATTCTTGCCACAGTTGTTAAGTGAATCACTCCAGTTGTTAAGTTAGTAACCCGGTTGTTAAGTGAATTGGGCTTCTCCCAGTGACTTTGCTTGTCAGAAGGTCATGAAAGGGGATCACATGACCCTGGGACACTGCAACCGTCATAAATATGAATCATTTGCCAAGCATCCGAATTTTGATCACGTGATCGTGGGGATGCTGCAACGGTCGAAAGTATGAAAAACAGTCAAAAGTCACTTTTTTCAGTGCCGTTGTAACTTCGGTCACTTAAAAAAATATTGTAAGTAGAGGACTACCTATATTGGTAGAAACAGTCGAGGCTGGTAGGACAAGTGAACACATCTAAGCAGCCAGCGAATTCTAGTCTTTCATGCGCCAATGAGGTTACCTAACCTGGTCAGTTCGAAGCGTGTTTTGCTGTTGCGACAATTATTGCTTCTCAGCTTGCCAATGAACTTGGGGGGGAGGGAAGGGGAGTGGAGTGGAATAGAATAGAATAGAATAGAATAGAATAGAATTAGAAAATGGAATGGAATGGAACGGAATGGAATAGAGCAGAATAGAATAGAGCAGAATAGAATAGAGCAGAATAGAATAGAATAGAATAGAATAGAATAGAATAGAATAGAATAGAATAGAATAGAATAGAATAGAATAGAATAGAATAGAATAGAATAGAATAGAATAGAATAGAATAGAATTAGAAGAATGGAACGGAACGGAACAGAATAGAATACAGTAGAGTAGAGTAGAGTAGAGTAGAGTAGAGTAGAGTAGAATAGAATTAGAAGAATGGAATGGAATGGAATGGAATGGAATGGAATGGAATGGAATGGAATGGAATGGAATAGAATAGAATAGAATAGAATAGAATAGAATAGAATAGAATAGAATAGAATAGAATAGAATAGAATAGAATAGAATAGAATAGAATAGAATAGAATAGAATAGAATTAGAAGAATGGAACGGAACGGAACAGAATAGAATACAGTATAGAGTAGAGTAGAGTAGAGTAGAGTAGAGTAGAGTAGAGTAGAGTAGAGTAGAGTAGAGTAGAGTAGAGTAGAGTAGAGTAGAGTAGAATAGAACAGAATAGAACAGAATAGAACAGAATAGAACAGAATAGAACAGAATAGAATTAGAAGAATGGAACGGAACGGAACAGAACAGAACAGAATAGAGTAGAGTAGAGTAGAGTAGAGTAGAGTAGAGTAGAGTAGAGTAGAGTAGAGTAGAGTAGAGTAGAATAGAATTAGAAGAATGGAATGGAATGGAATGGAATGGAATAGAATAGAATAGAATAGAATAGAATAGAATAGAATAGAATAGAATAGAATAGAATAGAATAGAATAGAATAGAATAGAATAGAATAGAATAGAATAGAATAGAATAGAATAGAATAGAATAGAATAGAATAGAATTAGAAGAATGGAATGGAATGGAATGGAATGGAATGGAGTGGAGTGGAGTGGAGTGGAGTGGAGTGGAATGGAATACCGGCTCCAGAAATCAAGACGTCAGATCATAAGAACCAAGGACAGTTCACCAGATGTCTGACCAAACTCAGAGACACTTTCTCATAACAATATTTTAACACCTAATTGGGCAACGTGACAGGGCTAAAATGGAGGAGGAGGGGGAATTTTACACTTTTACTTATATGGATTGGGAGGGCGGTTGCCAAAGCTGGTTTTCCTTGCAATCGTGCCAAAATGATGTACTCAAAAGTTATTGAGTTTTGCATTAAGAGATCGGAGCGTCTCAGGAGGTGCTTGTTTGGCTGGGTTCGTCAGTCGGAACCTTGAGAGAAACATCTGCAGGAAGAGACAAGATCAGAGAACACCAAGAACCAGAGGAGAAAGAAAGAAGAAGATAGACAAGGGGTACCTACTTGGTGACTTGCGTCCGGGTGTTAAAATCCAAAGATCTCATTGATCGTAGGATCTCAATACAACCCATATACTGGGGGAGGGAAAGAAAGAAGATACAAAATAAATCCACAGGTATTAATTTTGTTGGAAGAGCTAATCTGGTCCCACGCTTCTCCAGGTACCTCCTGTGATCTTTTGGAGGGTGATCTGCTTAACAACTCCTCTGTCTGAACTAAGTGGGTTCTCCAGGAAGCAACTTCTCCTAGGTTGTATCCAGTGGTGGGATTCAAATATGTGAACAACCAGTTCTCTGTCTGGATGCCGCTTCCGGAAGTCCGTTCTGGGCCTGGGCAGCAAAAAATTAGCTACCGGTTCTGCTGAACTGGTGCGAACTGGCTGAATCCCACCACTGGTTGTATCCTCCGGGTGTGTGTGTGTTGTTGTTGTTGTTTGCAGTTGTAATTCCCACTAGCTTCAGCCACACTGGCTAGGGAATTTTAAGATTTGCAATCTCAACCCAATTGGAGACGGTTGCTATGAACAATCCTAATAATTAACCACTTCTAGTGTTTTCATTCATTCATTCATTCACTTCCTATAGCTGCCTATCTTCATCAATGACTGTGGGCAGCTTATAATTCATTTTGAGATAATAATAGTAATAATAATAATAATAATAATAATAATAATAATAATAATAATAATAATAATAATAATAATAATAATAATAATAATAATAATAATAATAATAATAATAATAATAATAATAATAATAATAATAATAATAATAATAATAATAATAATAATAGAGTTGGAAGGGACCTTGGAGGTCATCTAGTCCAATTCCCTGCTCAGGTAGGAAAGCCTATACCATTTCTGACAAACGACTGTCCAGTCTCTTCTTAAAAACTTCCAGTGTTGAAGCATTCACCGCTTCTGGAGGCAAGTTGTTCCACTGATTAATTTTTCTCACTGTCAGGAAATTTCTCCTTAGTTCTAGGTTGCTTCTCTCCTTGATTAGTTTCCATCCATTGCTTCTTGTCCTGCCCTCAGGCGCCTTGGAGAATAGCTTGACTCCCTCTTCTATGTGTAGAGATCCGTTTTCAGGAGTGGTCTCAAACTGGATTTATTATTTATTTTATTTTACATTCTGGCTTTATTGTTTTTATAAACAACTCAAGGCGGCAAACACACAATATTCCTTCCTCCTCCTATTTTCCCCACAACAACAACAACCCTGTGAAGTGAATTGGGCTGAGAGAGAGGGACTGGCCCACTTACCCAGCCAGCTTTCATGGCCAAGGCGGGACTAGAACTCACCGTCTCCTGGTGATTGGCCCAAAGTCACCCAGCTGGCTTTCCTGCCTAAAGTGGGACTAGAACTCACCGTCTCCTGGTGATTAGCCAAAAGTCACCCAGCCAGCTTTCATGCCCAAGGCAGGACTAGAATTCACAGTCTCCCAGTTTCTAGCCTGGCGCTTTAACCACTAGACCAAACTGGCTCTCTGTCCTTTAGTACAGTAGCTTCTACAGCCTCAGCATCTAAAACAGCTTTTCCAAAATGATAGCTCCAGATATAGAATTCCCAGCACAATTTTTTTTTTGCTAGGGTGGAATTCTGGGAATTATAGTTCAATACAGCTGACGTGTACAAGATTGGGAAAAATAGCTTTAGCCTTCAAGCATCTAGTTCAGTGTTTCTCAACCTTGGCCACTTTAAGACGGGTGGACTTCAACTCCCAGAATTCACCAGTCAGGATGTGTAGATTTCAACTTCCAGCATAGTGGCTAGGGAATTCTGGGAGTTGAAGTCCACCAATCTTACGATGGCCAAGGTTGAGAAACACTAACCTAGCTCAGTTCTGTTGCATAACCCATGGTTGCTCTCTAGGATGAAATCCTAGTTTAAATGCATTCAGCTGATCTTGCCAACCAATGAGGATAAAAATAAAAATTCTTTCTTTTCAATTGTCTGCACAGTTTGTCATAATGAGTAAATATAGCCTGAGCTTCAAGCTTGTCCAAGATTTTTGCCTTAAGGCTTAATCCCTGACTTCCTCAACCGAATTTCAGAGCTACACAGCACCCCAGTGTGATTACTAGGAATTAGCAAGGGAGGTTGTGTCCTCCGTTTCGCAATTCAGCAGCTGTCACACGGCAGCCTTAAAACTGTTTTGCAATTCATGGCAACCAAAACAAAGCCTCACGAATCAGCAGCTTTTGTTTTCCCAGTGCTGTGATTTGCTTTATTTTGTATTCCATTTTTTTTACAGTATTTATTTATCTCTTCTGCTTGATCCCAGTCAAATGAGCAATGTAAATCAGGGGGAAACATCAGCAGCAAAATGTTAAAGATTTCCTTGAAAAGCAGGAAAACGACAAATGATAAACAACAACAATAGAGGGCTTTGAAATCTAGAACCACCATTGTAAAATATCCAGGGAAATCAGGGAAAAGCTCGAAAGATTTAGCATTTTCTTAAAAGACACAAAGAAGGAGCAAATCGAGAAAATTCCGTAAAAGTGTTGCTGTTGGTTGAGAAGGCCCTTCCCCAAAGCACCCAAAACCAGGCCTGAGAAGCCCTCAAAACATTTGAGGGGATGATTACAGGTCCCAGTCTGAATATACTACGGAAGACCTGTCATTTGCGGATAGTTCTCCACTTACGACCGTAGTTGAGCAATTGTTCAAAACTCTGGGAAGTCAGCCCCCCAGAAGGAAATATTAGAAGGGCAGAAAAATATATTTCCTCAAAGGATCTTAAAGAGGCAGAAAAGCATGCCCAGTTTTTCTTAATAGCTCGAAGTCTGCCTTCCCCAAGCAGAAACCAGCTCTATAGATATGCAGATGTAAACCATCAGGAAGTTTGAAGCTAGAAGCTTAGGAAGAGAAAGACACCTAAAATCTACATACCCCACCCAAAATCTAAGACAGGACATAATAGGATTAACACACAGAGATACCAAAGGGCACACTCAGACTCAGGTCAAAGTTCATGCCACAGGAACAACTCCAAACAAAAGGCTCCAGAAGGTATAAAAACCCACTCCCTACATGTGCTCAGCCCTTTTTTCTTTTTCTGCCAGAGCCATCTTTCTGTCTGGCTCTCCTCTTCAATAAACTGCAACCTTCTTTCTAAAGCAGTCGCCATGTTGTTTATCCCCGGCTTGGACTGAACCATGATGAAGACTTTTCTTCCAACCAAACTATGGAGGACCTCCCAAAAAGATACTTATGTTCCAGTTTCAAATGTCTATGGAGATTCTTGGTCATTCAAGTCAGGGTTGTCCCGAAGGTGCTTTTTCAAGAGGCAACTGGACTTTCTTTGTTTTTCCTTGAAGATATTTCGCCTCTCCTCCAAGAAGCTTCTTCAGTTCTGACTGATGAGTTCTTCTTATCTTCTTGGACAAGAAGTGAAACATCTTTAAGAAGAGATTGGACAGCCTGAAATGGTATAGGGTTTCCTGCCTGAGCAGGGGGTTGGACTAGATGACCTCCAAGGTCCCTTCCAACTTTATTTTTTTATTATTATTATTGTTGTTGTTGTTGTTGTTTTGTTGTTGTTGTTGTTATCTTTAAGGAAAAGCAAAGAAATTCCAGTTGCCTCTTGAAAAAGCATCTTTGGGACCCCAGTTTTGAAGTTTCAAAGATGCATCCACATTTGGGCCACTGTTTTCATGTCTTCATGCCTACAGTGGGACTAGAACTCACAGTCTCCTGGTGATTGGCCCAAGGTCACCCAGCCACCTTTCATGCCTAGGGTGGTGCTAGAATTCACCATCTCCTGGGTTCTAGTCTGGTGCCTTGACCACTAGACTAGATCAGGAGTAGGCAACCTTGGCTCTTTTATGACTCGTGGACTTCAACTCCCAGAATTCCTGAGCCAGCCATGCTGAGGGGAAAGGGAGAGGTTTCCAAGCTGAGCCATTCTGACTCAGGAATTCCGGGAGTTGAAGTCCACGAGTCATAAAAGAGCCAAGGTTGCCTACCCCTGGACTAGACCAAACTATTTCTCAATAAATGAAATCTTGCCAATCCCCAAATATGCAAAGCTTTTCCCAACCCTCTTAACACATATATGCACAAATACTGATATTTTCCCCATACAATAGCTTCAGAAAGCATGCATTTACTTTCAATAGAATTTCATTTTTCCCCAGAGTTTTTGAAATGATTTCAGTGCCAGGGGTCTTATGTTTGAACTCTTCAAGAAGGAACTGAAGCCCTGCCAATCTGCATTCAATACCCTCCATTGTTTTGCATCTAATGGCTTTGCAGTAATTTGCAAATCATTTTTATACAAAGGCAAAGTCCCAACTCTGTTCAACTAGAACTGCAACGAAATCCCTTTAATCAAGCATTTTTATTTTTAAGTCATCTTATCTTGCCACTGTTCATAAGAAAAGAATTAATGTTTCACGCCTTAAGTTTTTATTCTCTGTACTACAGACCAGGGGTCTCCAAACTTGGCGAACTTAAGACTTGTGGACTTCAACTCTCAGAATTCCCCTATTTTGGTTTTAAGGAAACTAAGACAGGGGCCCTCAAACTTGGCCACTTTAAGACTTGTGGACTTCAACTTCCAGAATTCCCCAGCCAGTTGAAGTCCACAAGTCTTAAAGTGGCCAAGTTTGAGGACCCCTGCTTTAAGAGGAAGGAAGGGAAGGAAGGAAGGAAGGAAGGAAGGAAGGAAGGAAGGAAGGAAGGAAGGAAGGAAGGAAGGAAGGAAGGAAGGAAGGAAGGCAGGCAGGCAGGCAGGCAGGCAGGCTGGGGAATATTGGGAGTTGAAGTCCACAAGTCTTAAAGTCACCAAGTTTGAAGATCCCCTGCTACAGATACTACTACAATACCTGCAATTTTTGATTTCTTTAAGTCAGGGATTCCCCAACCTCCGGTCCGTGGACCAGCACCGGTCCGCGGCATGCTAGAACCTGGGCCGTGCAAACACGCGAAGGGCCATCCACGGGATGCAAGCAGCACATGAAACCACACCCCCTCTTGTCCAAGGGAAAACCTCTCTCCATGGAACTGGTCCCTGGTGGCCAAAACATCGGGGCCACTGCTTTATGTTAAAACCTTATTTATTTATTTACTGAATTTCTACGCCACCTATCTCACTAATACAATGAAGTCCGCAACTTACAACAGTTCATTTAGTAATAATAATAATAATAATAATAATAATAATAAAGTTGGAAGGGACCTTGGAGATCATCTAGTCCAGGGGTGTCAAACTGCCGGCCCACGGGCCGGACGCGTCACGCGGAAGCCGCACCCACCCCATTGCCAGCAATGGCAAAACCGTCCCGATACGTTGCGCGACGTCGCGAGTTTGACGTGTCTGATCTAGTCCAACCCCCTGCTCAGGCAGGAGACCCTATACCATTTCAGACAAATGGCTGTCCAGTCTCTTCTTAAAAACTTCCAGTGTTGGAGCATTCACAGCTTCTGGTGGCAGGTTGTTCCACTGGCTAATTGTTCTAACTGTCAGGAATTTCTCCTGAGTTCTAGGTTCCTTCTCTCCTTGTTTAGTTTCCATCCGTTGCTTCTTGTCCTGCCTTCAGGCGCTTTGGAGAATAGCTTGACTCCCTCTTCTTTGGGGCAGCCCCTGAGATGTTGGAACGCTGCTATCCTGTCCCCCCTCGTCTTTCTCTTCATTAAACTAGACATACCCAATTCCAGCAACCGTTCCTTATACGTTTTAGCCTCCAGTCCCCTGATCATCTTTGTTGCTCTTCTCTGTGCTCTTTCTAGTGACCGTTGCAATTTACAACGGTGCTGAAAGAAGTGACTTATGACCATTTTTCATACTTGAGAGCATTGCAGCATCCCCCACGGTCACGTGATCCAAATTCAGATGCTTGGCAACTGACTTGTGACGGTTGTAGTGTCCCGGGGGGGGGGTCAGGTGATCCCCTTTTGCATCCTTCTGACCAGCAAAGTCAATGCGGAAGCCACATTCACTTCACAACCGTGTTACTAACTTAACAGCTGCAATGATTCACTGAACAATTCTGGCAAGAAAGGTTGTAAAGTGGGGCAAAACCCACTTAACAACTGTCTCGCTTAGCAACGAGGTCAATTGTGGTCGTAAGTCAAGGACTACCTGTACAGAGACTCTGGGCAACTGACAATATAATAAAAGTTAAAAAGTACAAAAAACGATCAAAACAGAATAAAAAGTTAAAAATTAAAATTAAAAACTAAGATGATGGGCAACCTGGAGGCCAGAATCTTCTCTGTCCCATTAGCCTCCACCAAAGTAGCTGTCCCTTATTGTTTTTAGCAATAATACAGCCTATAATGATACAGAGATTTATTTCTCTCTTTTAAACGGCACATTAACAGTGTGTGCCGGTGTGTTTTTACTGATCACATTTTTGAATCGCCTGTCTCCCTCACAGAGGCAGTCTTCTTATATTTTATGTTATTTAAAACAAAAGGGTATTTTCAAAAACAAGAGATTGTCCCCAAATGAGCAGATAATTATTGTGGTTGTCCAATTACTGCTCAAAATAACATTAATAAAAGCTACCAAGCAAATTATTTTAAGCTGTTCTTGTGTTATTAAAAAAAGAAGTATAAATTCCTGAGCATAATGCCAAAGTCTCCACTACGTGATTGTTTATAAATGATTAAAACAAAACAGTTTGGTTGAAATATATATATATATATATATATATATTTGCAGCCAAATTGTTTATCAACGCTGGACTGTAGTTCACAACCAAGTCAATGCAGAACCAAGGAACTCTCTTCATATTGTTTTATGGGAAAAGCCTGGAGAATATTTTCTCCTGAGCCTTACACTAAATTGAACTTACATATTTACTTTGTTGGGATTCAACGCATGAAAATAAAAAGAGAAAGCGCCTGAAGGCAGCACAAGAAGCAACGGATGGAAACTAATCAAGGAGAGAAGCAACCAAGAACTAAGGAGAAACTTCCTGACAGTTAGAACAATTAACCAGTGGAACAACCTGCCTCCAGAAGTGGTGAATGCTCCAACACTGGAAGTTTTTCAGAAGAGATTGGACAGCCATTTGTCTGAAATGGTATAGGGTTTCCTGCCTGAGCAACGGGTTGGACTAGAAGACCTCCAAGGTCCTTTCCAGCTCTATTCTATTCTATTCTATTCTATTCTATTCTATTCTATTCTATTCTATTCTATTCTATTCTATTCTATTCTATTCTATTCTCCAAAGCACCAGAGGGAAGGACAAGAAGCAACGGATGGAAACTAATCAAGGAGAGAAGAAACCTAGAACTAAGGAAAAACTTCCTGACGGTTAGAACAATTAACCAGTGGAACAACCTGCCTCCAGAAGCGGTGAATGCTCCAACACTGGAAGTTTTTAAGAAGAGATTGGACAGCCATTTGTCTGAAATGGTATAGGGTTTCCTGCCTGAGCAGGGGGTTGGACTAGATGACCTCCAAGGTCCCTTCCAACTTTATTATTATTATTATTATAAGTGAACACTTAGAATCTACTAGACGGGGTGACGTAGTCAACTGCCAGCACAGGGACCCCTTAGATCCCACGCTAGCCAATGACCGACTCTGGCCACAAATTGTTTTGTTTTGTTGTTGTTGTGATGTCACCGTATGCTGTGCGTGGAGGACTCCGTTGTCCAGCTTGTGAAGGATCCAGCGATAGTTTGGTGCTTTATTTCTTGAAATCTTATTGAACAAGGAATGATTGATAATCTCTTTCCTGAGCTAGGCCATATGTGGGAGTGAAGAGAACTCCAAAGGTTTACTAGCCCAATTTAACTGTCAACATAAATTACCCTTAAATTAATTAAGAACAAGGGGTTAGTTGTGCAATTCCATCTGCTAAATTGATTTAAAGATGTACTTTCCAAAGGAGGCACGAGGAGACTGTGTTATTCAAAGACACGGTTCTTTGTTATTCAGATTTTTAGCCCTGCTTTCTGATCTTCCCTTTCTTTACTAGTCTGGTGATTGTTATCTACAGTTTACAGGGTGGTCTATAAATGGCCCTTTCTCCTTCAAGTTTAGCCAGCACCATTATCATCCCAGTTGGTCTCTCCAATCCTCCAATTTCCAGAATAACCTTTGAAGGTGCAAACAAACCATCTTGGAATCCGTGACTCGAGAGATAAAATGAGATAGCTGCATTCAGCACTATCAAAATCTTAGAAATGGCCTCTGACTTGAGCAATTTGCTCAAGATGATTGCAGGGAGCTTTATATTCTGCTTCTAATATCGTTCCAGGCCAAAACACCAATTAAAACAAGGATGGGGCAACGGAAATCAGCTCATAACAATAAGGACTGGACTTTAAATACGCTCAGGATATTCATTCTACCACCTCCTGCCTATAATGTATTAGGGGCACCTCGGTGGAGGAGAAACTACATCACACGTTGCCTCTGAGCCTCTACAAAGCGCAGTTTCCAAAGATCTCAGAGAGATGGGGAGGGAGTTGAATCACCAAAGCCCACCCGAACGGTTAAGAAGTGGAGAAAAACAATAAAATAATTGTGCTGATCAAAGCCTCTTTTGGAATTGATGAGCAGGGCTAAGCTGGGGGCAATCTACTCGGCAGATCCATAGGCTAAATGTGGCAAGCCAACCCCCCCCCAAAATCAGCAAAACCCCAAACAAACATTGAATGGACCCCAGACAATGTCCCCGATCAAACCAAAGTAGCTCAGCTGCTTCATTTAGTAACGGAAAAGACAAAAGGCTACTCACCCGGACGATGTAGGAGACGCCGGGCCCTAAGACTCTCTCATCAGGATGCAGCCAACCTTGGACCGGTTTGCTGATGAAACTCCCTTTCCGGCTCCACTCCTCCCCGGAGGCTCGGGGCCCCGGGGCCCGAGGCGTCTTCCTGCCCCCGGCCGTCCCTCCTTTCAGCCTGCTGCAGGGTGTGGCACAGACCGGCTCGCAGGCACTGAGGACAGCGGCCAGGCCCGACCCCGGGGCCGAGGAGGGCACCGTGACAGCCCCGGCCTCTGCCAGGCCGCCGCTTTTGACCGATGCTGAGAGGTCTTTGCTGGCACTGGAGGGGCTGCGGCTGAGAAAACCGGACGGGCCGTAGAATTTCCATTGGGGCATCTTTGGGAGGAGGGTGCAAAAGGTGGTGACCACCTCCTGTTCCTCCCCCAGGGGAGAAGGGCCAGGGGGGCTCAGGGGGGCAGCAGGGGGGGCTGGGGAGGGGAGAGGGGTGGCGGCGGTGACCTTGCTGCTCATGGCTGGCTTCTCGGAGGGCGTCAGCCAGTCCTTCCGAAAAGGATCATACTTGGATTCTGTCTGCTGTGGACGGTCTGGCTAAGTGGTTTTAGAGTGCTCGGATGACTCCTCTGCCCGGCTCGCCTATCATCCCTGCCACAGCACATCAGCCCCCCCCCTCCCTCCCTCCCAAGCATAGAAACAGCCTCCCCCACCCACCCCCATCCCCTTGGGAAGATCAGTTCACACTATGATGTAATGGCACTGTGGTTTCTCTCCCCCCCCCCCGTCCGCTTGACCAACTGCTGAACACTCTGAGGAACGAACGCTCGAGATGCTGCTTATTCCCTCGGCCGGGGTGGATGGCTGCCCATCTCCTTTCAGCGATAGTGTAGAAGGGGGTGGGTGGGTAGGTCCAGGCAAGGGGAGGGGAAAATGCTATTTTGGTTTCGAGGAAACGTTAGGAGGGAAGGAGGGCGGGAAGAAAAAAGGAAAGATGGATGGATGGATGGATGGATGGAAGCAGGGAATGAAGGAAAGAAAGAAAGGAGGGAGGCAGGGGGAGAAGAAGGGAAGGAAGGAAGGACGGAAGGGAAGGAAGGAAGGAAGGGAAGGAAGGAAGGAAGGAAGGAAGGAAGGAAGGAAGGAAGGAAGGAAGGAAGGAAGGAAGGAAGGAAGGAAGGAAATAAAGATGGGGAGGGAGGGGGAATGGAAGGAAAGAAGGAAAGGATGGAAGGAGGAAAAGAAGAAAGGAGGAAGGAAAGATGGAAGGAAAGAAGAGTGGGAGGAAGGAAAGGGAAGGAGGGAGGGAGGGGGAGGGAGGAAAGAAAGATGGGGAGGGAGGGGAGAAGGAAGGAAAGGAGGAAAGGAGGGAAGGAGGGAGGGAAGAAAGAAGGAAGAAAGGAAAGATGGAAGGAAAGAAGAGTGGGAGGAAGGAAAGGGAAGGAGGGAGGGAGGGGGAGGAAGGAAAGAAAGAAGGAAAGGATGGAGGGAAGGAGGGAGGGAAGAAAGAAGGAAGAAAGGAAAGATGGAAGGAAAGAAAGGAGGGAGGGAAGGAAGGGAGGAAATTCAAACTGATTGAGTATTGTGATTTAATTCATTTTTCTGCTGCTTTCACCCACTCTGGCTTCCCAGGAGCTTTACAAGTCAGGCTGACATTTACAGAAACACGCTCAGAGAAGGAAATCTAATAAGAAATAAAAGGCTAAAGCCAAATTTAGATGAGAACCAAATTAAGCCATGTTCATCTGAAGGATTTCAGCTGTCAAGACCTGTTGCACACCTGGCAACTGCATTCAGAAAGCAACAAAGCCAGGAGCTGTCCTATTCCCTTGGGGAGCCTCCAGTTAGGAAATGCCACAAGCAATCTTTGCAATCTCAGCAGACCGCCCCTCCATGTGACCCCCTTTCCTTCCCCACAGCCACTCTAAGACATGTGGACTTCAACTCCCAGAATTCCTCAGGCAGCTTCCTTCCTTCCTTCCTTCCTTCCTTCCTTCCTTCCTTCCTTTTAAAGCAGGGGTCCTCAAACTTGGCCACTTGAAGACTTGTGGACTTCAACTCCCAGAATTCCTCAGGCAGCCAGCCCTATCTATCTGTCCTTCCTTCCTTCCTTCCTTCCTTCCTTCCTTCCTTCCTTCCTTCCTTCCTTCCTTCCTCTTAAAGCAGGGGTCCTCAAACCTGGCCACTTTAAGACTTGTGGGCTTCAACTCCCAGAATCTGAAGGCCCCTGTCTTAAAGTTTCCTTAAAACCAAAATAGGGGAATTCTGGGAGTTGAAGTCCGCATGTCTTAAAGTTGCCAAGTTTGAGGGCCCGTCTTAAAGTTTCCTTAAAACCAAAATAGAGGAATTCTGGGAGTTGAAGTCCGCATGTCTTAAAGTTGCCAAGTTTGAGGGCCCGTCTTAAAGTTTCCTTAAAACCAAAATAGGGGAATTCTGGGAGTTGAAGTCCGCATGTCTTAAAGTTGCCAAGTTTGAGGGCCCCTGTCTTAAAGTTTCCTTAAAACCAAAATAGGGGAATTCTGGGAGTTGAAGTCCGCATGTCTTAAAGTTGCCAAGTTTGAGGGCCCCTGTCTTAAAGTTTCCTTAAAACCAAAATAGGGGAATTCTGGGAGTTGAAGTCCACCTGTCTTAAAGTTGCCAAGTTTGGCGACCTCTGCTTTAAGGCATCTGCTGAGGCCTTCAATCAACAGTGGCACTGGGAAACCATTATTTTCTAAGGTTCCTGGAACTCACGATGCGTTCTGACCATCATTTGTGTCCCCAGGAATCCGCATAGCTGGGGCTGCTTCATGGGTGTCACCATCAAACTCATTTTAGCAGCAACTGGGTAGCAGAAACAAACTTCATCAAGTAGGCCTACTTGAATAATATTATGGTATTCAATTTATATACAGGTAGTCCTTGACTTACAACCTGATTTAACTTCATTTCGAATTTACAACAGCCTCAGAAAAAGTGACTTGCAGCCATTACACCACCCCCAGGGTCACTTGGCAACCACTTACATTTATGACAGTAGCAGCATCTTGTAGTCACGTGATCAGAATTTGCGGCCTTCCCAGAATTTGCGGCTTTCGACACGCAAAGTCAATTGGGGAAACTACATTTAGTGAACAACCGCTCACTTAATGGCTCAGTTAAAGTGGTCACAAAATCAGGTCTGACCCTAGGATGTCTTGCTTTAAAACTGCACTGGCTTATGATGGAAATTCCGGTTCCAATTGTGGTCGTAAATTGAGGATTACCTGTCAAGAGGCAGAAATCAGGAGATTCAGGCAGTTCAAATGAATATATAGGTTTATTGCAAGTTTAAGCTCTCTACAAGACTCTGAACTGCAAACAATCAAACCAAATTGGTGGTAGTTGAGCAATTCACGGACTGAGATCTCCTGTGGGCGTGAAGAGAATTGAGACTGATGATACACTTGACCTCTCCCTCAGGCTCAGGCTGGTCATCCCCTACACTTCCTGTACTGTCAGACTCCCAGTGATTCTAGGTGATTTACAATTGTTAAAACATTTAAAAATAAAGGATAATAGAAAAAAAACCCTGCAAAACAGAGAGAAGGACAGGATGGGGGGGGGGAAATAAACCCAGAAGGGAGGGAGGGAGGGAGGGAGGAAGGAAATGGGAAGGGAGAGGGCAGAGGAGAGAGAGGAGTGAATGATGAGGAAGGATGAAGGAAGAAAATGAGTAGGGAGAGGCGGGAGGAAATGAAAGGATGGAGTACGGAATGAAGGAAGAAATGGTAGGGGGGGAGGAGGGAATGGAGATATGAGAATTGAGTGAGAAGGAAGAAGGAAATGGGCGGGAGAGGAGGAGTGAGTGACGGAGGGAGGGAGGACAGAAGGAAGGAAATGGGAGGGGGAGGGAGGGAGGGAGGGAGGAAATGGGAAGGGTGAGTGAGTGTGTGAGTGAGTGAGTGAGTGAGTGAGGAAGGAAGGAAGCAAGGAAAGAAGGAAGGAAGAAAGAAAGAAAGAAATGGGAGGGAGGGAGGAAATAGGAGGGAGAGGGAGGGAGGAAGGAAAGAAGGAAGGAAAGGAGGGAGAGGGAGGGAGGAAAGAAGGGAGGGAGGAAGGAAGGAAGGAAATGGGAGGGAGGGGGAGAGAGGGAGGAAGGAAGGGAGGAAGGAAAGAAGGAAGGAAATGGGGAGAGGGAGGAGTAAGGAAGGAAGGAAGGAAATGGGAAGGGAGAGGGAGGAGTGAGGAAGGGAAAGAAGGAAGGAAGGAAGGAAGGAAGGAAGGAAGGAAGGAAGGAAGGAAGGAAGGAAGGGAGTGTCAGTCCTCTTCTCCAGACTTTCTAAAGCAGCCTCACCATCTGTTCCTATCCAGCTCCTTGGGGACATGAGATATGATACTTGGTAATGAGATCGTGTTTCCCCTGTTAACTGGTAACTGCGAAGCCATTCTAAGCCCTCCGATTTGGTAGCCGGCTTATCCTTCGGTCACACCTTGCCTTGTGCACATGGATGACATAATTAGTGTGAAAAGACTCAGCTTCTCTTAGCCCACTTGGACGCTTCTCCACCGCAAGTGCGTTCATTAAAAGAGATGGGGACCAGAATTTGGAAATGCTTCACTAACTCCTTCAAACTCTTCTTCCTAACAGGCTCAGATTATATTTGGGGGAAGCGAAGATCCCGTAACATTGTGAGAGGCCACCTGCTTGAAGGTCAAGCAACTGGAAAGCAACATATTAAAATTTCAAATTCAGAATAGAGCTGCAAGGGACCTTGGAGGTCTTCTAGCCCAACCCCCTGCTCAAGCAGGAGGCCCTGTGCAAATTGAGACAAATGGCTGTCCAGTCTCTTCTTAAAAAGCCTCCAGTGATTGAACACCTACGACTTCTGAAGGCAAGCTGTTCCACTGGTTAATTGTCCTCGCTGTTAGGAAGTTTCTCCTTTATTCCAGGTTGCTCCTCTCCTTGATTACTTTCCATCCATTGTTTTTTGTCCTGCCCTCGGGTGCTTTGGAAAATAATGTTGAAGGAAAAGTCTTCATCATGGTTCAGTCCAAGCCAGGAATAAACAACATGGTGACTGCTTTAGAAAGAAGGTTGCAGTTTATTGGAGAGGAGAGCCAGACAGAAAGATGGCTCTGGAAGAAAAGAGAAAAGAGCACATGTAGGGAGTGGGTTTTTATACCCTCTGGGGCTCTTGAGGTTGTTTCCTGTTCCTGTTTGAGGCTTTGTATTTCCTGTGTCATGTATTTTGACCTGTGTCCCTTTGGCATCTGTGGGTTAATCCTATTATGTCCTGTCTTAGAGTTTGGGTGGGGGTATGTAGATTTTAGGTGTCTTTGTCTTCTTAATCTTCTAGCTGGGGGCCTCCAACCTTCCTGGGTGATTTACATCTGCATTTCTACAGAGCTGGTTTCTGCTTGGGGGAGGGAGACTTGGGGCTATTAAGAAAACTGGGGATGCTTTTCTACCTCTTTAAGATCCTTTGAGGAAATATATTTTTCTGCCCTTTTAATATTTCCTTCTCTGGGGGGCTGACTTCCCACAATAGGTTGACCCAGTGGTTGGATTCAAATAGGAACAACCGGTTCTCTGTGTGGATGCCGCTTCCGGAAGTCCATTCTGGGCCTGGGCAACAAAAAATTAGCTACCGGTTCTGTCAAAGTGGTGCGAACCGGCTGAATCCCATTCACTGCCCCTCCCCCGAGGTCCAGATTGTGTGACTCTGTGGTTCTTTTGTCAAGCATGAAAGATTGGTTGTTTTCCTAAGATTTGGGCCTGGGAAGTTAAGTGGACCCCAACTGGTTGATTGGTGTGTTTAGATCCAGCCTTCAGAGCAGAAACGGAATGATTTCAGTCACTGTATGTAAATTATACTAGTTGTTCTGTACCTTTATCTTTTATCCCTGTTTGGCTTCAGCCCTCCAGGCACTATCTGTAGTCCCCACAAGCGAGGGAGGCAGCCACATTTAAATATTTATATTTAAATAAATAAACTTGTGGTCTTTTGCTTGCTTGTGTGTCTCAACCTTAGCCAGTTAACGCATAAATCATTTTTAAAGCTGCCAAGGCAAATGGGAATACAGAAAGTATAATTGCTTAAAGGGAGGTGCATTTTCTACGCCATAAAACGCAAACACAAATACAATCCAGCGAATGAAGAGAACAAAAAAATCAAAGAAACAAGTTGCAGACCTCTTAACATTGCTTGAATAAACAGATTCCTCATTTTGCAAAGGCACGATACAAATCTGACAGCAGAAAAACAAACAAATCACGTAACCTGGTTTTCATGCCTATCTAAATAAACACAACTGAAAAGAATATTACTATTATTTACCTTGTGCTTAAGCACAAAACAGAAAAAAGGAAGTATCAGCTTAATTTCACTATGCAACAATGTTAAGAAGACACATTAAAAACCGTGGCAGCTGTTACCCCCTAGGGCAGGGGTAGGCAACCTTGGCCCTTTTATGACTCGTGGACTTCATCTCCCAGAATTCCTGAGCCAGCATGGCTCAGCTTGGAAACCTCTCCTTTTCCCCTCAGCGTGGCTGGCTCAGGAATTCTGGGAGTTGAAGTCCACGAGTCATAAAAGAGCCAAGGTTGCCTACCCCTGGCCTAGGGAATAGGGAAATCCCAAAGAGGTAACTATATGACAAAAAAGATAAATTTTGTAGATAAATTAGACCAGGGGTAGGCAAACCTCGGCTCTTTTATGACTCATGGACTTCAACTCCCAGAATTCCTGAGCATGGCTCAGCTTGGAAACCTCTTCCTTTCCCCTCAGCATGGCTGGCTCAGGAATTCTGGGAGTTGAAGTCCATGAGTCATAAAAGAGCCGAGGTTGCCTACCCCTGAATTAGACCATGTAAAGCATACTAATAATATATGTTGCGGTTTTGCGATGTTCTTGTCGTGGGAATTATGAAGTTTTGTTCGCAGTCAAAAAATACAGTAATGTTAATAAGGATTGATAAATGTTGATTAACTAAAATGTGCTGCATGAATTCTATGCTATGCTTAATGTATACAACTGAAGCATCAAAGAAGTGATTATAATCAATAACTCGAGTAAAATTAAAGAGTACAGTACGGTATAAATGCCAGAGAAGCACTGTCATCAGGACCACAGTCCCCAATCAGAAGATAACAAGAATAGTAATAATAATAACATCAATACTAACAGAAACACCAATACGTCTTATTTACCATTAGAGTTCATTCTAATGCCTCATTAAAACAGGAGTGTTCTGTCTTTCGAATTATTCATTATTAATTTCCAGTTGCTCAAATACGGCCAGAAAAGACAAAAAAGAAAAACTTTTAAACATAGATAACTTTCCAGATTCAATTTTGATAATAGATAATAGAAAAGAATGATCTTTCCCTCATGATTATAGCGTAAGCTTGTAATCGGCTGCAAAGGAAATCAATAGCTTCTCTTTCTTTTTATTCTTTCTTTCTGCGTTTTTTTTTCTTTTTTTCTTATTTTTTTATTTTATTTTACTGTATTTGTATCCTGCTTTTATTATTTTCGCAAATAACTCAAGACAGCGAGGATATCCCCCACACCTTCCTCCTCCTAGTTTCCTCACAACAACGACCTTGTGAGGTAGGCTGGGCTGAGAGAGGGATTGGTCCATAGCCACCCAACCAGCTTTCGTGCATAAAGCGGGACTAGAACTCACCGGCTCCTGGTGATTGGCCCATAGCCACCCAACTAGCTTTCGTGTATAAGGCGGGACTAGAACACACAGTCACCTGGTAATTAGCCCAAAGTCACCCAGCTGGCTTTCAAGTCTAAGGCGGAACTAGAACTCACAGTCACCTGGCGATTGGTCCAAAGTCACCCAGCCAGCTTCTGTGGCAGGGGTGGAATTAGAGTTCAGTTTCCTTCCTTCCTTCCTTCCTTCCTTCCTTCCTTCCTTCCTTCCTTCCTTCCTTCCTTTCTTTTTCTTTCTTTTCTCCTGCTTTCACTAATTTGCATTAGTTTTTATGCCTTTTGTAAAAAAAAATAATTAAAATAATTAATAATTAGGAATTAATAAGGAATAATTTTTTAAAAAATTTTTTAAAAAAAAATACGCCAGAAGACCCCTCCTTTCCGCTGCCCTACCACTCCGGAGCATCCGCAATAAATGGCATGAGGTATTCGGAGTGACGAACCCCAAAAGAGTAAGACGGCCCCACCGTCTTGTGAATGCTCACTTTTTCTGGGCTGTGGGCCCCTGGCCCGGGGGTCTGGAAGGCTCTGTGGGGTTTCTGGAGCCTCTTCAGCATGGAGAATGCTGGGGGGCGGCAGAAGCAGAGGGCAGACGCCTGGGAGTTGTAGTTTGCCGGGCCTGGCGTTTGGCAAGGTCCCTTGGAAGCGCCGCCTTTAGCGTTCCTGCCGGAGTTAGCACGGGTGGGCTTAGAGGGTCCGCTGGGAATCCGCGCTTTGAGCAGTGAGGGGAGGGCGTAGCTGTTGGGAGCCGGAACGGGATCCACTGGACGGGATTTGGTGCGGGCACCTATGGAGAAAGAGGGCGCCCGCTGCTGAAGGCTGGATCCCGGCTTCTCTGGACTGTATGCACCCGGTCCGGGGGTTTGAGGCAGAGCTGGGGAAGGTGCAGAGAGATGAATGCAGAGTTCTTTAGAGGCTTCTTGTAATGGGTGGTGGGAAGAGGAGAGGGAGCTGGCCTTAGGAACCAGGAGCAAAGCAACGGACCACTAGGGTAGAGAGTTCCTCCAGCTTGGTGATTTTAAGATGTGTGGACTTGAATTCCTGCCTGCCTGCCTCTCTCTCTCTCCCCCCCCCCCGCCTGCTTCCTTCCTTCTTTCCTCCCCTCCTATTTCCCTTCCTCCCTTCTTTCCTCCCGCTCTCCCTCCTTCCTTCTTTCTCTCTCTCTCCCTCCTTTCTCCCTCTCTCCCTTCTCCTTCTTTGCCTCCTTCCTTCTTTCCTCACTCCCTTCTTTCTTTTCTCCCTCCTTTCATCCTCTCTCTCCCTCCCACTTTCCTCCCTCCTCCTTCCTTCCTCCTTCCTTTCTTCCCTCCTTCCTTCCTTCCTTCCTTCCTTTTCTTCTCTCCCTCCCTCCCTCTTTCCCTCCTCCCTTCCTCTATCTCTCCTTCCTTTCTTCCTTCCTCCTTCTCCCTACTTTCCTCCCTCCTCCTTCCTTCCACCTTCCTTTCTTCTCTCTCTCCCTCCCTCTTTCCCTTTTTCCTTCCTCTATCTCTCCTTCCTTCCTTCCCCCCTCTCCCTCCTCCTTCCTTCCTCCTTCCTTTCTTCCCTCCCCCTTCCTTCCACCTTCCTTTCTTCTCTCTCTCCCTCCCTCTTTCCCTTTTTCCTTCCTCTATCTCTCCTTCCTTCCTTCCTCTCCCTACTACTTCCCTCCCTCCTTCTGCTTTCTTCCCTCCCTCCTCCTTCCTTACATTCCTTTCTTCTTCCTCTCTCCCTCCTCTTCCCTTTTTCTTCCTCTATCTCTCCTTCCTTCCTCCCTCTCCCTCCTACTTCCCTCCTCCTCTTCCTCCCTCCTTCCTTCGCCTCCTCCCTCCATCCTTCTTCCTTTTATTCCCTCCCTCCTCCTTCCACCTTCCATTTCTTCTTCTCTCTCTCCCTCCTCTTTCCCTCCTTCCTTCCTCTCTCTCTGCTTCCTTCCCTCCTCCCTCCCTCCCTCCCTCCCTCCCTCCCTCCCTCCCTCCTTCTTTCCTCCTTTCCATTCCTACTGCCAGTATTGCTTGGCGCTTACCTGGAGCTTTTGCTCGTCCCAGCATGGAGTAAGAAGGACCCTTCATCCTGCCGAAGCGTGTGTGCGCAGGGGAGACATAGTAACAGGGTCCAGGACTTGCATCGTGGCCTGAGAAGAAAGAAAAACAAAGAGAATTATTTGCAAATAATTCTTCGGATCTAGGGTTGATGCTTCAGTTTATTCTAGCATTTGGCTGGGGAATTCTGGGAGTTGGGTTGTATCGCTCATTTATTATTTTTACAAATCAACCAAGGCAACAAGCATATCCAACACACTTTCCAAACAACAATGAGGTGGGTTGTTTGGACTGAAAGTGATTGAAGTCCACACATTGTAAAGTTGACCAGGTTGAGAAACTCTGGTCTATAAAGTCCAATATCGTTTTACAAGGCCTTGGTAAGGCCACACTTGGAATACTGCATCCAGTTTTGGTCACCACGATGTAAAAAAGATGTTGAGACTCTAGAAAGAGTGCAGAGAAGAGCAACAAAGATGATTAAAGGTCTGGAGGCTAAAGCATATAAGGAACGGCTGCTGGAATTGGGTATGTCTAGTTTAATGAAGAGAAGGACGAGGGGGGGGCAGGATAGCAGTCTTCCAATATCTCAGGGGCTGCCCCAAAGAAGAGGGAGTCAAGCTATTCTCCAAAGCGCCTGAAGGCAGGACAAGAAGCAACAGATGGAAACCAATCAAGGAGAGAAGCAACCTAGAACTAAGGAGAAACTTCCTGACAGTGAGAACAATTAACCAGTGGAACAACCTGCCTCCAGAAGCTGTGAATGCTCCAGCACTGGAAGTTTTTAAGAAGAGACTGGATAGCCATTTGTCTGAAATGGTATAGGGCTACATGCCTGACCATGGGGTTGGACTAGAACAGAGGTCCCCAACCTTTGGGGCATCGGGGACCGGTTCCGTGGAGAGAGGTTTTTCCGTGGACTGGAGGATGCGTGGTTTTGTGTGCTACCTGCATCCCACGGATGGGGTTTTGCTTGTTTGTGCGGACCGGTTGCTGGCATGCCGTGGCCCGGTACTGGTCCACGGACCGGGGGTTGGGGACCCCTGGACTAGAAGACCTCCAAGGTCCCTTCCAACTCTATTATTATTATTATTAAGTTACCAGTTCATCTTTCCTAAGGTACTTCAGTGCAACAGCGCAGGGGTCCCCAACTCCCAGTCTGTGGATCGGCATCGGGCCGCGGCATCACACTTACGACCATTGCAGCATCCCCCATGGTCACGTGAACGAAATTTGGACGCTTGGCAACCGACTCATATTTACAACGGTTGCAGTGTCCCCGGGTCAGGCGGTCCCCTTTTGCGACCTTCTGACAAGCAAAGTCAAAAGGGAAAAAACAGATTCACCTAACAACCGTGCTGCTAACTTAACAACTGCAGTGCTTCACTTGACAACCGTGGCAAGAAAGGTCACAAAACAGGGCAAAATTCACTTAACAAATGTTCCATTTAACAGCAGAAATTTGGGGCTCAGTTGTGGTTGTAAGTCGAGGACTACCTCTATTTACGACGGTTGCAGAGTCCTGGGGACACGTGATTGCCACTTGTGACCTTCTCAATCAACCTCCGACAAACAACGACAATGGGGGAAGGAAGCTGAATTCATTGAATGATTCACTTAACAACTGCAGCAAAAAGGTTATAAAATCAGGAGTGACTCGCTTAACAATGACCTTGCTTAGCAATAGAAATTCTGGCCCTAATCGTGGCCGTAAGTTGAGGACTTCCTGTATCCATCCCCATCTCCTATCAGATGCAGTTATGAACGATGGAAATTTTAGTGCAGAGGTCTCCAAACCTGGCTGGCTGGCTGAGGAATTCTGGGAGTTGAAATCTACAAGTCTTAAAGTTGTCAAGTTTGGAGAACCTATTTTAGTGGAACCATCTCTTGAGTGACCATCCCCATCTTATATGTTACAACGCTCAGCAATGTTGTTGCTCACCATGATTGTTGAGCTTCTGACGAAAGGAATAAGCAGGACTGGCGAAGCGGGTATAATCATGGTTGACAAATCCAATTGTGGGAGGTAAGCTGTAACATCCAGGTCCAGGACCTAAGAGGACATGAGAACATTTTTTATTTTTCTTTAGTCTTCATTAATTTCATGATTATATCCTCTTTTAAAAAGTAAAATGTCACTGGGCAGGGTGCTTCATAGAATAGAATAGAATAGAATAGAATAGAATAGAATAGAATAGAATAGAATAGAATAGAATAGAATAGAATAGAATAGAATAGAATAGAATAGAGTAGAGTAGAGTAGAGTAGAGTAGAGTAGAGTAGAGTAGAGTAGAGTAGAGTAGAGTAGAGTAGAGTAGAGTAGAATAAGAGAGTTGGAAGGGACCTCGTAAGTCATCTAACCCAAACAGGAGACCCCACACCAGGGGTCCCCAGCCTGTGGGCCGCGGCTTCACAAAATACACCAAGCCACAAGCCATGGTTTACAATCCACACAGGCTATTTTTAAAATCTACCACCCAAAAGCATATAATCGTCCCTTTCCTCCTGACCTGTCTCAAGGGCTGCAATCTTTGGGGATTTCTTTGGCTGAGAGTCGTCTTCCATCTTCAACCCACAAATTTCTTTGATGAAGGAGAGCTGGTCTTCTTTTTTGCTTCTCCACTCTTCCCCTCCTTCCCACCAAGGCCACTTATGAAGGAAGGCCAACAATTTTTTGCAATGGAGGAACAAGCAAACGAACTAACAATGTGTCCTCTCCAAGCAAAAGAACAACCCAATTCAAAAAGGGGGAAAAATGAATTTATACCACCCAAAGCAGACTTAGTGGGAAAATAGTGTCTGGGGAACCTCGGAGAAGTGAAATATAATTCCATGGGGTGCGTCCTTGGAGATAAAAAGATGAGCTGTAAGCAGAGACGCAGCAGGTGGCCAAAGAGGGATTCTGTGTGTCAATTATTCTTTTTCCATCTGGTCAGAGGGTAGCTCACATAAAGCCAGTAGAGTACTGAGGTGGTGGTTAATTTGCTGGGAGGGGATCTTGAGGTATGGATCCACTAAAAACAGCCCTGGATTTAACTACCTTTGTTTTGTTCAGCCATTCGGAATCCCTGGATTAATATGGCATCCATTTTGGTCACTACAATATAAAAAATATGTTGAGACTCTAGAAAGAGTGCAGAGAAAAGCAAAAAGGATGATTAGGAGGCTGGAGGCTAAAACATAAGAATAACGATTGAAAGAATTGAGTATGTCTAGATTAATGAAAAGAAGGACTAGGGACGACATGATAGCAGTGTTCCAATATTTGAGGGGTTGCCACAAAGAAGAGGGAGTCAAGCTATTCTCCAAAGCACCTGAAGGCAGGACAAGAAAGAACAGATGGAAACTAATCAAGGAGAGAACTAACCTAAAACTAAGGAGAGATTTCCTGACAGAACAATTAATCAATGGAATGAGTTGCCTCCAGAAGTTGTGGGTGCTTCGACCCTGGAGGTTTTAAGAAAAGATTGGACAACCATTTGTCTGAAATGGTATAGGTAGGGGTTGGACTAGAAGACTTCCAAAGTCCCTTCCAATTCTGTTACTCTGTTATTCTAATTAGCATCATTTGACTTATCTGTGATAAAGCAAGCATGCTCAGTAGGTTTATATAGAACATATAACATTTCATAGCATCCCAATATTCTTCATATGAACTTGTTCATGCTCATCCTTATATTCAATAGGTGTGGTTTTCACATTAAAATGAGGCATAATGAGTTTAAACGTTACTAAAGTTCAAATGTATATATAGTCTGTTGGAAGGGACCTTGGAGGTCTTCTAGTCCAACCCCCTGCTCAAGCAGGAAACCCTATATCGCAAGGGTCTTCACACTTGGCCCTTTTATGACTTGTGGACTTCAACTCCCAGAATTCCTCAGCCAGCGTGCCTGGCTGAGGAATTCTGGGAGTTGAAGTCCACAAGTCATAAAAAGGGCCAAGTGTGAAGACCCCTGGTGTAGAGGAAACGAGAACTCGAAACCCAAATGAGATCTCGAAACCCAATCTCATCTGAACTCCGCGAAAGAGGGACAAAGGGTCAATAGGGTGGATAAAAAGAAGGAGAAAGATAAAAAATTGGCTGAGAGAGCCAGCTCGGGGCAGGGGGGCGGAGACATGAGTGTGACGAGATGGCTGATTGGCTTGAAAAGTGAGATTAGGCGTGGCTTAGCTTTGAAACAGATTAGAAAGTGGAGAACGATTGTGATGAGCGGATCTGCCGAGGTGGGCGGGGAAAGGAAGAAATAAGCCAGATATGATTGGATGATAGAGGTCATAGGCGGAGCGGAGGAAGGGCAGGCGGAATCCGAATGTTCAAAGAAAACAAAGGCGGGCTCAGTTTGTTTGACACATGTGGGCTGGGCGTGGTCTATGCACGCGCAGCCTCTGAACGACACCGTCCTGTTTGCCTGCTCGCGCGCGCGCGCGCGCAAGCCCCCCCCTTGCCTCAGTTATCCGTTAACATGGTGCTGCCTGAGGCGAAGAGAAAAAGGCGGGAAGGGGTAGCTCGACCCTGGAATTGAGTGGGTCGCCCGGGGAGCAGCAATTCTCCTCATGTCCCCTCAAAAGCCCTGAGGAGACCGTCCACCCTTGATGAGAGGGCAAGCAGAGGTCGCCTCTTGAGCCTGGATCCTGGAAATCCACTTCCTATGTTCATCCAAACCACATAGGATGGATTCATATTATAATATTTTTATAATTTCTAATCACAATATAATTTATAATTTTCTAAATTTTTCTAAAATTTATAATTTTATAATTTCTAATAACAGTCCCACAAGATAGAAGGTAAAATAATTCCTCCCCCATTCCCCAACTTTTTCATTTTGAGAAATCCTGGAGCAGTAGAAAAAAAGTTCATAAAATCAGATCACTCATGTGATTGATCCATTTTACAACTATTATGACTTATGACTGTAATAGGCAGGCTCTATTACGGTCATTTGCCAAGAATTATCTGTACTGTAATAATTTAAAGTCTTAGGGCTACTGTGAATTGCCTAAACCTATACTCTTGGACGTAGTCACATCCACCCCTTTAATTTAGATTCCCTTTATGCAGAACAGAGAAACATTCTCTTCACTACCTTGTGAATTAAGGTTTTGGATTTTTTCCAAGGTTCACATCAGCTTTTACATTAAGCTGTGCATCTGTGATCGTCTTGAGTTGCAGTGATGCCCTTTATTGTTTTAATCTTGTTTGTTTTAGCTGCTTCCATTTCCAGTAGTCTGATACTCCTTGATAACCAGTTTCAGCTAGCTGGGTAAAGAGGTTATTTTTTTTTTTTTTTGATGGCTGGAACTCCTCTGACAAAAGCTTGAAAAGTGAAATCATATATTTTGAGCAGTTAAATTCATCAATTCTGGGTCACATCTGTTCTCTTTTCACTAATGCAGAGTACATAACACTTAAGTTAGAATGCAAAAACTGTATTAAAAGCTAAAGAGTTATAAAACCAGGCCTTTATAAAAACATAAATTATAGTTTATTGTAGAGCTATCTTTTGATTGAAATTGGGCATATGTCAGGTCGATGGATCTACTAGCTTGACTCTTGTATGAAGGACACAGACTGGGTTCATACATTATGCTGAACCAGAGCACTGTAGACATCCTCTACATGTGCTAAAAATGTCACTTTTTCCTGTGGGCCACATAACTATATAATTAGCTCTGTGGTTCTCAGATGCTGAAAATATAACATTTGAAAGCACAATCCCTGCTAATGGAAGAAAACCTGAAGTAGCCCATAATTATAAGTTGGGGTTTCTTTTTTATTATACAGGTAATCCTCAAGTTAGGGCCATGCATTCAGCAACTGTTCAAAGTTACAACAGCACCGCAAGAAGGGACTTACGCCAGGTCCCTCAAGTTCTAGCCATTGCAGTAGCCGTGTCAGGTAAACAATATTTGGGCTCTTGCCAACCAACTTGCAAATATCACCAGGGGCAGCATCCCACGGTCACATGATCACCATTTGTGACCATCTCTGCCAGCTTCACAATGGTAAAGTCAATGGGGAAGCCAGCAAGAAGGTTGCAAGTTGTTTTGGTAAGTTCCCTCCCCCCCCCCCGCTTCCTGCACTCACACATTGCATTCTTCTTTCCCATCCTCCCTGCGATCACATAAACCCCGCACTGTCTTTCCCTGGTTTTCTTGAGCTCACACCAGTCATACAAAGTTTGGTGTGGCCTGCACTAGGCCTCCAGGGCCTCCCACAAAACTCTGTGGCACTCTCCCCCTCCGCTTCTTCCACTTTCCACTTAACAATCCACGTGTCTTGGGTTACAATAACAACTGGGACTCCCTGGATTGCTGTCACTAAGCAATACAATCACATGGCATATGCTTTATGACTGCATTGTTTAGTGACAGCAATCTGGGTCTCAATTGCAATCGTAACGCGAGGACTGTATATTGCATATCAGCCTTTTTGCTCTTCAGCACGTCATTCAACAGTTGGAACTGTTTCTCTCAAAAGGGATAGCATAATAGTCAGCTTGGTTTATTTGCTTATTTATGCATTTATTGAAGCATTTTTGCTCTCTAGAGTTCTAGGCAGCTTGGTATATTTTGTAAACCAGCCATTATGTCCTGTAAACCAGAGCTTATACCTTCTGTGAATCCAGCCATTTGACTGACTCAGTAAATCTAGCCATGTATGTATGTATGTATATATGTATATATGTATGTATTAAATTTATATGCCACCTTTCTCACTCTGCAAAGTGACTCAAGTATGTTATGTGAACTAAGCTTTAGAATTAAGGAAGCATAACTGAAGATTTCTTTTAACTTCAAAACAAAACAGAGCACACAATTTTATTTAATTCATTTAAATTTATTAGCCACCACCCATCTCCAAATGGACTCCTTCCAAACAAGAATCTCCCCCTTATCACCCCAAATTTTTCTCTTCAGAAGAGAATTAAATTGAATTGGAATATTGTCTGTTTGTTACTCCTTATTTTAATACTATGTTTACTTGTGGTTTGTAAGTAATGCATTAAAAATATATTTACTGACTTATGTAGGATAAAGATGGAATTGGTGGTTCCATTATATATAATGCAGTAGTGTTGATTTTTCTTTTGGCTAGCGGGTTGCTCACCATCATGATGCTAACAGAATTTTTTTTTTTCTTGGTCCAACAGAAGTTATAAAAAGTAGTTGGATGGACAGACTGTATTTCGGGGGGAGTGGTGTAGACCTTTGAATCAGTCTTGATTCCTGGCAAGTTATTGCACATCCCTCCAGTTTTCTTGGCAAGATTTGAGAAGTGGCTTGTGATTGCCTGTTTTTAGGGTGGAGAGAGAGGGACTGGCCCAAAACCATCCATTTGATTTCATGTCTAAGGCAGGACTAGAATGTGCAGGCTCCTACTTTCTAGCCTGATATCTTAACTGTTGCATCAAATTGGCTCTCCTCTTTCTTTTTTTATTAAAGTTTTATTGATTTTTAAAACATAAATCACATAATAGTTGATTAACAGTGTGTTTGCTGGGTTTACATTTGTAAAGAAAAATCATTAACAATTGATTTCTATAATTCATAATCCACATATTGGCTCTCCTCTTGATGCCTTTGAGTCAGTGCTGACTTCTGGCAATTGCTTGGAATAGTCCCTGCAGTTTTCCTGCAAGTTTTTTTCAGAAGTGGTTTGCCATTGCTTGCTTCCTAGTGTTGGAAGGAAAGTCTTCATAGTGGTTCAGTCCAAGCTGGGAATAAACATGGCGACTGCTTTAGGAAGAAGGTTGTAGTTTATTGAAGAGGAGAGCCAGACAGAAAGATGGCTCTGGCAGAGAAGAGAAAAAAAAAGGGACTGAGCACATGTAGGGAGTGGGTGTTTATACCCTCTGGAGCCTTTTGTTTGGAGTTGTTTCCTGTTCCTGTGGCATGAACTTTGACCTGAATCTGAGTGTGCTTTTCTGGTATTCTGATGGTGATGGGTTAATCCTATTATGTCCCAAGGGTCATATCCTGCTTCCCTGGGGCTGGGGCTAATGACTCTTAGAGTTTGGATGAGATATGCAGATTTTAGGTGTCTTTGTTTTCTTAATCTCCTAGCTTCAACCTTCCTGATGGTTTACATCTGCATTTCTACAGAGCTGCTTTCTGCTTGAGGGAGGGAGACCTGGGGCTATCAAGAAAAACTGGGCATGCTTTTCTGCCTCTAAGATCCTTTGAGGAAATATATTTTTCTGCCCTTTTAATATTTCCTTCTCTGGGGGGGGCTGACTTCCCACACTAGGATTGAGAGAGAGTGACTGGCCTTAGCTCACCCAGCTTGCTTCGTGCCTAAGGCAGAATTCACATTCCCATGGTTTCTAGCATGATGCAGGTTGCTCTCGATTTACAACCATAACTGAGCCCCAAATTTCTATTGCTAAGCAAGGCAGTTGTTAAGTGAGTTTTGCCTCATTCTCCGACCTTTCTTGCCACACTCGTTAAGTGAATCATTGTAGCTATTAAGATAGTAACACAGTTGTTAAGTAAATCTGGCTTCCCCATTGACTTGTCAGAAGTTGCAAAAGGTGATCACATGACCCTGGGGCACTGCAACCGTCATAAACATGAACCTGTTGTCAAGTATCTGAATTTTGATCATGTGACCATGGGGATGCTGCAACGGTCTTAAGTGTGAAAACTGGTCATTAAGACACTTTTTTCAGGGCCGTTGTAACTTCGAACAGTCACTAAAGAAATGGTTGTTTAGTGGTCGAAGACTACCTCTTCCTTAACCACGATACCAAACCGGCTCTTAACTGTGATTTACAATGTTTAAATGGTGCGTCGTGAAAGCAAATTTCTTTGTGGAGTTGTTTTCCAAAATGATAATACCACTTTATTGGTCCCAAGTAGTTTGTTGTTCTATATTGCATGAGATGTCCTCTGTGGCACTTTCTAATCAGAGGAACTCTTGATGGGTTTTTACAGCTCCAAGACAACTTGGCGAATACATCTAGAAGAGTCACTGCTTAGCTCTTTGCGGATACAAGAACTAACATACCCTGGCAGTGTGTGAAAAGCCCCCAAACCACAGAGGAAAGATAGCTTGAATGGATTTCTTTTCACCAAAGTGAACAACTATTTACTTTTCCAGTCATGCTGAGCTTGTTATTCGGGGTGGTGTCTGGGATGAACCAAGCGCGGTGGATAAATTGAAAGTTATCTCCAGGCTTCCTTTTAAAGCAAAGCTTTCCCCAGGTGATACACAAAAGACAATTTGCTTCGCGAACAGAGTGGAATAATTTAGCTTGAAATACATCAAGTAATCCATGGGCTGCCGGCTGCCCCCAGAGTATCCTGTGGCTTGAGCTGCTGAAATTTGGCAGAGCAGCTTTTATTTCCATGGCTGCTGAGTCAATTAAGAGAGATCCATATAGTGGGCGGTTAAGTATTTCTGAATTTTTCCAAGGTCTCGGGGAGGTACAGATCATCTGCTGTTGGAGCCATTTATATAAAGCCAAGCTGTAATCTACAGAGCTTCAGCGGTCAAACCAACTGGTTAAGCACTGTCTCAGGTGGTCAGACAAGTAGAGCAATTTACCAAATTTTGCCTGTGTCTGAGATGGTTGCTATGAAAGAACTGACAGGGTGTTGTTTCCTCCTGAATTGGTGTATGGATATGTGTTATTGAGAGATTTACAGTTTGTTCCTCTGCCACTACTAAGGCCCAAGGAATGCTCTTGAAGCAGAGGCCTTGATTCATAAGATAAGATAAGATGAGATAACCTTTATTGTCTTTTTTTTTTTTTTACTGTGGGCACAATGGCACACATCAAAAAATGAAATTTAGTGCCCGCTCTCAAAGTGAAACACATACATGATACACACCTAAACATACTATATACAACATATGTATAGACCCACACCCCTACATATACATAACAAATAAATATTAATCACTGTCCATCTTGAATACATAACGGGAGGAGGAAGCTTGAGAGTTCGCAAGGTTAATGCTGTATGGAATGAAACTATGGCTGAATCTGGATGTTCTGCTACGGATACCGTGAAGCCCCCTCCCAGAAGGTAACAAGGAAAACAGGTCGTGAAGAGGATGTGTAGTGTCCCAGATAATCTTACGGTTTAATCTAGTTTGAGTTTAATCTAGTTTGAGGGGTTCTTGGTGCTCTTTGTGCTTGGTTATTTTCTTGCAGACGTTTCATTACCCAGCTAGGTAACATCATCATCAAACAAATTTAGAGAGCACCAAGGACCCTTTATTTCAACCCTGAGCTACAAATACGGGTAGTCCTCGACTTACAACCATTTGTTTAATGACCATTTGAAGTTGCAATGGCACTGAAAAAAATGAGATGGCTGTTTTTCCACACTTGAAGCATCCTCATGGTCACGTGATCAAAATTCGGATGCTTGGCGACTGGCATGTATTTATGACGGTTGCAGAGTTCCAGGGTCACGTGATCCCTTTTTGCGACCTTCTGACGAGCAAAATCAATGAGGAAGCCAGATTCACTTAACAACCGTGTTCCTAACTTAACAACTGCAGGGATTCACTTAACAACCGGCAAGAAAGGTCATAAAATGAAGCAAAACTCACTTAACAACTGTCTCACTTAGCAATGGAAATTTTGGGCTCAATTGAGGTCTCAGTTCAGGACTACATGTAATAACCGTTTGATATATGTGCCTATACCCAATTTTTTGTCTTTTAATTTTCATAATAAAGTTGGGTGAGAGAGAATGCGGTCATAAAGGAATGAAAGTAAGAACTGGAGACTATGTTTTGAGTGGCAGGTGAATGGGGGTGGGAGGAAATGGTGGATGGGAGAGTCTTACCTGCAATGGGTTTTATATGTGCATTCTCCATTCCCTGTTTTTCCAAGCCAATTTTTAGAACACATCTGGAGAATGTGTTATTGTGGAAGGTTACTTGAAATTCTGACCTGAAATCCCGTTAACTCGTATGTGTGTGTTTTCCCCCCCCACAGGTTTTGCCTTAGACTTTTCTCAGCACACTAAGTTAATCAGCAACATCTATGTTCCATTCAAAAGAGACAATCAAAAAGCCAAAAAGGCAACAAAAAGACCACAACACCTCATCACCAGCAATCAACACCCAGATCAGCAGAGATTAACACCAAGATTAACTAGAATCAACAGTCAAGCAATTAAACAAAACCCCAATCAAGGAACTACTAACTCAGACAGTCAAACTGTAAACAGCTGCCTAATCAAGGAACCCCCAAGACCGAACACTTTCACCAGCATTGAGCCATTTGTATATAAACAGAGAGCAAACCCCATTCTTTTTGATGATATTACCTAGTTGGGTAATGAAATGTCTGCAAGGAAACAACTAAGCTCAGAGAACACGAGGGACTCTGCATGAACAGATTAATTAATGGAATGAAGGTAAGGGAACATTATTTTGGCTCTCAGATGACTTAGTCTGGTTCATTCATGACAACCGTGATTATGGCTTACTATTGTTATTGTTTTTGGCTTAATTATGTGCCATTGAATTAGTGTCAGTTCTAGGGACCACATAATATATAGCATGGGCGAATTTCCTGTTAAAAAAAGAAGCTGCTGCAGCTCACTTGTTCTATAAACAACAGGTTTTTTAAAAACAACAACCTGGAATTGCATAATGTATGAATCCAACCGTAATCTTACACCAAATATATAGGAAATAGTGTGGCTTTCCATGTGTGCACACACGTGTATATGAATGTGTGGGAAGTCAGCCCCCCAGAGAAGGAAATATTAAAAGAGGCAGGAAAGCATGCCCAGTTTTTCTTAATAGCCCCAGGTCTCCCTCCCCCAAGCAGAAGCCAGCTCTGTACAAATGCAGATGTAAACCATCAGGAAGGTTGGAGCTAGGAGATTAAGAAGACAAAGACCTAAAATCTACATACCCTATTATCCAAACTCTAAAGAGTCATCAGCCCCAGCCCCAGGGAAGCAGGATATGACCTTTGGATATAATAAGATTAACCCATCACCATCAGAATACCAGAAAGACACACTCAGACTCAGGTCAAAGTTCATGCCACAGGAACAACTCCACAAACAAAAGGCTCCAGAAGGTATAAAAACCCACTCCCTACATGTGTTCGCTCTTTTTCTGCCAGAGCCATCTTTCTGTCTGGCTCTCCTCTCCAATAAACTGCAACCTTCTTTCTAAAGCAGTTGCCATGTTGTTTATCCCCAGCTTGGATGAACCACGATGAAGACTTTTCTTCCTACAAATGGTTCTCATAAAATACTCGACTCTTTCGGAAAGAACAGTAGCTGAGAAATTAATTTTTGTTTTTCGCTTTTTTGCTCCTCTGGAAAGTCACCTTATTTTTTCTTCAATACAGTTAGTGATACAGGTAGTCCTCGACTTACAACAGTTCATTTAGTGACCGAAGTTATAAAGGAACTGAAAAAAGTGTCTTATAACCTTTTTTTCATACTTATGACCCTTGCAGCATCCCCATGGTCACATGATCAAAATTTGTACACTGACTTATATTTATGACAGTTGAAGTATCCTGGGGTTGCATATTCCCCTTTTGCGACCTTCTGACAAGCAAAATCAATGGGGAAGCCAAATTCACTTAACAACCATGTTACTAACTTAACAACTGCAGTGATTCACTTAACAACCTTTGATAACCTGTGATAAGAAAAGTCGCAAAACGGGGCAAAATTCACTTAGCAACAGAAATGTTAGATTCAATTTTGGTCGTCAGTCGAGGATGACCTGCATAATGGAGGAAAAGTGAGTTAGAAAAAAACTTCAAATGCTGAACTTTATAACATTAATGCTAGACCATCCAAAAAATAAATGGAAAACTAAAAGAAACGATGAAAGGACAACAGAAGGAATTTTAAATTAAGAGAAATAGATTTAAAATTTTTAAAAGTATTAAGACAAAGAGGGGAAACATTGCTAACATTTTTTTAAAAAATGGAAAAAAGCCTTTAATGCAAATCATTTAACCTCAGAAAAGCAACTTGTTTTTTTATCATTCAAAGAGTTGGCTCAGCTATGTAAGAGAATTGACGGAACAGCTTCCAACTCAGTGCAGAAACCACAAAAAAGTCAAGTAAAAGCTCTCATTTTTGCCGCGGAGGGAAATATTCTTTACTGTACATGTACTTTTTATCATTTAGATGAATCAAAAGTTGGAATTAAGATTGCCGGGAGAAATATCAACAACCTAAGATATGCAGATGATACCACTCTAATGGCAGAAAGTGAAGAGGAACTAAAGAGCCTCTTGATGCAGGTGAAGAAGGAGAGTGCAAAAGTTGGCTTGAAACTCAAACATTAAGAAAACCAAAATCATGGCATCCGGCCCTCTCAATTCCTGGCAAATAGATGGGGAAGAAATGGAGGTAGTGACAGATTTTATCTTCCTGGGCTCTAAGATCACCACAGATGGGGACTGCAGCCAGAAATTAAAAGACGCTGCTCCTGGGGAGGAAAGCTATGGCAAATTTAGACAGCATACTAAAAAGCAGAGACATCACCCTGCCAACAAAAGTACGTATAGTCAAGGCCATGGTTTTCCCAGTTGCAATGTATGGCTGCGAAAGTTGGACCATAAGAAAGGCTGAACGCAAAAGAATTGAGGCCTTTGAACTGTGGTGCTGGAGAAGACTCCTGCGAGTCCCTTGGACTGCAAGGCGATCAAACCGGTCAGTCCCAGAGGAGATCCACCCTGACTGCTCTTTAGAAGGCCAGATCCTGAAGTTGAAACTCAAGTACTTTGGCCACCTAATGAGAAGGAAGGACTCACTGGAGAAGAGCCTAATGCTGGGAAAGATTGAGGGCAATAGAAGAAGGGGACGACAGAGAATGAGGTGGCTGGATGGAGTCACTGAAGCAGTAGGTGTGAGCTTACATGGACTCCAGAAGATGGTAGAGGACAGGAAGGCCTGGAGGAACGTTGTCCATGGGGTCGCGATGGGTCGGACACGACTTTGCAACTAACAACAACAACAACAACACTTTTTATCTATAAATGCAGAAGCCAAAAAATTATGTAAGGGGGGAGAAGCTTTTAATAAGCACTTTAGAAAACGTAAAATATCGTGAAAAGCAACATCCAAACAAAAAAAAATTGGACAATTGATTTCACTGATTTTTGAAAATATTAACTTCTTTTTAATTTTACACAGCCCCCGGCTGGATTAGCAACAGCAGGAGTTGGTTCTGGGAGTCAGTCGTAGTTGGATTAAGCCATCGTGTGGCCCTTCCTAGAGCGGCCTTTGTCTGCACTGCCTCAGAAATGGCACTCTAAGCAGCTCAGCCTCCCCTTGTTGCCTGCGTATGTACAGGTAGTCCTTGACTTATGATGACTGTTGGTTTTGTGACCGTTTGAAATTACGACCTCTCTGAAAAAGGGGACTCGTGACCTGGGTCCAAAGTTCTGATAGTCGCAACAAAGATGATCAGGGGACTGGAGGCTAAAACATATAAAGAACGGTTGCTGGAATTGGGTATGTCTAGTTTAATGAAGAGAAGGACGAGGGGGGACATGATAGCGGTATTCCAATATCTCAGGGGCTGCCCCAAAGAAGAGGGAGTCAAGCTATTCTCCAAAGCAGCTGAAGGCAGGACAAGAAGCAACGGATGGAAACTAATCAAGGAGAGAAGCAACCTAGAACTAAGAAATTTCCTGACAGTGAGAACAATTAATCAGTGGAACAACCTGCCTCCAGAAGCTGTGAATGCTCCAACACTGGAAGTTTTTAAGAAGAGACTGGACAGCCACTTGTCTGAAATGGTATAGGGTTTCCTGCCTGATCAGGGGGTTGGACTAGATGACCTCCAAGGTCCCTTCAGGTGCTTGGCAACATGGCTCTATTTGCGTCCATTTGCAGCTTACCAGGCACTTATTTCCAATCTTCTGCCCTAGCAAACAATGGATTTGCATCATGACTACCAAAAAAAAAAACCTTATAAATCAGGTTGGTTACACGACTGACTTGTTTTATGACTGTTGTGACCTTAATGGGCAGGCTCCATTACATCATAACTAAGGATTACTTGAACGATGGGGGAAGTAGGATTCACTGAATGACTTATCAACTGCAGTGTTTCACTTAACAACTGTGGCAAAAAAGGTTTGTACAGGTAGTCCTCGACGTACAACCACAATCGAGTCCAAAATTTCTACTGGGAAGCAAGGCAGTTGTTAAGTGAGTTGCAGTTCATTTTACGACCTTTTCCGCCACTGTCCTAAATACATGGAAGTTGCCAGGGGTTTGTTCCTGACCGGCTGGAGGTTGGCTCAGCCTTCCATCCTTCCAAGATCAGTAAAATGAGCCAGGTAGTTGGGACAAGATGCTGACGTTGTAAGCCATTCCTAGAGTGCTGTAAAGCACTGTGGATCGGTATATAAGTCTGCGTGCTATTGATAAGGAAGAATTGCAGGTAGTCCTCCACTTACAACCATAATGGAGCCTGCCCTTCACGGTCGTAAGTCATTCACCACAAAAGATCTTGAGTCAACAAGATACTCAGTTGGTTCATTCAATTTAGTATGAGAAAAAAATCATACAGGTAGTTGGACGACCACGATCGTGCCCAAATTTCTGTTGCTAAGAAAGATAGTTGTTAAAATGAGCCATGCTCCATTTTATGACCATTTGCCACAGATGTTAAGCAAATTGCTGCAGTTGTTAAGTGAACCACATGGTCGTTAAGCAAATCCAGCTTCCCCACTTTGACTTTGCTGGTTAGAAAGAAGCCAGCTAGAAAGGTTACAGATAGTGATCACGTGGCCTCGGCTGCAACTGTCGTAAATACATGCTGATTGCCAAATGCCCAAATTTTAATCATATGACTCTAGAACTTCTGCAACAGTCATAAGTGTGAGGACTGATCCCTATTTTCAGTGCCATTGTAACTTTGAACATCACTAAGCAAATGATTGTAAGTCAAGGACTACCTTATGTGAGAAGATGCATTTATGATGCTACCTAAGCATTTGAGCCTCTAATGGTTTCTGTGCTATCTACAGGCCTGGCAACATGATTCATCTCTTACTTCCTTTCATCTCTCACCCTCTTTATATCTTGTTTTTTTCCCCCTGAGGTAGTTCAGAAGCAGTTGTTCTTGCTGTAAATCTCTCCAAGCTAGTAACCTTTTCTCTGTTGTCTTTTTTCCCCTCTCTCTTTTATAATTTGGCCTTTTCACTGTTTAAATGTTCCTCCTTTTGGTGTCTGAATCATCCTTCTTCTGATGAGAAGTTGGGATATATGAATTAAACTCCAAGTCCTAGAAAACTCCAGCCTAAGCCAGTCAATTCTAGATTAGTGTTAATCAACAATTTTCTATTTGGGGAATGCAAAATTAAATTAGAGGTTTAAGATTAAGTATAGTTTAAAAATTCCATATTATATAATTAACTTTTGTGGTTTCTTGCATTCCAACCATTGCTGATTTCTAAACTTTCATTTATTTATACAGCCTCAATTCCAATGAAATGTTAATTTTTAGTTTAACATTTTTGATTCATATATGGATGGTTGAATAGGATGTGCTGGGTTATTAAACAAAACTGTATTCTGATTTAGCATGATGTGTGACCTGAACATCATGTTGTTGCTATTGTGCACCTGCATGCACATGTTTGATGGCAGCTTGATTCCTTTTCATCCATATATACTAAAACTCTCATTGCTGTGACCTTTAACTGAGCAAAACGATGCATCATAGGGCAGCAGTTTTTGAATCGAGGAATCGAGTTTTGGACCTCAAACGGTCCAAAGTCTGGGACCCATGACTCCCATGGAACTGAAATTTGGGGAAGTTGTGGGTGCTTCCGTGCTACTGGCTATTGCTGGGCTGCTGCTGTGGTCATGTGATCTTCATTTTTAACCTTCTGTGATGATTTCCCAGGAATTTCCCTTCCAACCCTGTGTGCTGTCCCACTCACGTACACACACACACATCACAGGTGTAAGGAGTCTTTATTTAGGCTTCTGAGCCTGAACTGGTATTCCCCAGCAATTCCCAGTGTCAGCACTAGCTCAACCCCAATGAGTTCCACAGGCTACTCAAATGAAGCCAACACTAGTCTTCAAAGCAAAGGGGAATCCAGTCCCGTAGGCAAAAGCTAGTTCTCAAGGCAAAGGCAAGTTCTAAGGCAAAGAAAAGTCCACAGGCAAAGGCAAGGCAAGGCAAAGGCAACAGATGAAGAGACACGATCCGAAGTTCAAGGCAAGAACACACAGCAAGGAAACAAACACGTTCCCAGCCTCGTCTCGATCTGTCTGCTTTGCTAAACAGCTACTTCTGGTGCAGCCCTTCAAGGAGGGCGAGGCTTTCTCCTCACGAGTATTCTGGCTGACCTTCTCTGCTCCTGCCTTTTCTCTGCCCTGCGTGTTCTTGGATCAGGTGCAGAAGGCAGTTCCTCTTCCTCATCGCTGAGCGGCTGCAGCTGCATGCTTTCTCCACCTGAAGCCTCAGGGCTGCCCTGCTGCAGCCGTGCTTCAGCCAAATCCCTCTCAGATGGCTGCTTGGAGCAGTTAACCAACTCCCTTCCTGACGTGCCCAAAACTGGTTCATCCTCCTCTGAGCTGACATCTGGAGAGGTATCTGGGGAAGCGTCTGGGGGAGTCATCACACCCTGATATTCTACGTTCTATAAATTTCACTGCTGACTTTTGGGAAGGCTTGAAGAGCTACAAAGGATGTTGTCTTAATAATAATAATAAAGTTGGAAGGGACCTTGGAGGTCATCGAGTCCAACCCCCTGCTCAGGCAGGAAACCCTACATCATTTCGGACAAATGGCTGTCCAGTCTCTTCTTAAAAACTTCCAGTATTGGAGCATTCACCGCTTCTGGAGGCAGGTTGTTCCACTGGTTAATTGTTCTAATTGTCAGGAAGTTTCTCCTGAGTTCTAGGTTGCTTCTCTCCTTGACTAGTTTCCATCCGTTGCTTCTTGTCCTGCCTTCAGGCGCTTTGGAGAATAGCTTGACTCCCTCTTCTTTGTGGCAGCCCCTGAGATACTGGAACACTGCTATCATGTCCCCCCTCGTCCTTCTCTTCATTAAACTAGACATATCCAATTCCAGCAACCGTTCTTCGTATGTTTTAGCCTCCAGTCCCCTGATCATCTTTGTTACTCTTCTCTGTACTCTTTCTAGAGTCTCAACATCTTTTTTACATCGTGGTGACCAAAACTGGATGCAGTATTCCAAGTGTGGCCTTACCAAGGCCTTGTAAAGTGGTATTAATACTTCACGTGATCTTGATTCTATCCCTCTGTTAATGCAGCCTAGCACTGTGTTGTTAGGTGCAAGGACTGATTATAAGTCACTTGTTCCAGTGCCACTGTAACTTTGAATAATCACTGTTTGTATGTCAAGGACTACCTGTATCAGTGCTTCTCAATCTGGGAAACTTTAAGGTGCCATACTGGCTGAAGAATTCTGGCAGTTAAAGTCCACAGATTTTAAAGTTTGGACACCCCAGGTACAGGGTCTCCCAGATACAGGATCTTTGACACCCCAGGTACAGGGTCTCTTTCCACGGGCCTCCAGTCCCCTAATCATCTTTGTTGCTCTTCTCTGTACTCTTTCTAGAGTCTCAACATCTTTTTTACATCGTGGTGACCAAAACTGGATGCAATATTCCAAGTGTGGCCTTACCAAGGCCTTGTAAAGTGGTATTAACACTTCATGTGATCTTGATTCTATCCCTCTGTTAATGCAGCCCAGCACTGTGTTGGCTTTTTTGGCAGCTGCAGCACACTGCTGGCTCATATTTAAGTGATTGTCCACTAGGACTCCGAGATCCCTCTCACAGTTGCTACTATTGAGCAAGCTACCCCCTATACTATACCTGTACATTTGGTTTTTCTTGCCTAAATGTAGAACCTTACTTTTTTCACCACTGAATTTCATTTTGTTAGATAGCGCCCAGTGTTCAAGTCTGTCCAGGTCTTCTCCTAGGGTAAATTGCGCTAATGACCACCACTCAAGTATAAGCCAACAATGTGCTGCAGCTGGATAAGCATTGAAACCTTTCAAGCCAGCAAGAAAAGAAATCCAGTTTCCATAACTCAACTTCCAGATCCCAACCCAATTATTCTATGTTCTAAATTATTGCACTGAGTGGAGAGAAGATAACCATTTGGAGAAAGACCTTTACCAGGTTCATTTTTCCTCGGAAGTCACTGCTTCAGCAAACAATCCCAATTAAAATGGTTTCCAGCATTTTGGTCATTATGTGTCCACTCCTGATAATTGCCATGCTTGGGTGTTCAAGTACCAGCCATAAAATCTGTGGTACTTTATATTTTGAGAGTCGCCTGTTGAGGCTCCCATGTCACTCTGGGCTTGGCCCTTTTAGCTCCGTAAGCTAGCAGTGAAACATGGGACTGGCTTTGCATCTTATGTATGCTGTCCTTTATTGACTGAAGGCGGAGTACCTCTTCACAGGCCCATCCAGGCTTGGGATAGGCAGGGGGAAGCAAAATGATAGTGTGACAACAATTATCTCCTTCCCAAAACCTCCACAGCCCTATGACTCGAACATATCCCAATTAGTATTTGTGCTAGTGTTAATGGAAGGACCTCCAGCTGGAGGAAGCATTCGGTGATGTTCTTGTCAACTTTTTTCTCCTTCTCCTCCTCCTCCTCCTCAGCCATTCATTAAAAGTTATAAAATACCTTGCTGGAGTGAAATGTTTTTCTCTGCTCCTCTTGATTTTGGCTTGAGCCTGGAACTACTGCCAATTTAGCTAATTGGGAGTCTCAAGGCTTGACAGGCATCTAGGCTTCCTAGTGGTGTTTTCTGAAACAGCAGGCCTGATGTAGCACCTAAAGCTGTAACTCACTCCTGGTGCTACTGCCACAAATTTTGCTTTTTGTCCCCTCTCCGAGATAGATAAATAGATATCCTTCCCAAAAAGATGGCATACATATCACTGATCTTTTTTATCAGATAGGAGTCCAGATCTGCAAGAGGATATTCTACATTCAGAGATAATTATCTGTGAAAAGGAATATTGAGTGTCCAATTCATCTGATCCATTTCCATCCTCAAAATCTATATACTACTAAAACTCTCATTTCTGAAACCTTTAACTGGGCAAAACAGTGCATCAATGGGCAATAACTTTTGGACAAAGGTGACTCAAACAGGCTAACTTATAGAAGGTCTCCAAAATTCAGGACCCGTGATTCCCAAGGGAATGAAATTTGGGGAAATTGTAGCTGCTTTAGCACTGCTAGGTGCTGCTGTAGTCACGTGATGCTCATTTTCAACATTCCATGACAGTTTCCCAGCCACTCTCGCAATCCCTCCCTCCCTTCCTCATCCAGCAGCAGCCATTTACTTGCTTAGAGGAAAGGGAAGGGAAGAGAGGAATAGGTATATTGCCCTAAAATGGACCACCACTCAAATGTGAGCCAGCAATGTACTGCAGCTGTCAAAAAAGCCAATGCAGTCCTAGGCTGCATCAACAGAGGGATAGCATCAAGATCACACAGAAGTGATAGTGCCACTTTATACTGCACTGGTGAGACCACACTTGGAATGCTGCATCCAGTTTTGGTCATCACAATACAAAAAAGATGGTGAGACCCTAGAACAGTGGTGGCGAACCTATGGCACGGGTGCCAGAGGTGGCACTTGGAGCCCTCTCTGTGGGCACACGTGCCATTGCCCCAGCCTCGCCTCCCCCAGTGACCCCCTTCTCACCAGCAGCCCCTCTGGAGGAGAGTCGCCCCCGAGTGTGGCCCATGTGGAGCAACGCAGCCAAGGACATGGCAGCCAGGCAGCATGGACAAGACTCTGCCCTCACGCCCCATCGCACAGTTGATGCTGTGGGGCGTGGGCAGAGGGCATGGCCGCCATGGCACTGCTAGGCTGCCTGGGCAATCTGCGGCGGGCCCTGGAGGCGGTGAGTGGCCCTGCGGGCAGGCAAGGCAGGGGAATGGGGTGGGGGCGGAGCGGGGGCGGGGCCAGTTTTTGGGCATTCGGTCTCTAAAAGGTTCGCCATCACTGCCCTAGAAAGAGTGCAGAGAATCAGAAGTCTGGAAGCTAAACTGTACAATGAATGATTGAGGAACTAGGTATGTCTAATTTAATGAAGAGAAGGACTAGGGGAGACAGGATAGCAGTCTTCCAATATTTGAGGGGCTGCCACAAAGAAGATGGAGTCAACCTACTTTCCAGAACACCTGAAGGCAGGACAAGACGCAATGGATGGAAAGTCATCAAGGAGCGATCCAACCTAAAATTAAGGTGAAATTTTCCAACAGAGGGAATGATTAACCAGTGAAATGGCTTGCCTCCAGAAGTTATGGGTCTTCCATCACCAAAGGTTTTCGAGAAGAGATTGGAAAGCCATTTATCTAGAATGGTAATAAGGTCCCCTGCTTGATCAGGAGGTTGGACTAGAACCTTTAGCAGCCTTTAGGCAAGAGGATGGCCCAGCACAGGAGAAGCAACATCACAGGATCAGAATCAGCAGGTTGCCTTCCTCTAAAAGAAAAAGGGCACTCTTTGAGGACAAAATGTTCCTATTTTGGACAGGGAAGATCGATGGTTTGAGAGAAGAGTGAAGGAATCCAGTGAAGATCTTTCCCTTGATACAGGGGGTGGCCTCCGACACGACCTATCCCCATTTTTTTATGCTGCTCTTGCATCAGTCATCAGGAAGATCAAGACCCCTTCGCAGTTTACTTGGGAGGCCACATTTAACAACTTACTTAAGGATTTAGAAGTGGGAACATTTACACCCCAATAGCTCTCTGCCTACTCACCTAACGAGCCTATCCAGAAATGAAACCATATAAGTCCCTCGAGGACATATATGGGGTCCCTCCTAACCAACTTGCTCAGACTTGTACAGCCACACACACCCTTCCCAATCCGCACCACTCCGTGTGCTTCCCTGATCTGTGCAGCATCTCTTGTATACCCTCACACACCCCGTACCCGATCCCTGACCCGCGTGGAACTTCTTGCACAATCGCAAGCATCCCGTTGTACCTTTCGTGACGCGCACGGCGCATCTGCGCACTCTCCCCAACCCACATGGCATCTCTTATGCACCCGTGCATACCCTTTCGCACCCTCACACACACACACACCCCGTGTACCCTCTCTCTCCTTCTCTATCCTGCAGCAGCCACTTACTAGCCTGCTAACCTTGCATTTCCAAGCTCTTGCTGGCTTCCTCACTGACTTTCTCCCAGCAAGCTTCCCATAAGCAAAGGAAATGGGGGAGAAGGAAGGAAGCAAGGGAGGGAGAGAGGGAGGGAGGAAGGAATGAAGGAACGAAGGAAGGAGAGATTCACTTAACTGTGGCAAGAAAGATCGTAAAATGGGGCAAAACTCACATAACAGCTGTCTCACTTAGCAATGGAAATTTTGGGCTCAATTGCGGTCATAAGTCGAGGACTACCTGTATTTCTTCCCCCATCATCCAGTGGGTTAAACACCACTTTAAATGACGATCTTTGCTACCTCTTCAGTCCAACATAGGTTTGCTGGCTTCCATGCGTTTCAGGAACCGCACTCCATTACGGCTTCACTGTCGTCAAAGTTTGGAAATTTAGGGGTTGAACTGTGAGCAAATACTGGGAATTGATTCATTTCTTGGGGGGAAAAACCGCTTCATTATGAAAAGGGAAAGTTTTCTGTTGTAGATGCCAAAATAATACGGGAAATCAAATCTCAAATTCACCTTCTTAACCTAATAGATTAGCAACGAGACAGGAATGGGGTAGTTTTTATATCAGCCAAGACACTCAAGGAACAGGAAAGTGAAATTATAATCCTGAAATGGAAAAAAAGGAAAAGTTCCCTGGAGCCATCCAAGAATTTAACTTGTTTTGGCCCACCTTTACCCTCCCTATGTATGGCCCAAGGCCAAATTGTGTACACAGGGTTTCCGTTCCCATTAGCCAAGGATTCCATAGCTAAATGACCCATAAATCAACTTGGCATCCCAAAGGAAAAAAATAAGACTTTTTGGCCACTGTTTCCTTCCCAGTGGGAAATTTTATTCTACCCTGAAGAGGAAGTGAGGAAACCAACTTTGTCTTTCGCTTCTAGCGAACTCTTGAATGGGGAAACTCTTTTTTTCTCCATTGTGATGAAACTGGAGAATATAGTGTTTTTTTTTTATAGCCCCCATGGAAAGCACCAAAAATAAAGATACACACTCAGTAATGGCTTTATCGACGTACAATACCTGGCCATTCCTGCTGCTGGTACTTTGGCAGACTTAGAACATAAAACATAGGATAACAGAGTTGGAAGGGACCTTCGAGATCTTCTGGTCTAGCCCAACCTGCTGCCCGTGGAAAGAGACCCGGTACCTGGGATGTCAAAGATCCTGTATCTGGGAGACCCTGTACCTGGGGTGTCCAAACTTTAAAATCTGTGGACTTTAACTGCCAGAATTCTTCAGCCAGTATGGCACCTTAAAGTTTCCCAGGTTGAGAAGCACTGATACAGGTAGCCCTTGACATACAAACAGTGATTATTCAAAGTTACAATGGCACTGGAACAAGTGACTTATAATCAGTCCTTGCACCTCACAACATAGTGCTAGGCTGCATTAACAGAGGGATAGAATCAAGATCACGTGAAGTATTAATACCACTTTACAATGCCTTGGTAAGGCCACACTTGGAATACTGCATCCAGTTTTGGTCACCACGATGTAGAAAAGATGTGGAGACTCTAGAAAGAATGCAGAGAAGAGCAACAAAGACGATCAGGGGACTGGAGGCTAAAACATATAAGGAACAGTTGCTGGAATTGGGTATGTCTATTTAATGAAGAGAAGGACGAGGGGGGACATGATAGCAGCGTTCCAATATCTCAGGGGCTGCCCCAAAGAAGAGGGAGTCAAGCTATTCTCCAAAGCGCCTGAAGGCAGGACAAGAAGCAACGGATGGAAACTAATCAAGGAGAGAAGCAACCTGGAACTAAGGAGAAACTTCCTGACAGTTAGAACAATTAACCAGTGGAACAACCTGCCTCCAGAAGCGGTGAATGCTCCAACACTGGAAGTTTTTAAGAGACTGGACAGCCATTTGTCTGAAGTGGTATAGGGTTTCCTGCCTGAGCAGGGGGTTTGACTAGATGACCTCCAAGGTCCCTTCCAACTTTATTATTATTATTATTATTATTATTATTATTATTATTATTATTATTATTATTATTATTATTATTATTATTATTACAACCAGTGATTATTCAAAGTTACAATGGCACTGGAACAAGTGACTTATAATCAGTCTTTGCACCTAACAACCATCACAGCATCCCCACGGTCACGTGATCAGAATTTGCAGCCATTGCCAGCATCCCAGGATTACCTGATCACCATTTGCGACCTTCCCAGCCGGCTTCTGATAAGTGAAGTCAGTGGGGGTGAAGCTGGATTTGTTTTCTTTTGGCCGTTGACCAATCTCATTGAACAGGCTCAAGCTTATTATTTGGAGGAAGGCAGAAGGCCTGTCCGTTTTTGATGTCCTGCATGATTTTATACAGCTTGATTAGGTCCTTCTACCCTGGATCAGAAGTTGGGAGTTGTTTGCTTGAATACATCTGATGCTAGCTCCCGAAAAGGGCTTTTCCAAAAGGCAGCTGGATTTTCTTGGTTGTTTCCTTGAAGACATTTCGTTTCTCATCCAAGAAGCTTCATCAATTCTCTCAGGAACTGAAGAAAAGTATCTTTGGGACAACCATGACCAGGATGATTGAGATATCTGATGCTGTACTCCAGCGGTCCCCAACCTTTATGGCTTGGCGGCCCGGCAGGGGGGAGAGAGGAACTGGCGAGCACAAGTGATGGGCCGGTGAGCACGGGCGCACCGATCCGTCACTCACACAAGTCGAGCTGCACATGTGCGCACATGCACCGGCCAGCTGCTCGTGTGGCCTGGTTCAAAACAGGCCACAGCCCAGTAGTGGGCCACAGACTGGGGGGTTGCAGACCCCTGCTCTACTCCTTTTGGTTTTATAATTTCCGATCTAACATCTGTAACCTGGGCCGATCAAAGCATCTAAACTTTCAAAGACAACCTTGGGCACCATGCACAATGAAATCTGTCAGGGGTGCATTGTCACTTAATTTCTTCCCCAGCCCCTGTCTGAATACCGCAGTGTGCGTAATAGCCAACAAAGTCTCTTTGAACCTTTAATCTTGCGCTTTACAGAAGTATCTCTTTGAACTGACAATTGAAGAATTGGAATTATTTTAGCCTTCTTTTTAGAACATTGCGAAGGTCTCAAATCAGGCTGTGTGCTTCTTCAGAGGTTATAATAATAATAATAAAAGTTGGAAGGGACCTTGGAGGTCATCTAGTCTAGTCCAACCCCCTGCTCAGGCAGGAAACCCTATACCATTTCGGACAAATGGCTGTCCAGTCTCTTCTTAAAAACTTCCAGTGCTGGAGCATTCACCGCTTCTGGAGGCAGGTTGTTCCACTGGTTAATTGTTCTCACTGTCAGGAAGTTTCTCCTTATTTCTAGGTTGCTTCTCTTCTTGATTAGTTCCCATCCGTTGCTTCTTGTCCTGCCTTCAGGCGCTTTGGAGAATAGCTTCACTCCCTCTTCTTTGTGGCAACCCCTGAGATACTGGAAGACTGCTATCATGTCCCCCCTCGTCCTTCTCTTCATTAAACTGGACATACCCAATTCCAGCAACCGTTCCTTATATGTTTTAGCCTCCAGTCCCCTAATCATCTTTGTTGCTCTTCTCTGCACTCTTTCTAGAGTCTCAACATCTTTTTTACATCGTAACACATTCCAAGCAAAAGTAGTGTGAAAAGAGCACCAAACAATGTTGCAACTGGGGCATTTTCTAAAGTGGAACAGTCCAGGGCTCTTAGAACATAGAATAACAAGGTGGGAAGGGACCTTGGAGGTCTTCTAGTCCAACCCTTTGCTCAAGCAGGAGACCTTATACCATTCTGGACAAAGGGCTATCCAATCTCTTCTTAAAAGCCTCTAGTGATGGAGCGGCCACAATTTCCAGAGGCAAGCTGTTCCACTGATTAATTGTTCTCACTGCCAGGAAATTTCTCCTTAGTCCTAAGTTGGATCTCTCCTTGATTAGTTTCCATCCCTTTTTCTTGTGTTGCCCTCAGGTGCTTTGGGAGAATAGGTCAATCCCCCTCTTCTCTATGACAGCCCCTCAGATATTGGAAGACTGCTATCATGTCATCCCTGTCCCTTCTTTTCATTAAACTGGACATAACCCAATTCCTGCAACCATTCTTTGTATGTTTTAGCCCCTGGTCCCCTAATCATCTTTGTTGCTCTTCTCTGCACTCTTTCTAAGAATCTTAACACCGTTTTTGTATTAGGGTGACCAAATCGTGATGCAGTATTCCAAGTGTGGGCTTACCAGTGGCGTACTGTATAGACTAGAGAGCACTACTATCACTTCTCATGATTGTGATTGTGTCTCTCTGTTGATGCAGCCTAGGACTGCATTGGCTTTTTTTGGCGGCTGCAACACATTGCTGGCTCATACTTACGTGGTTGTTCATTTAGGACAGGGCTTTTCAACCTGTGGTACGCGTACCACTTGTGGTACATTAACGAGTGGCAGGTGGTACGCAGCCCTGCCTAGCCAAGTGTAGTGGGGGAGGGAAAGAGCCAGCACAGGCAAAGACTTACAGTGAGAGAGTCCTCTGGAGCTGCAGAGGCACGGAGGAGAGAAGGAGGGAGGGAGGGAGATGGAGAGTGGAAGGATTCTTATGTGCTTTCATGACTTTGAAGTTTTGGGATTTGTGCAATGTGGGCTTTGTGTTCTTAAGGAGTGTTTGGCAATTTCTGTTTGGCTGATGGCTGATGTCTCCTGTTAGCTTCTATTGCTCTGCTATTGTTAGTTGTAAGTTTTGCTGCAAGGGATTTTGAAGTATTTTTCTCCTGAATGGATTTTGCCTGTAGATTCTTTTACTTATGAATGGAGCCATTTGGGGAGGCTGCCTTAGCCGGCAGCCAATACTTACTACATTTTTTTTTCTTCCTTACTTTCCTTTCTAGCCAGTAGCTAATTCTTAAAGGGGAATGTGCCTTTTTAAGCTAGTTCACTCAGCAGTTCGTCTTTTCTGTTTCTGGAGGCTTTTCCTTGTTTGATGAATATATGGAAGAGAAAAAATATGGGGGGGGGTCAAATTCTTCCTTCAGAAGGAGGTGGGCATGAGAAAGAGGGAGGCAGGGAAGGAGGGAGGGAGGGAAGTCCTGCCTTAGCACTTGGCCACCAGCAGCCCTGCCACTGATTTTACTTGTCAAAAGGTTGCAAAAGGGGATCACATGACCCTGGGACACTGTGACCATCATAAATATGAATCAGTTGCCAAGTATCCAAATATAAATCACATGACCCTGGGCATGCTGCAGTGGTCATAAGTGTGAAAATGGTCATAAGTCATTTCAGTGCAATTGCAACTTTGAACAGGGTTTTTTTTTTTGGTCAGCAAGTTTTTGACACCTTGCTAGGTGGTACTCGAATATTGCCATATCCTAAAAGTGGTACAATCGGTGAAAAGGTTGAAAAGCCCTGATTTAGGACACCTAGATCCCTCTCACAATTACTGCTGTTGAGCCAGGTACCGTCCTATTCTATACCTGTGCATTTGGTTTTTCTTGCCCAAGTGTAAGCCCAGTGGTGGGATTCAGCCGGTTCGCACCACTTTGGCAGAACCGGTAGCTAATTTTTTGTTGCCCAGGCCCAGAATGGACTTCCGGAAGCGGCATCCCACACAGGGAACCGGTTGTTCACATATTGGAATCCCACCACTGTGTAAGCCCTTACTTTTCTCGCCACTGTGTAAACTACCCTCTTCCATTGCAATCGCTCAGCTCTTGGTTAAAAGTCAGCTTTTCTGGGTGACGTCTTCCTCTGACACGTTGGTACCAATCGTCCCTCAGCCCTACATACTGTAGAGGTTTACCTCGAAGGATGTGAATCATAACGAGATTTTTGTTCTTTGTTTATTTAGCCTGCCCTCGATTGTGCCTCTTTTCTGATTCTGAAGTAGTTGGGGTCAGGGTTTTCCTTTCCTTTGCAGGGGACAGCCATTGCTGGAGGTGAATGTCGGCCCTCCTCTTAATGGTTCTGTTTTTGGCATTTTGCAAGCTTCATCTCCGGCCTTGAAATGGTTTATCTTTCTTATTCTTGCCAGATGTCTATTGTTTCCACAAAGGGGTCTGAGATCCTCTTCTTTGGCACAGAGGCTGCCTTCCCTTCCTTTGGAGTCGGGGGGGGGGGAGAATGCCACGTAAGCATTGTCTCAAAAAAAAAGAGCTAAATCCAGACATACAGGCAGTCCTTGACTTATGACCACAATTGAGCCCAAATTTTCTGTTGCTAAGTGAGGTAGTTGTGAAGTGAGTTTTGCCCCATTTTACGACCTTTCTTGCCACAGTTAAGTGAATCACTGCAATTGTTAAGCTAATAACATAGTTGTTAAGTGACTTCCTCATTGACCTTCCTTATCAGAAGGTTGTAAAAGGTGATCCCGTGAGACCGGGATACTGCAACTGTCATAAATATGAGATGATGATGATGATGATAATGATGATGATGATGATGATGATGATGATGTTAAAACCACCAGTGTTGGAGCACCCACAACTTCTGGAGGCAGGTTGTTCCACTGATTAATTGTTCTAACTGTCTGGAAATTTCTCCTTAGTTCCAGGTTGTTTCTCTCCTTGATTAGTTTCCATCCGTTGCTTCTTCTCCTGCCTTCAGGTGCTTTGGAGAATAGATTGATCCCCTCTTCTTTGTGGCAGCCCCTGAGATACTGGAAGACTGCTATCATGTCACCCCTCGTCCTTCTCTAGACATCCCCAATTCCAGCCTCCGTTCCTTGTATGTTTTAGCCTCCAGTCCCCTGATCATCTTTGTTGCTCTTCTCTGTACTCTAGTGCAGCCCCCTGCCCATGGCAGGAGGCCTGATACCAGACGTGCCCAACCTTGGCAACTTTAAGACCTGTGGACTTCTACTCCCAGAATTCCACAGCCATCATGGGCAATGGGGAATGGCTGGATGGGGAATTCTGGGAATTGAAGTCCGCAAGTCTTAAAGTTGCCAAGATTGGACATCCCTGCCCTATATACATTCCAGACAAATCGCTATCCAATCTCTCCCTGAAAACCTCGCGATAAAGCACCCACAACTTCTGGAAGCAAGCTGCACCATTGGTTAATTGACCATTCAGTAACATATAACCATCTCTAGCAAAAAGAATTTAGCAGCTCATGAGTTAGTCTCTTTCACTGGCTGATAGTTTGTACAGTCCAGGGGTTCTTCCTCGTTGCAAGTTTGAACTATTTGCTCGTAGGCTTAACTCACTTGACTCTGGTCTTGCCCTCTGGGTGAATAGGCAGCAAGGCCACTCTCTCTTCCTTATGAGAGCTCTTCAGATCTTTGAAGACTCCCTTTGCATCTCCCATCGGTCTTCTGCTCTGTGGATTAAGAGCACCCAGACCTTTTAATCATTCCTCAAAAGTCCTGAGTTTCCAGATCCCTCACCGTCTTAACAGCCCTCCCAAAAAGCTTCTTCCAATTGATCACGCTTTGTTTTCAAGTGTGATGCCCAAAACTGGGAAGAGCAGCCAAATAGGATCCAACCAGAACTGAGCAGAATGGCACGTTGACTTCCCACGATCTGGATTCTGTGCACCTATTAATGCATTCCAAGGTACGCCATAAGTTTGCTTGTTCGAATGAAACCAAGATGTGCCTGTCTTGTTTAGACGGGAAGGGACACTTGGAGAAGTTCTAAGTTTTAATTGCTTCATTATTAATCTCCTTTCCGCTGCCAGGACGGGAGGTCACACGGCATCCCCCTCTCTCTGGATGTCAGTTCCATTATCCAGCCGCTCTTCCTCTTCCATTTAGGAATTGTTTTCCTAATATTCAACAGGAATCTGCGTTCCTGTAACTTAGCTCCATTCTTCTGCATCCTGGAATCTGGAACAAGTGAAATAGGGTCACCTCTTCTCTGATCATTGAGAAGGCAGCCTTTATCTCCCCCCTCACTCTAATCTTCTCACCTCAAGCTTCCTTCATAGGGCTCAGTTTACAGGGCCTTGTTCGTCCACATTGCTCTTCGCTGCACATATTCCTGAGATTTTGTGTGTTTGTGTGTGTGTCTTCGAGTCAGTTTTTGACTCCTGATGGGTGCCTGGAAAAGTCCCTGAAGTTTTCATGGAAAGATTTCAGAAGTAGTTTGCCATTTCCTTCTTCCTAGGGCTGAGAGAGAGAGTGACTGACCGAGGTGACTCAGTTGGCTTCATGTCCAAGTCAGGACTAGAACTCACCGTCTCCTGGGTGACTGCCCCAAAGTCACCAGGCAGCTTTCATGCTTAAAGCGGGACTAGAACTCACCCTCTCCCAGTGTTTGGCCTAAACTCACACAGCTGGCTTTTATGCCTGAGGCGGGACTAGGACTCACCGTCTCCTGATGATTGGCCCAAAGTCACCTAGCTCAGAGGTCCCCAACCTTTTGGGCACCAGGGACCGGTTCCGTGGAGAGAGGGCACGTGGTTTTGTGTGTTGCCTGCATCCTGCGGATGGGGCTTTGCTTGTTTGTGCGGACCGGTTGCTGGCATGCTGCAGCCCAGTACCGGTCCATGGACTGGGGGTTGGGGACCCCTGACCTAGCTGGTTTCCTCCCTAAGGTGGGACTTGAGACAATCTCATGGTTTCTCAGCTAGCACCTTAAATCATGACACCAGACTGGCTCTCTTTTCATCTTAAGGTGCCAGAGGCAAAAGTGAGGACGTTTGCAGAAGCACCAGTGAGGATAGAATTAAACCGTGATGCAAAAGCAGCTGAGTTTGACTTCCGCAAGAGGACCACATTTTGAGATGCTGGCTTTCCTCCTGGAACTGTGATTCGAGGGCAGGGGTCTTCAAACTTGGCCCTTTGATGACTTGTGGACTTCAACTCCCAGAATTCCTCAGCCAGCCAAGGCTGGCTGAGGAATTCTGGGAGTTGAAGTCCACAAGTCATCAAAGGGCCAAGTTTGAAGACCCCTGTTCAAGGGCATATTGATTAGTAAATCAGTTTGAATGCAGGCCATCCTCAGCCTACACCCATTCGTTTAGCGACTCTGCAAAGTGACAGTGACACTGAAAAAAGTGACTTATGACCAGTCCTCACACTTACGACTGTCACAACGTCTACACCAGTCTCCAACCTTTCTGGCTTTGCAGACTGGCCGGGGGGGGGAGGGGGGGAGAAGGGATGGTTTCATGTGAGCGGCGGGCGAGCGCACGCCCACCACTCGCACAAATGCAGCTGCATGCGTGTGCTTGCCTGCCCACTTCCACAACCTGGGGATTTGGGGACACAACATCTACACAACATCTACACAGTATCTACGATCACGTGATCGGAATTCTGGTGCTTGGCAACCGGTGTGACTTTGTGACAGTTGCAGCATCCAGAGTCATTTGATCACCATCTGAGGCCTTCCCAGCAAGCAAAGTCAATGCGGGAAGCCCAATTCATTTAACAACCATGAGATTCACTTAACAACTGCAGTGATTCGTTTAACAACTGTGGCAGAAAGGTTGCAGAATTGGGCATGGCTCGCTTAACAACCGCCTCGCTTAGTAACGGAAATTCTGGTTCCAAATGTACAGGTATAGTATAGGGGGTACCTTGCTCAATAGTAGTAACTGTGAGAGGGATCTCGGAGTCCTAGTGGACAATCACTTAAATATGAGCCAGCCGTGTGCTGCAGCTGCCAAAAAAGCCAACACAGTCCTAGGCGGTATTAACAGAAGGATAGAATTAAGATCATGTGAAGTGTTAATACCATTTTACAAGGCCTTGGTAAGGCCACACTTGGAATACGGCATCCAGTTTTGGTCGCCACGATGTAAAAAAGATGTTGAGACTCTAGAAAGAGTGCAGAGAAGAGCAACAAAGAGGATTAGGGGACTGGAGGCTAAAACATATAAGGAACGGTTGCTGGAATTGGGTATGTCTATTTTAATGAAGAGAAGGACGAGGGGGGACATGATAGCAGTGTTCCAATATCTCAGGGGTTGCCCCAAAGAAGAAGGAGTCAAGCTATTCTCCAAAGCGCCTGAAGGCAGGACAAGAAGCAACGGATGGAAACTAACCAAGGAGAGAAGCAACCTGGAACTAAGGAGAAACTTCCTGACAGTTAGAACAGTTAACCAGTGGAACAACCTGCCTCCAGAAGCGGTGAATGCTCCAACACTGGAAGTTTTTAAGAAGAGACTGGACAGCCATTTGTCTGAAATGGTATAGGGTTTCCTGCCTGAGCAGGGGGTTGGACTAAATGACCTCCAAGATCCCTTCCAACTTTATTATTATTATTATAATGGGGGAAGCCAGATTCGTTTAACAACCATGAGATTCACTTAGCAACTGCAGTGATTCGTTTAACAACCATGGCAGAAAGGTTGCAGAATTGGGCACGACTCACTTAATAACCGCCTCGCTTAGTAACGGAAATTCTGTTTCCAATTGGGGTTGTAAGTTGAGAACTATCCTGTAATAATGAAAATAGTATTTGTAACCTGCCATAACCTTCCAAATAGAGCCAATTTAGTGTGACATTCTTGGAGCACGTTGCCGCTTGGGGCAATCAAGTTATCCTAATTGTACTATTATCAAAGCATGGGTGAAATGGATCCTCCTTATTAGCATTTTTTTTTTCCTCTTCTAACGTGCTGCCTAAATTCAATAGTGAACAAATGGATAATATCCATTTTTTAAGTATTCCGATAAGAATCAGCATAGTGCAATTCTGGCTAAGGAAGGCTAAAGGTCTGGGTGTAAAACCTTTCCGCCAGCAAATCAGGGCTGCCCGCCAAATTGGGGGATTTTCCCTATTGAGATATTTATCTGCTGGAAGTCTAGAGAATAGCTGGGAACTTTGTGACATGTCTCTAAAGTTCTTCAGTATTTCTGCTAGCTAGGCTATTAAATCTCTTCGCTTGAAATGGGGATGGATTCTTTTTCGAATCGAAACGGAGCGTCCGGGAATTTGAAGTAATAAATATTTTGAAATAATGCTTCTAAGGAAGCCCCCCAAAAAGGGAAATTCAAGTAACTTTCGTAGCTGATATCTGTGAATTGGTATTCCCCCTGCTGGTGAGCTTTGGGCACTGCATTGAGATTTCAAGACGGGAACAATTTTAGCCAGTGTCTGTGGAGATTCGCAGTCATCCAGGTCATAGTTATCGCAAAGACTTTTTTTCAAAAGTCAAGTGGGCTGTTTTTTTCCTTGAGGAAGAAAACAAGTTTTTTCCTGAAAGAAAAAAACAGTCCAGTTGCCTTTTAATAATAATAATAATAATAATAATAATAATAATAATAATAATAATAACAACAACAACAACAACAACAACAACAACAACAACAACAATAATAATAAAAGTTGGAAGGGAGCTTGGAGGTGATCTAGTCCAACCCACTGCTCAGGCAGGAAATCCTATACCATTTCAGACAAATGGCTGTCCAGTCTCTTCTTAAAAACTTCCAGTGTTGGAGCATTCACAGCTTCTGGAGGCAGGTTGTTCCACTGATTAATTGTTCTAACTGTCAGGAAGTTTCTCCTTAGTTCTAGGTTGCTTCTCTCCTTGGTTAGTTTCCATCCGTTGCTTCTCGCTCTGCCTTCAGGTGCTTTGGAGAATAGCTGGACTCCCTCTTCTTTGGGGCAGCCCCTGAGATATTGGAAGGCTGCTATCATGTCCCCCCTCGTCCTTCTCTTCATTAAACTAGACATACCCAATTCCAGCAACCGCTCCTTATATGTTTTAGCCTCCAGTCCCCTGATCATCTTTGTTGCTCTTCTCTGCACTCTTTCTAGAGTCTCCACATCTTTTTTACATCGTGGTGACCAAAACTGGATGCCGTATTCCAAGTGTGGCCTTACCAAGGCATTGTAAAGTGATATTAACACTTCACGTGATCTTGATTCTCTCCCTCTGTTAATGCAGCCTGGCTTTTTTGGCAGCTGCAGCACACTGCTGGCTCATATTCAAGTGATTGTCCACTAGGACTCCCAGATCTTTGAGAATTTTAGCCAGTGTTTCTTAACTCTGGCAGCTTGGAGATGGGTGGACATCAGCCAGCATGGGGAATTCTGGGAGTTGACGTCCACCTATCTTCAAGTTACCAAGGTTGAGAAAAGCTGATCTTAGTTATTTGTTTTACACTCCTGTTGTGTCTGCACAGAGGATTCCAGCCTTTTAAGGAAATTGAAGGTACTATAATGCAAGATTCCCATTAAGTGTCTATTTCCTTGAATAAAATGAATAAAGAGACCTCTAGAATTCAAAAATCAGTTCATTTTGTGTCTGCCGTTTTTCCAAGGGGCAGAAGGCAATGCAGACTAAAAGAGGTCTGTCCTTAAATCTGCCCCTTTCTCCCCCATCTCATTTTTATCTGCACATCAAGCCTATGAAGGAGTTTGGGATGACTGATGGGGTCAGACCAAGGAGGAGAAGGAATTGAAATGTCTACCTAGTTTTCATTTTAGCTGTTACACATATTAGTGGAAAACATTTTTATTCCATCAAGTCAGATCAATTCCTCCCCCCCCCCCCCCGCCGGTTAGGTCCATCTCCATTGTAACTTCAAATGGTTGCTAAGGGACCAGTCGTAAGTTGCAAACTACCTGTAGGTAGTTTTCCCTGTGGACGAAGTGATACGTATCTCATTCTCTCTTATTGTCCAGCTTGCTTCTAACAACACCTAACTAAATCTGCAGTTAACAGACATTTGCCTGTGGAGAAGCAGCATTTGGCTGATGGAACGTTTTCTGTTTTGTTTTTTTTAATATGTATGTGCGTGCGTGCAGACGTATTTATTTATTTTTTGGCACTGCCAGCAATCTAAAGGGCATGTTACTACTTTGACAGTATGTTTTTACATCAGGTTAATCAACAGAAGGACCAAAAAGTGTCAGACAGCAGAATGAGCAGCGTAACGTAGCCGCAAAATTAATGATTATAGTAATTAGGAAGAAAAAATAATAACGAATAAAACAAAGGGGTGTAAAAGCTGCAAAGTGTTGTTAAACAGCTCCAAAAACTGTGACCGTGTTCCCTGAAAGTCGCTTCCCTTGTCTTTTGTCAAAACAATGATAACTCTTCAACGGTTGACAACCAACACATATTGCTGCGGATCAAATGTAGATTTCTTCTTCCAAAATTGGATAATAATTAGTTTAACCTGCTCTCGTTCATTCCCCCTCCCCCTAAGGCTGAATTTGTGTTATTGCCACTTTTGAAGCTGAAATCAGCTTCACATTAATAATGTGAGTTTGTCGTCTCTTCCTGAGCGGCAATGATGCATATATTCTTGGCTAAATCCCTCGTACAGGTAGTCCTCAACTTACAACAGTTCGTTTAGTGACCATTCAAAGCTAGCACAGCACTGAAAAAAGTGACTGATGACCGCTTTTCACATTTAACGACCGTTGCAGCATCCTCATGGTCACATGATCAAAATTCAGAGGCTTGGCAACTGGCAGGTATTTATGACTGTTGCAGCGTCCCGGGGTCACGTGATCCCCTTTTGCGACCTTCTGACAAGCAAAGTCAATGGGGAAGCCAGATTCGCTTAACAACCGTGTTACTAACTTAACAACTGCCATGATTCACTTAACAACTGTGGCAAGGAAGGTCGCAAAATAAAACAAAACTTGACAAATGTCTCGCTTAGCAACAGAAATTTTTGGTTCAACTGTAGTCGTAAGCCGAGGACTACCTGTATTTGGGATCCGGCGCAAAGTCATTGGAATTGAGTTTTGGGGCCGTGGGAAAGGGTTAACTTCAACGTTCACCCTTCCGTTTGAAAATGAAACAAAATATTGTTTAAGAAAATACTCTTGTGTAGTTAAGTTCTACTAAATGGGAGGAGACTAACGGAGAGAAGGGAATTGCTCCCCAATAAGAAGCAGGGTGGGCAGTGACATCCCTTTTAAATTTAAGAGTTGTCGGTGTGAGAATTTTGGAACAGATGAAGAACTAGCCACACAGCTGGAAGGAAGGAAGGAAGGAAAGGATTAACCCAGAGCAAGATTCTCTCCTGTGCTTAGAGATATCCAGGAGTGAAAGAAATGGCGATGATTTCTTTGGTATTCCTGTTCAATTTGATCTGTTGTAGCTGCAGTAAGTCAGATTTTTTTTTGTACGTGTATGTGTGTGTGTGTTTGTGTGTACGTGAAGTCGCCTATAATATTTCATATTTATATACCTCTTCCAAAATTTCAATTCATAAAAGCATTCATGCATATGCTTATTGTAGCTAATCTGAATGTAGTTGTGGGGAGACCCCGGGGAAGAGAATCAAAAACCGAATAGCAGTTTGCAGCACAGACAGTGAACATTGATTGCCATTGGATATGCAAAGCCGTTTTACCATAGATACATTTTGAAAACTGGACCAAAAAAGCAAGAAGAGGTGTATTTGCTGCAGAAATTGATTGCCATTTTATTTTGTTCAGCCTTTCTTGCTATAAGTTCAGAAATAGAATCAGAAAGTTTTAGGTTGGCTTTGTACAATACACTTAACATGATTGTAGAATAGGTCCATCTTCTGCGTCTGCATAGTTTATTAAAGCAATTAATTTTTTCCAAGGACCTATTTCCCTGTGATTTCATCCCCAGATTTGTCCTTGGGGGCACTGGAGAATCAGCCTTTACCTTTGGCAGAGCAGACAACAGAGTAACAGAATTGGATGGGACTTCTGAGGTTTTCTAGTCCAACCCCCTGCTCAGGCAGGAAACCCATTTTGCTATCTAGTCTCATCTTGAAAGCCTCCAGTGGTGGAGCACCCACAATCTCTGGAGGCAAGATGTTCCACTGATTAATTGTTCCCGTTGTCAGGAAATTTCTCCCTAGTTCGAAATTGGATCTTTCTTTGATCAGTTTCCACCTCTTTCTTCTTGTTTCTGCCTTCTGATGCTTTGGAGAATAGGTTGATCCCCTCTTCTTTGTGGCAGCCCCTCAAATATTGGAACACTGCTATTTTGTCATCCCTAGTCCTTCTTTTCATTAGATTAGATTTTTTCCCAATTCCTGCAGCAGTTCTTCATATGCCTTCAGATATTTCAAGACAGAAAGGCAGGATGTAAGAAAAAAGAATAACTAAATAGCAATAGCACTTAGGCTTGTATACCCATTTCACAGTGCTTCACAGCCCTCTCTGAGCGGTTTACAGAGTCAGCCCGTTGCCCCCCCAACAGTCTGGGTCCTCATTTTACCCACCTCGGAAGGATGGAAGGCTGAGCCAACCTTGAACCCCCTCAGGATCGAACTCCTGGAGTGAGCAGTGAGTTAGCCTGCAGTACTGCATTCAGTATTGCAGGCCATGGTTTTCCCAGTTGCAATGTATGGCTGTGAAAGTTGGACCATAAGAAAGGCTGAGCGCCAAAGAATTGAGGCCTTTGAACTATGGTGCTGGAGAAGACTCCTGCGAGTCCCTTGGACTGCAAGGCGATCAAACCGGTCAGTCCTAGAGGAGATCAACCCCGACTGCTCTTTAGAAGGCCAGATCCTGAAGTTGAAACTCAAGTACTTTGGCCACCTAATGAGAAGGAAGGACTCACTGGAGAAGAGCCTAATGCTGGGAAAGATGGAGGGCAAGAGAAGAAGGGGACGACAGAGATTGAGGTGGCTGGATGGAGTCACGGAAGCAGTAGGCGTGAGCTTAAATGGGCTCCAGAAGATGGTAGAGGACAGGAAGGCCTGGAGGAACGCGATGGGTTGGACACGACTTCGCAACTAACAACAACAATTGCATTCTCACCACTGCCCTACCACGGCTGTTAAATGCTGATAGATTAACCCAGGATCTCCTGCACTGTAAAGCAGGGGTCTTCAAACCTGGCCCTTTTATGACTTGTGGACTTCAACTCCCAGAATTCCTCAGCCAGGCCGGTTTCATCATACCGAAGCCGCATCCACTCCATTGCCGGCAATGCAAAAAAGAGTCACGATACGTCGCGACACATCACGTGACGTGGCGAATTTGACACCCATGCTGTAAAGGCTCCTTCTTGTAATTGAAGGCAAATTGGAAGTACAGGTGGCCCTCGATTTACAAGCACAATTTCCAGAATTTCCATTGCTAAGCAAGGCGAGTTGTTAAGGGAGCCACAGCCAATTTTTACGAGCTTTCTTGTCATGGATGCTAAGCAAATGGCTGCAGCTGTTAAGTGAATCGTGCAGCTGTTAAGCAAATCCAGCTTCTCCCATTGGCTTTGCTTGTTGGAAGCTGGCTAGGTAGGTGGCCTATGGCAATCACAGACCCCCAGGATGCTGCAAACATTAATACATGCTGCTTGCCAAGCACTCAGATTTCGATCATGCGACTGTGGGGATGCTGCAACGGTTATAAGTGTGAGGAGCAGTCCTAAGTCACTTTTTTTCAGTACTATTTTAATTTTGAACGGTCACTCAACTAATGGTTGTAAGGTGAGGACTAGCGGTATATGTTTCTCTGTACAATTTTGGACAGACCTCTGTGCAATTTTGATCACAGGGCCATGGGGATGTCGCAACGGTTTTAAGGATGAGGAGCAGTCATTAGTTACTTTTTCCAGTGCCATGGTAACTGTCACTAAATGAATGGTTGTAAATCAAAGACTACCTCTATTTGGGGGGTGGGTGGGTGGGAGAGAATTCAGGAAGAATCTGGGTTGAAACCTTATAATACACTCAAAATTCCAAGAAGGTAGAGCAGGGGTCTTCCAACTTGGCCCTTTTCTGACTTGTGGACTTCAACTCCCAGAATTCCTCAGCCAGCGTGCACGCTGGCTGAGGAATTCTGGGAGTTGAAGTCCACAAGTCAGAAAAGGGCCAAGTTGGAAGACCCCTTGAGGTAGAGGAGGTGGGGCTTAACATTGAACTGGATGGAAGGTGATGGAAGCGGCAGTCGGGCTCAGCTGAGGAAGACCTCTCAGTGCCTAGAGCTGAGGAAGTTGTTCATTTGCCCCAAGCAGGTCTTCCAACTTCTCAGCCCGCCATCCAGCCTCTGAAGCCACTGGTGGAACGTGGAGGCACCCTTCAACTGATCTGCTCCATGGATTGTCCTGGCGCTGAAGTGGAATGGGAAGGCCTGGACACCGACTTGGGGGACATCATTTCAGACCAGACACAGAGCATCCTCACGCTGAGCAGTGCAACCATTAACATGGAGGGGACAAAGGTGTGCTCAGGCGAGTGCCAAGGGGTGGCCTCTCTGGCCAAGGTGCAGCTGAACGTATATTGTAAGTTCAAAAAAGCATCTGCTCTGCTGGTTTTCTTGAATCCATTTCCGGGGGAGGAAGGGAGCAAGGGAGCAACTTAAGAGAGAAACGGAGTTAGAAGAATAGAAGGAGGGAGGGAGGGAAGGAAAGAAGATGGAAGGGAGGAAGGAAAAGAGAAAACAAAGGACGGAAATCATTTTTGCACGCTTGTATTGTTTGTACTCGTGAAAACTCAGCTTTGTCTCAAGGGCATCTCTAACATTTTGGGGATAGACGATGATCGAGTGTATCTCTTTTGGAGCTTGTTACTATTGTTCTTCATAATGGGAACTATAATTATATTTCTAATCCAATAATGCCAGTCCTCTGGGTAGATTCCAACGTTTCCTGAAACAATAAGGGAAAACAAATGGCCCAAGAATACCCTTACAGTTAACACAATGCAGTGCAATTAGTCCGTGGCACAGAAAAGGGACTACCCCTCTCCGGCATGGAGTTGGCACTTAACAACCGAAAGCAAAGCTACAAAAACACACAGCAGGTCTTCCCCTGCCATCCTCTGTCTCAGCTTTTCCAGATACTTTGCAGCTGGACTCCCAGCCCAAGACGCTGACCGTTGGGCGGCCGGCTCGTCTGCTCTGTTCCATGAGTCACGTCTACCCTCACGGTGCCCTGACGTTGAGCTGGTTCCAGGGAGATGAACCGCTGGAGGCTTCCAGGGAGATGGAGGAGGAAGAAATGGAAGAGGAAGAAGACCAGCTGTTTGTCTATCGCTCTGAACTGGAGCTGCCAACTGTGGCAGAAGCTGCAGCCTATAAATGCAAAGCAACTTTGAAGGTGGAAGAGCAGAGCTTTGCCCAAGAGAGGGTTGCTACGGCCATCGCCAGCCCCAAATGTAAGTATCACATGCACTTTTCGACACTTTTCCCAGACTTTGAAACGGGGCCCTGTGCCAAATCAGGATTGCCGGTGAATCTTTTCTTTCATAAATGTTTTTATTAATTTTCACTTTAAAATTAAAATACAGAAAAAAGTAACAACAACAACAACAACAACAACAACAACAACAACAACAACAACAACAACAACAACAACAACAACAATAATAATAATAATAATAATAATAATAATAATAATAATAATAATAATAATAATAATAATAATAATAATAATAATAATAATAATAATAATATAAAGTTGGAAGGGACCTTGGAGGTCATCGAGTCCAACCCCCTGCTCAGGCAGGAAACCCTGTACCATTTCAGACAAATGGCTGTCCAGTCTCTTCTTAAAAACTTCCAGTGTTGGTGCATTCACAGCTTCTGGAGGCAGGTTGTTCCACTGGTTAATCGTTCTGTCAGGAATTTCTCCTTAGTTCCAGGTTGCTTCTCTCCTTGACTAGTTTCCATCCGTTGCTTCTTGTCCTGCCTTCAGGCGCTTTGGAGAATAGCTTGACTCCCTCTTCTTTGTGGCAGCCCCTGAGATACTGGAAGGCTGCTATCATGTCCCCCCTCGTCCTTCTCTTCGTTAAACTAGACATACCCAATTCCAGCAACCGTTCCTTATATGCTTTAGCCTCCAGTCCCCTAATCCTCTTTGTTGCTCTTCTCTGCACTCTTTCTAGAATCTCAACATCTTTTTTACATCGTGGTGACCAAAACTGGATGCAGTATTCCAAGTGTGGCCTTACCAAGGCCTTGTAAAGTGGTATTAATACTTCACATGATCTTGATTCTATCCCTCTGTTAATGCAGCCTAGAACTGTGTTTGCTTTTTTGGCAGCTGCAGCACATGGCTGGCTCATATTTAACTAAGAGAAAGAAAAGGGGCGCAAAGAGGGGGAAAGATTGATTTTTTTTTACTTTTTTTCAATGAAGTAAAATATACACACGCACAAAGAAGAGAGAGACAACCTTAACTTTTGGCTTCGGATTTCTGAATAGTTCAAGTCATTTCTAGAATAACAAAAATCTTTCTAATCATCAAAGTTTCTTTTTTTTTTCCCCCAGTTTCCAGCAAAAAGTCCGAAAGCAATTTCCAAGTAGAAACAAAACTAGATAAATTCTTCTAATTAATTAAAACAATTTGGCTATCTCCATAATGACAGGCAAATCTTATACTTGGAGAACTTGTCTTCATTTTAAATATTATCGTTTTCATCCCCAATTTCATTAGTCAATAACTTTCACAATAAAGTATTATTCATGTACAGCTTGGGTTTTTTTTTTAAAGAGGCAAAAATGAACTAGCTAAATCTAATCCAGTTTTGAAGAGTTGGCAAATTCTTCAGCCTTCAGCCCCATTTTGGGGGGCTTTGGCTTGGGCGGTGGGGGGGGGAGTGAAACAGGACCAATAATGTTTTGACTTTGTTGTAATGGGCGAGGCCAATTTTTCAGGCCTGTTTTGTGCCTAGGGCCGAGATCTCCAAACCTGGCAACTCTTTAAGACTTGTGGACTTCAACTCCCAGAATTCCTCAGCCAGCCAAGTTTGAAGACCCCTGTGCTAGGGGATAACTGGATTTCCCCCAGGTGGGAAAAACAAAACTGTCTCGGGTTTTGCTGCTTTGTGAATACCTTCATTTTAGGGAGGTCATTTTGCCAATAAAAACTCCCTTTCCTGTCATTCTGGAGATTTTGGGAGGCTGCCAGTTGACCCCCTACCCACCATCTAACAAAGGAGACCTCAAGTCTTGAAACAATTTCTCTTAACAATTCTAAATATTTGGTTTCCAGCTCTGCAGGAGCTTCCCGGTGCTAGTGAGACCACCGTCCTTATTCCCACATCTGGAACAACAAGTCAAACATCTGCTCCAGAGCTACTCACCACAGCTGATTGGAAGTCGTCACTTGGGACAACCACTAGCCTTCTCCAACTTCTTTCTACTGAGCGTACCAGCTCTGGGGCATCTGTGGTTACACCAACAGCCACCCCCATGCTGGAATCCCTAACCGAAGACCATAACTCCATCACAGGGGTCAACAATCTCACTGGAGCTTCTGACCCAACAGGTAACCCTCTGGCAGAGCTGGGGACAACCTCTCCAAAATTTGAGACAGGGTCCATCGCCATGCACAATTCCATCTTGAGATGCCACTAGGTTTAGGTCTTTCAGCCAAACTCAGGATTGTTTTGCTTTCCCCTTTCTTAACAGACCAAGAATTAACTACCAAGCCTCTTTCCACGGCCAACGGTTTCTCGACAGGAGGGACCACAGAAAAACCAGCCACTAGGCCTCTTTCCACGGCCAACGGTTTCCCGACAGAAGGGACCACAGACAAACCAACCACTAAGCCTGTTTCCACGGCCAACGGTTTCCCGACAGAAGGGACCACAGAAAAACCAGCCACTAGGCCTCTTTCCACGGCCAACGGTTTCCCGACAGAAGGGACCACAGAAAAACCAACCACTAAGCCTCTTTCCACGGCCAACGGTTTCTCGACAGGAGGGACCACAGAAAAACCAGCCACTAGGCCTCTTTCCACGGCCAACGGTTTCCCGACAGAAGGGACCACAGACAAACCAACCACTAAGCCTCTTTCCATGGCCAACGGTTTCTCGACAGAAGGGACCACAGAAAAACCAACCACTAAGCCTCTTTCCACGGCCAACGGTTTCTCGACAGGAGGGACCACAGGAAAGCCCAAGGACCCCTGCCGCCCCATGATCATACCTGTGCCTGCCCAAGGAACCATGGGAGGCGCCCTTCGCATCACATGCCAGACATCCGAGTGCCGCAGAGGTGTCCAAATCCAGTGGGTGGAAACCCCAGCGGCCCAATCACGGTACCGTCTGGAGGAAGCCGAGGGCCAGTCGACCCTGATGGTGGAGAATGTCAGCTTGGAACACCAGGGGGTCTATCGATGCGTTGCGATTGTTAGCCCACCCCGGATAGCCAGCCTGCGCGTCGTGGTGTCTGCTGGTGAGTGAGATGAAATTGTACAGGATTCAGGGTACAGGTAGTCCTCGACTTACAGCAGTTTGCTTAGTGACCATTCAACATTACAGCAGCACTGGAAAAAAGTAACTTATGACCGTTTTTCACACTCGTGACCACTGCAGCATCTCCAGGGTCACGTGATCAAAATTCGGACGCTTGACAACTGACTCGTATTTATGACAGTTGCAGGGTCACTTGATCCCCTTTTGCGACCCTCTGACAAGCAAAGTCAAGGGGGAAGCCAGATTCACTTAACAACCGGGTTACTAATTTACCAAGTACAGTGATTCACTTAACAAATGTGGCAAAAAGGGTCATAAAATGGGGCAAAACTCACTTAATGACTGTCTTGCTTAGCAACAGAAATTTTGGGCTCAATTGTGGTCATAAGTCAAGGACTACCTGTATTGGGTTTGGGTCACATTGAGTGCACTAGAGGGTAAAATCTGGTTGAGTGACTTTGGGTTAATCACCAGGAGACTGTGAGTTCTAGTCCCGTGTTAGGCAGAAAAGTTGATCTGGTCACTTTGGCTCAATGAAAAGGAAACCATGAGTTCCTAGAAACAGTGCAGAGAAGAGCAACAAAGATGATCAGGGGGCTGGAGGCTAAAACATACGAAGAATGGTTGCTGGAATTGGGCATGTCTACTTTAATGAAGAGAAGGACGAGGGGTGACGTGATAGCACTAACCAAGGAGAGAAGCAACCTAGAACTAAGGAGAAACTTCCTGACAGTGAGAACAATTAGCCAGTGGAACTACCTGCCTCCAGAAGCGGTGAATGCTCCAACACTGGAAGTTTTTAAGAAGAGACTGGACAGCCATTTGTCTGAAATGGTATAGGGTTTCCTGCCTGAGCAGGGGGTTGGGCTAGATGACCTCCAAGGTCCCTTCCAACTTTATTATTATTATTATTATTATTATTATTATTATTATTATTATTATTATTATTATTATTATTATTTCTAGTCCTGCCTTAGGCATGAAAGCCATCTGGGTGACTCTGGGTGAATCACCCTCTCTCAGCCCAATCCATCTCACAGGCTTGTCACTGTGGGGAAAATAGGAGGAGGAGGAAGAAGTATTAAACACGTTTGCTGCCTTAAGTTATTCATAAAACTAATAAAAGTAAGGTTAAAAAAAACCTTAATGTATTTTAAAAAAAAAAACGTTTTTTGAAAATGTGTTAAAATGGTTAATTGTAAAGTTGTTTTTTTTTAAAAAAAAAATCTTTACGAACAATACTGTTTACATTTAAAAAAAGAATGAACTTACAGGAATAAAGAAGAGATCAAATTTATCCTAAATTGTGGAGAAATGTAATTTACAGGCACAGGTCTTTAATATTTGTAACCTTAATATTTCTACACCTGGGAGGTTGTGCTCATCTTAGTCCCTTGCTCACCTGCAGACAAAGGAAGGGTGGGAAATAATAGCAGTAGCAATAGCAATAGCCCTTAGGCTTATATAGTGCTTTACAGAACTCTCTTAAGTGGTTTACAGGGCCAGCATATTGCCCCCCCCAACAATCTGGGTCCTCATTTTACAAACCTTGGAAGGATGGAAGGCTGAGTCAACCTTGAGCCAGTCAGGATTGAACTCCTGGCTGTGGGCAGAGTTAGCCTGCAGTACTGCATTCTAACCACTGCGCCCCCATGGCTTAGATTAGCAATAGCAATAGCACTTAGACTTATATACCGCTTCATAGCGCTTTACAGCCCTCTCTGAGCGGTTTACAGAGTCAGCCTGTTGCCCCCCAACAATCTGGGTCCTCATTTTACCCACCTCGGAAGGATGGAAGGCTGAGTCAACCTTGAGCCAGTCAGGATCAAAACTCCTGGCTGTGGGCAGAGTTTCCCTGCAATCCTGCCTTCTAACCACTGCGCCACCAGGGCTTTTATGAGGTGGGTTAGTAGAAGATGGATGCATCTTGTCTACTTAAGAGACTAAATACATGGTTTGTGCACCTTCCCTTTTGCAGCCATCGTCAGCACAGACGCCCTTTTCACCATCGGAGCCACTGGATCCCTCTTAGGACTGATCATCATAGGCTACGTCTCACATCGATGGCGGCAGCAGCGGTGGTGAGCAAGGGAAGGGCCAAAAAGCTTCGGTCCATCTCCTTGGCTATGTCCCCCTCTGGCCCCTGGACTTCTGACCAGGCCATGAAAACTATTCTTTGGCCTTCAAGGGCTATCAAGCAAGGACTTTGCTGACATATTGCCAGGATTTTTTGCCCTGGGCAAGAGGTGGAAATGAAAAGCCTGTTTCCCAGGCCCTGCTTGAGGCCACTTGCCCCATCGATGGGGGGCAGTAGGCGTTCACTGCCGAACTGGTGGCCGGATCCTTCTCCAGTTTTGATGTGAACTCGGTGGAACTGTAGGTTTGAGTGCCACCGTTTATGTCCGGCGCAGACAATCAGATCTATTGTGAAATGTCTAAGTCAGCAACTTTATTGACTTCTGCCTGTATTACAGGAATCTCCCCAGACTGCTTGCCTTCGTCTGGGAACAACCAGATAAGGTTCCCTGGGACTTGGGGTCAAACATATGTCTCTTGTGGCTGTGCCAGGACTCAAGGCTAAGTCCCCGCTTGACCCCCTCCTCCCTGCCTGGTTGGAAGTTTTCCCAACAGTTTAGGATGGACCTGTGCCAGACGGGCTGTTTTGGTTTCGAACAACGAGGGGAGAGTAAATCAAATGCTGTTTTCTCTCTCTCTCTCTCTCTCTTTTTCTGCACATCCTGAACCTACAAGAGCTGGTTCTCAGATATGCCCTTTCTGAAAGTTGCAGGGTGTTTTCACATCCAGCCAGCAGGAAATTTATTTCCAAGAAGGGCTAAGAGCTATCTTTGGGGCTGGTGAGTCTATACTGGGAATTTTGAGAGCGACGTTTATTTCCCAGACAAGATTGGTCCTGCCCACCATCATGAGATAATAAAAGTAACAGAGTTGGAAGGGACCTTGGAGGTCATCTAGTCCAACCCCCTGCTCAGGCAGGAAACCCTATATACCATTTCAGACAAATGGCTGTCCAGTCTCTTCTTAAAAACCTCCAGGGTTGGAGCATTCACAGCTGATCACTACCATGCCTGCTTCGCTTTTTCTATGTTGTTGCAGGTACATTTGAGTTAATCCCAGTCAGGGCTTTCTAACAATTTAATTATTTGGTAAGTTGTAACACTATGAAGCTTCTCGTTTCGTTCTTGTTCCCAGCATTAGGACTGTAGTTGGTTCCCAGAATAATAAGGATTGTCAACAGCCAACCTCTCAAGGAAAAGAACCTCTTGCTCCCCAGATCCCAGAAAGACTGTTGGGAAAGGGCATCGGAAATTCTCAACATACGTGGGGATAAATTGGTTCTAAAACGGAGCTAATTCAGTCGCTGGAATTCTGGTGTCACCCTCTCAATCGCGGTGGTCCTCCCTTTATGAACATAATTGAGCCTAGCAATTGTGGTCCTAAGTCATGACGGTCAAAAAGCAGGTCATTATGTGACTGACCGGATTTTACGACCTTTTTGAAATGGTCGTTGAGCGAACACAGTCATTAAACAAACCCCCATTAATTGCTATGGGCAGCCTTTGCCGGAAATTAAAAATAAATGCCGGTTTTCGGCAAAAACGGGGACTGCATGTCCGTGGGACACTGCCAGTGGCCATAAATGCAGTCACATGACCATGGGGGGGGGGGTGTGGCTATCAGAAGTTCAGAACCAGATGGTAAATACCTTTTGGGCAGCCTGTCTTATCTCTGAAGAGTCACTAAGCGACTGGTCGTAAGTCGGGACTATCCTAAAACTTTGCAAAGACAACTCTGCAAGAATCAACGCTGGGAAGAAAAACACGTTTGCTTCTAGGCAGCAGATACCAAACAAGTTGCCAGCCAAGGCAGAGGGCGGTTCGGAATTCAGAGACTCCAAAATCTGGTCTCTGCTTAGCCAACCTTGCAGGGTATTTGTGAGACTACAAAATACAGTACAAAGGACCTGCCCCACTGAGCAAGGTTAATTATTTTATGCTATGCTAGCTGGGGTGAGATCTCTGCATAGCCTTCTGTCTCAATGAGTCTTGCTAGAGAGACCTGGACTTTAAAAAAAAACAAAAAAAAACACTTTCCATTTAAGGGGGTTGCCAAAGAGCCCGACAAACCACGTGGGATCTTGAACTTCTGGCAGAACCACCCATTTCCCCCCCCCTCCTTCCGCTTTTTCCTTATCTAAAATGGTGCAGTCCGTGATTGACTGGGTGCCATTAAGTTGTTGACTCCCAGCAACCTCATAGATCAGGGGTAGGCAACCTTGGCTCTTTTATGACTCGTGGACATCAACTCCCAGAATTCCTGAGCCAGCATGGCTCAGCTTGGAAACCTCTCCCT